>MU227179.1:5963945-5980411 GCA_018584345.1 Thuja plicata
ATCTCAATCGTTCACTTTCCTTTAAAAGGAGACCTCTCCTCATTTTCATATTAGGTTTTCATAGTATTGTTATGCTGCAGGTTTGGAGAGCAACTTTGGAGGAGAATTTGAGCACTCAAGCTCTCTTTTTGTTTTTTTTATTCTTGCATTTCATGGCTCCTCATATAGATTAGAATCATATTTATTCCCATAGATTAGATTTGCATTCATATTTCCGTTCAAAGACTAATATGCATTGTTATCATATAGAGTAGATTTCATTTTTATGCATTTGAATCTCTCGTTTCATGGTGTATTTGCAATAGACACAACTAGGTCAATCTGAGGGCCTTCATTTTACATTTTTACACATCCATGACTAGAGATCTATGGATCGATATTTGAGGCCTCATTCTTGAGTAACCTTGAATGGAATGATTCATAGAAGTGTGACAACTTTTATGCACACAAGAGGATTTAAAATTTTAGTCTGTCACTTGATATTGGTAATCTCTATGCTACCTGCCTTGATCAAACACTCACTTGGCCTGTCAATAGGTATCTGGCATCTCATGCTATCTTCATGATCAAAATTTTTGATACTCCTTTGGATGTATCTCAATATAGAAAGGATATTTAAATCCTTCTCGATTAAGAGACTTTCTGAATCAATGGTTAAACTGAAACAGTATGATCTGTTCAAATATACAACTTATACTTGTAGATTTTTAGATCTATTATAATGTCATAAACTAATCTGATCAATATATCTTATTTTATACCTTTGCTCCACTTTGATTCTTCTCAGTGATGTTGTGCTCTGTTGCTCGGTGTCCACAGAAAATTTTTGCTCTTTTCTCAGCTTGATTGATTAGGACTGTATGAAGTTGTTCTTCATCAGTTTCTCTTCAGCATCCTCTTTTCATTCCTTCACCCAACACAATTTGTAATGAAATGAGTTGTCTCTTTATAGACATGATATCACCATTGTTAGGTTCTTGACTTTCTTGATCTTGGCATGATCCACAATTCTCGCCAATTAGATTTAAAATAAAACTCCTATTTTATCTTGCAGAGATCTTCTTTCTAACTAGATAAAACAATTTTAAATCCATTACTTATCCTTGGCTTTATCTTTTAGATAAAAACAAAGATGACTACCAGTTAAGTCTATATTTAGCTCTTCCAGCTAGATATTTTGTCATTTCTGAACTCAAGTTAATTTTGGTGTTTTAACTCTTTGATATCTTCGTTCAACACTCTAGCTCTCCTCAGGCTTCTCCGTTGGTTTACACTATGTTTCTAGCCATTGGTTATGCTTGTGATTCTTCTCATCAGTAATTCTCATTGGTGTTCTTGCCTGGGCATCACTGTGACTTGACTTTCGGTGATCTTTGTCCGTCAATGTCCACTGACTGTCAGTGTTTGAAGTCACATTGTGAATACTTGTATTTTATGCATTACTGAAAGCATAATATTTTTTTCTTTGATTTTCTGAAGTCTTTGACACTTTGATTATAACCGATTAGATTATATCAAGTTGACATCAATGACAATAAAATTCATTAACTAATTTAATGTCTTGCATTATCCTTCTGCATTTCAGTGATCAACTTAACATCTTCAAATATTCAATCAGTTACATGTCATCAATCTCTCCCTTTGCCATTGATGAAAACATACTACATTATCATACTATACTATCACTAATACAATATGAAATATACAGCTTCATAAGGCTTTCCTAATGTAACTATTACAAATTTCTGGCTCTTGGTAAGCTCAAAATAGCTTAGATTTGTTTCATGCAATATGGTTGTCTTCAATCTTCAATATATTCTCTGGATAGATGTATCATATGATATCTCTATTCTGATATGTGCTCTGCCTTGACTATTCCTCTTCTTGATAATCTCTTTTTCTTTTGATAGAAATCTTTCTCTTTGTCTAAACTCTCTCCATTTATTACTTCTCTCCCTTGTATGGATATTTCATATGTAATCAATTTCACTCCCTTAGAATATTGATTAACTCTTCCTTCTGATTCTCAGGAACATCTCTTCATGGATAATGATATAATCTTTTCTGATCAATGAGATAATCTATCCCTTATGATTCAATGAGATAATATCTCCCTGATGATAATGAAATTATCTCTTTTTTTTATATGATAATGAGATCATCTCTCCCTTTGACAACAATGCCAAACAAAATAATTAGTTGGAATTATTGGAATGATGTACTAAGAGGGGAGGGGTGAATCGGTACCTATAAAATTTTTATCTGATTAGCCCATTAACTTTTGTGTCTTTATATTTGTATCTTCGCCTATCTATATGTTCATCTTTCTTTATGTATGTGAAATCATAACATAAGTTCTTTACATGTGTAAACATTCAAGAAATATACATGAAAGTAAATAACACATAACAAAAGATATGATATTGCAGAAAACTCTTGTTAGGAAGTAAAAACTACGGTGGGGATGTCACCCAGAAAACTTCACTATCTGCAGATAAGAAGGGAGTCAGTTAAGGCTTATAATTTGATCACTTCTGATGATCTACCCTGTTAAGAGTATTAGAGTGGAGACATATTAGGATCTACTTCATTTGAATCTTTAGCAACACTGTTAAGTGTGCACTATGTTAAGAGATTTGTCAAGAACTGTTAAGTCCACCTTCTACTAAAGGATTTCTGATGTCATGCACTTGTTAGAATGAAACTACATTATAAATTTTGATATGATAGTATATGCAATCTCTAATTTCTGATAATAGATCCTATAAAACTTACAATGTATATGTAACCACCTTGAGTGATTGAATGATACCTTGTCTCTGCTTATCGGTAGCCTTGTCTATGTTCTTGAGAACTGATATGATCTGTTCCTGAACTTTGCATGAATTCACTTCTGCTGCTTAGATGTTCTTTGTGGCTACAATCATTTTTCAACTTTATCTATTACAATGATTGAAAATCTATATATACTAGTTTCTAGGTCCATTCTTGATTCACGCTTTTCAAGTTAACTCTAGATCCAAGGTTTACAACTTGACCTTGATCTTTAGTTAGTTATGTTTTAGAACTATTAGGATGCTTTAAAAAAATTACAATATACTTGCTTGACCCTCAAGTAATGATTTAAAATAAATTAAAACTCTATAAATAGAATTACAATGTTTTATCTGATGTGGAAAGTTAGGTCCACTATTTGTGGGTTCTATAACTGGCTGTCGGTTATGATAGTCGGGCTACTCTGTCAGTCTATTGGGTTCCTTTCATTATTTTCTCTATCAGGCTTCTGCTCTATCGGTGTCCCTATATTGAACTATTTATCAAGCTCCTTGAATTTTCTACTCTGTCGGTGATGTTCATAAAACTATACCGTCGGTGATGTCCTTTATTCTTTATCATTGGTTCAACACTTGTCAGTGTTTGTCAGGAAATTCTATACTTAGCATTTTCATGACAAGCATTTTCATCTCATCAGTTATGTAGTGTGTTGTCTGTCGGGTATGTCTATACCGATGACCTTTATCATTTTTTTACGTAAGTATACTAATGGAAAAACTTAATGGAATCAATCTCCCCCTTTGACATTAGTATCAAAAACTGATATGTGCAACATACTTAATGTATTAGTATGTACACCTATGTATACTTCATCCTTAGTCATTTCATGACTCCTCCTATGCATATGTTGGTAAGTGTAATTTTATGTACATATAATTGCCTTCCCCTTTTTTTGTTTCCTTTTTCCAATATTAATATATTGTACATATTTATATTTACATATCTATTCATGCTATACATACAACATACATATCATTTTCCTCCTTTTTGATAATAAGGGAAAAGGTGCTTACAACTTGTCAAAAATGTGGGAGTGTGAGCCTTTGATTTCCTCCATAATATTTTCCCATTTCTCCTTCAAATTTTCTAGAGCCATGTGCTCAAGTGATATCCTCACATGCATATCATAGATCTTGTCTACCACAAACATCTCCGGGGTCGAGATAAGATTCCTTGCATCTATAATGTGTTTTTGTAGAGTAGTGAGGTTTGGCAATATGTGAGCCTGTAGCCCGGTAACCTCATTCCTAAATTGTGTCTCTGCATCCCATTTTTCTTGTCTTAACTTGTTTACCTCTGTGATCTTGTCATGATGCAACTTTATTGCATTTGCGTCAGAGGTTAAACTTTGTGCACTTGCTGTCAGATCTGAATCTAATTGGGACAGCTTTTCACCATTCTCTTTTGTGAAATTGTCAAGTGTGCACATTTGTTGAACTAAGTTAATAGCTTCTGCAATCATTGGTTCTCATTGACTTGCTAATTCAGAGAGCTTTACCTTGTTTTCTGCCACTTCTTAGCTGATCTTCTCAACTAGTTTGTGTTGATACTTCTTCTCTGCCCATTCTTCCATTGCCTTCTTTGCATCTACACTTTGAGTGGTGATGGCATCGGTCAAGTGTTTGGGCTTCCCTATGTGCTTTTCTCATTTTCTTCTGTAGGGATTTTCTAACATATCACTCCAAAATTTTGAAGTGATTCAGCATCTAAAGTGGATACATCCCACTTGGGTATTTTGATCACCTTATCAAGTGTTACAGCCAAGATATCTTTCTTTATTACTTTCTTCTTCTTCTTCTTTTGTTGGGAGATGGACTGGTGATCTACTAGTTGTAGATCTTGATATTGGATTGATTTGGTAGGTGAAGGTCGAGAAGATGAAGCTTCTTGTTGCTTCTATTTAGAATCCACATGTTGGTTGTGTGAAGATGTCTCTTCAGTGGCCTTGGGTGTATCAACAGATTTTTCTTCCTTTTCCTTCATGCTATCATCTTGCTTAAATTCTTCACTCTTTTATTTTTCTTCATCCTTTCTCAATGTTTGATCCTTGTTAGTATCTTCTCCTTTGTCATTTTCAATAGACAACTTTTGCTAAGTTTCAGTTGCATCCTTCATCTTTGTGTCTATATCATTTTGTGTGTCTGATTCATCTTTAATTTCATCATTACCCATGTCCTCGGGTATGTTATTATCTTTCTTAGATGATTTCTCCTGACTAGAGTTAACATCAATAGCTTCAATCAATATTTGTATGTTGGTGGAGTACTTACCTCTACAGTGTCAGTAAGTATGTCCTGTCCATTGGTATCACCTTGTGCAACAGTGACATCTTCATATTTTTGCACCTCTTCTGCAGGGTCTTTTCCTGTAATGTCATTAATGATACTATCCAACCATGTTTCTATTAGAAACACTAAGAGGGGGGCTGAATCAATGTTTATCAATTATTTATATTTTAGCCAATTAAACATATATCAAATGTGCCTTCAAAGAATCATAACACAAGATATGATTATGGAGAACCTTGATCAGAGGAAAACTCCAGTGGGGATTAGTACCCACAAAATATTGTACTAGGTATAATGAACCTGTTAAAGTTCCTTTGCCCTGTTAGAAGCAGTCTTTACAAATTGAGTACAATGACCTGGTTAAATGTCTAACCCTATTAGGATTCTTTTACAATGACCCTGTTAGGGGTGGATGGCTCACTGCCTAGGCTCACTGCCCAAATAATATGAAGGCTACAACCCTTTGAATGTTGATATGCACTATATCAAAAATGAAGTACTATAGTGACACTGTTGTCTGATCAGTTCTGTGTATGTGTGGATGCTCTTACTCCTTTAAAAATCTATATCATCTTCTGACTTCATTATATTGAACCTCTGTAACTTATTCTTACATAATCATCGACTTCTCTTAGTTAGTATAACATAATAATACATTGCATACTTATATCTTTAGAAACGAATAGGCGCAACCCAAAACATAACACTTAGTCGGCCTCTTAACAAAATATACAACGCTTCTGAACAAGTTGGCTCAAGTGTGTTTACAAAAACATTAACTACATCATAAAAAAATTATACCTAAACATGCATAACCTTAGTATCACAAAACAATACACGTTGATCAAAATAGTAGTCGGCTTCTATGCTTTGTATTCTGGATTGTTTCCTGGACTGCAGTGTACTAATCTATCTGCAACTTTTCCATACTGATGTTCCATATCTTGCATGTTTGGATATAGCATATACACACACCATAGAGTATATATCTAAGCACACCTAATCTGGTGTGGTCTCTAACATGTGCACTGATGTGCTGATCACTGTATCTGTCTGACTGCTCTGTATTCTGTATTGAGTCTTTTTATCTCTTAAGTTATCTTTGATAGAAACTTAGTATGACTTTGTTTCCATGATTGACAACAAGAAATAAGCCATGCTTCCTTAGGAAGTCAACTTGCCAACAATCTCCCCCTTTGTCATTTATGGCAACAAAGGAATGTGGCTAAGTTACTCAAAATGACTTGATTCAAAAATGACTATATATCATAACTTAATGATATATACATATATACTATTCCTCATATACACATTCTATACTACTCCCCCTTTGACATTAATGACAAAGGTGTGCAAGAAACTGTAAGTCTTCATACTTACTCCATATATACATCAGGGTACACAACTTGAAGAGACTAAATCTCTTTCTGCCAGAATGCTTTCATTGCATCAACTGTTTGGAGGTGCATGCATAAAGCATATGTTAACTTCTCCATTTTCACTAAATCCAAGCAAGGACCTTGATCATAAGTCTGCATTGTATCATCTATCTGTTTGATGTTCTCAATAAGAACTGCTAATGAAGGTGCAAGTGCATTTCTCAACTGAGTCTGTCTAACTCTTATCTTGCTTATTTCATTCTTGGCTTTCTCAATTTTGTCCAGTTGTCCTTGGTAGATGTTATTGCATATGTTCATGTCCTACATGGAATTCTCAATAGATTTTCTTATGCTTTCCACCATTTCTTCAGCTTTTGTTATCTTTTTAGTGTGCTCAGAGGTGAGCTTCACTCTATCCATGTAGTTTGCTATAACTTTCTTCCCTTTTTTTGCCAACTCTTTCATTATAGGCTGTCCAATTTTTAGAGAGTTCAAATCCAAGGTAAATTTCTTCACTACTTCATTCAATATTTCCTTCTTATACTCATCTTCTACAATCTTAGTAGTTGTCTCTACAAAGCTGGTGAAGTGTGACTTGAAGTTTGTTAGTACACTATCCACATGTTCAATAGTTTGAACTTTTGCAACTTTCTTATTATCAGGAACTAACTCATTCAAAATTTTTATTGATTCAATAAAGCATGGGTTCCTCATCACATGTTTTTCCTTTGCCTTTTCCATGGAAAGGACGCTGATCTTAATGAGGTCTTCTTCTTCCCATGTATCAAAGCTTGCTGAATCAGGAGTTAACCTTGACAACAATGAGGTGGATGGTGATAGAATAGTATTCTGACTTATGTCTACACATTCACTTTTGATATGTACCTCTTTAATTGGTGACTCATCAACTTGAGTGTCTTTTTTTTTATCCAAATCTATTGGATCAATCAAAGGAACTTCATTCTGTTGTAAAGACGTATCATCATTGTTCATGTCCTTGGTGTTATCAAAGGCTTCATCAACTTTATCCATATCATTATCTGAAGTTGTCATATAAATCTTTACATCATCAATCACTATAGTGTCCTCTGTGTCTTTAGTTGTCTTAGTAGTTATTGTTACTGTGGGCACAGAGACCTGTGGACCTGTCATGGGCGCAATCTGAATTATTGGAGTTGTATCCTGTTTAGGAGGAGCTGGAGTAGCTTTTTCTATAGGTGCCATTGGTGGATACATGTGTTTGTCTATAAAGACTTGTGCAAATGCTTTTTCAGTCTCCTTTCCAACATGTTCATAGTCTTTGTTCATTATCTGTAAATTCCTAGTTTTACTACGGAGATGAGGCTTTACAATATCTTTACAAAATAGCCTTCTCATCATGTGAACAAACACAGAGAAGAGTATCTAGAGTTTCTTCTTTAATCTTCATGTCTTCCTGAATAGCATGTCTTTTCATAATTTCCAATATATTCCATAAGTTATCTGGTATCACTGTCTTGAGTTCAAGAATTGATTTCTTAAAATTAATCATATGAGATATGATCATGTAATGTATCTCTGTCTTATCAACTTCTTTATATTTTTCATAGACCTTTGAGAGTGTATCCAATCTACCTTCATTTATAATCCTATTCTTCAATATGTTCAAGCTTGGTCTGAGACCTACCTCAAGAGGTGCTTGTGTATTCTTAGTAGTGCTCCTTGTGTTTCTTGAAGATGGATGAACTGTGGCAGCTTGTTTCCTTCCTTTGGGTTTCTTGCTAGGAACAAAAGGTGGAGATGTATCCAAGTCAATGGTGGTAGTAGGCGCAGATGTACTCTCTTCATTTTTCTTCTATTTCTTCTTCTGAGATTCATCAGTCTTCTCAATCTTAACTTTAGCAAATTTTGCTTCTTTAGCCTTATTCAAATCTTCTCGAGTGACTCCATGAGCTTTTAGTATGTTAGATGTGGTTCTGGATGCTTTCCTTTTATTAACAACAAGTTTTAGTTCAATTTCCACTTTATCAGTCTTTTCTTTGTATGTTCCCCATCTAGGTTCATTGGGGTCTTTAGGTGCTGACAATAAACCTGCGCATATCCTTCCAGCACTCTTCAGCTTCATATCCTAGTAGATGAATCCACTTAGTTCTAGGCTCAACAGCCTCCATGCATGTGCAATCTATTTCAACCATAAAACAAATTGTATCCCTGTACTTGTCAACTATCTTCTCAGATAGTCTGACCCTGCTCTGCATTTTAACCCTAAATATTTTTATGTCCATATCCATTTTATCTCTTGCATTGCTTTCTACTGTGGCTTTGAGAGATATTTGAGTCATTGTAGGTTTTATTTTGTCTAGACAGAGATCTATAACCTTTCCTACTATATGATGATACAAATAGATGATTAGAGATCCAAACCTGAATGTTTTGTTTCTATCATGTTTGACAATTCTGATGTTGTCAATCAACTATCCACACAAGACCTCACAAAGGTTGTACTAGGCATTATCCTTTACTATTCTGATTGCTGCAAGTACTGTTGCTATAGATACACTATTCAACCTGCTTGCATGGTGAAACTTGTATCCAAGTATCATAGTCATGAGTTTTATGTCATTTTCCTTGATGGGGTCTACTGTCATACCACACCTATCACTTTTTGACAAACAAACTTTCTCAATCTGCTTCTTAACATCTTTACCAGTGGTAAATACTAGTCCAATCATTGAAAGTCTAGTCAATTGATCGATTAGGTCTGTGGTGATATGGACAGGGACATCACCATTCCAAAATAGATCATCATGAATTCTTCTCAACAGGATTTTTACCCATTCTGGTTCTTCAAACTCATGTGCATTCAAATATTCAATGATAGGGTTATCTTGTAGGTGCGCGAACTCATCTTTGAATGTGAATTCCTTATTTAGCATTGATGCCATGTGCGAGGCAATATAATCATCTCCTAGTGATTCCTTCTTGCAGTATATGTACACGCGGATATCTTCCATGTGAACAATGCCAATCAGGGTTTTAGAGAAAGCTCCGTCCACATCATCCAATATAGACTTGAATGGATGCTTCTTAAATACGAATCTCTTCCTTTTTGCTACATCAAATACAACTGGGGTCGCCATTACTTACTTGGTGATCATTTAAGTAGGGTTTCCATGAAATTCTAAAATGGCATGACGACTAGGGCTTCATTTCAAACTGATTAATCATTTGTTCCAACTTTCAAACTGCTATGCCTTCATACCTGGATGTCTTAGTGCTCCAATGCTCTTCAATTTCTATGCTCTCAACTGTAATTGTGAAAATGATCGACTACGAACTTCTTTTTATACGATCTACCACATTTAATGCTTGCAACCATACATAGAGATTTTCAAACTTTGATCCTGATGCAATATAGATAATGCGTGAATGCATACAATTGTAATCTAATAATCTAACCATGAATCCAAAGGCACATACTCTGAAGTGAGTACGCCAGCCGCACAGGCGTTCTAAGCTAGAATAGCTCCCCCTAAGACCAAGAAGGTCTATTCAAGTAGAAGTAGAGGGTGTGTCCACTGTGGATGCATCAACTACTTTGTCAATATCTTTGTCCTTCTTTAATTCAACCCAAACTTTGCTTGAATCTGCATTTGCTTTGACAAAATTGACTTCTCCTTTCTCTTCAAATAGAGACTTTTGGGGATCTTCTTGATTCTGGGTTTTGGATCTACAAAACCTTGAGATATGTCCAGCCTTTCCACATGTGTGACAAATGATAGGAGGTCTGATGTTTTTCTTCATCATGCTGCATTGTTTTGTTGTGTGTCCATTGTAGTTGCATATCTGACATGTAATGTTCTGCAAATTCTTTTGGGGTTGATTTCTCTGATTGTTTTGATTCATTCTTCTTTGATTTTGCTATGATTGAGTATAGCCCTGTGACCAAATTTATTACAAGAGAAACAGTAACCTTGAAAAGGTCTTACCTCTTTGCAATCTCTTGCCAAATGCCCATGTTTATTGCATGCATCGCAAGTTCTATTAACTTGTTTGATTTCCCTTTTTGGTGGTTCAGATACAACCTCTGTAGTATCTTCAACTTTCTTAGCTTCTGAAGATGCTTCAAGTGTTTTTTCTTTCTCTTGTGATGATTTGATTTCATCTTGTGCTGTACTAAATCCAAGACCAGTAGTGCTCCCTTTTTTTCTTTGTGCATTGAGCTGGGATTGAATCAAATTAGAACTTGTGTGGAGTTTATCAATCTTATCCTTTGTTTCTATTAATTGAGATTCTAACTTTTTCTTCATGTTCTCCAATTCCAATATTTTCATGTTTTCCTGTATAAGTTCATCTTCCAATTGTTTGCTTTCTTTGATCTTGTCTTCAATGGTGTTCTGGCTATCTGTAAGTTGTTCCTCTAGATCTTCAAGTTTATCCTTCAGAGATTTATTCTCTTCATTAAGCTTTTTGACCATTTGTCCTAGATCACTTGTAGAACAATCTTTCAGATCTTTCCTTAGCCTTTTGATAAGTATTTGAGAGCCATCATTTTTCAATCTTAATTCTTCATTTTCTTTCTCTGATCTGTCAAGATCTTCAAGAGCTGCTTCAAGATTATTTTTCAAATGTTTTGCTTCAGCTAGGTCCATGATCTCCTCAAGTGGTTAAACTTTCTTTCAGAGGACCAGAGCTCTGATACCAATTTTTAGAAACACTGAGAGGGGGGGTGAATCAGTGTTTATCAATTATTTATATTTCAACCAATTAAACATATATCAAATGTGCATTCAAAGAATCATAACACAAGATATGATTATGGAGAACCTTGATCAGAGGAAAACTCTAGTGGGGATTAGTACCCACAAAATATTATACTAGGTATAATGAACCTGTTAAAGTTCATTTGCCCTATTAGAGGCAGTCTTTACAAATTGAGTGCAATGACCTGGTTAAAGGTTTGACCCTGTTAGGATTCTTTTACAATAACCCTATTAGGGGTGGATGGATCACTACCTAGGCTCACTACCCAAATAATATGAAGGCTACAACCCTCTGAATGTTTATATGCACTATATCAAAAATGAACTACTGTAGTGACACTGTTGTCTGATCAATTCTGTGTATGCGTGGATGCTCTTACTCCTTTAAAAAGATATATCATCTTCTGAATTCATTATATTGACCCTCTATAACTTCTTCTTACATAATCATCAACTTCTCTTACTTACTGTAACATAATAATACATTACATACTTATATCTTTACAAATGAATAGGCGCAACCCAAAACATAACACTTAGTCAGCCTCTTAACAAAATATACAATGCTTCCAAAAAATTTGGCTCAAGCGTGTTTACAAAAACATTAATTACATCATAACAAACTTATAACTAAATGTGCATAGCCTTAGTATCACAAAATAATACACGATGATCAAAATAGTAGTCGGCTTCTATGCTTTGTATTCTGGATTGTTTCCTGGACTATAGTGTACTAATCTATCTGTAACTTTTTTGTACTGATGTTCCATATCTTGCACATTTGGATATAGCATATACACACACCATAGAGTATATATGTAAGCACACTTGATCTGGTGTGGTCTCTAACATGCGCGTTGATGTGTTGATCACTGTATCTATCTGACTACTCTGTATTCTGTACTGAGTCTTTTTATCTCTTAATTTATCTCTGATAGAAACTTAGTATGACTTTTTTGCCATGATTGACAACACAAAATAAGCCATGCTTCCTTAGGAAGTCAACTTGCCAATATTTTCATCATTGACATCCTAATTTATGTTACCTTTTATTGTCAATTCTTCTTTGGTAACCTTTGCTTCATCATCCAAGTCAATATGAGTTGGGCTTGGTTGAATTTGGCTTTCTTCACTTTGTGTTTTTTCAAGAGTAGTGTCAGGCCATACTTCATCTACAACTTTAGTATTCTTGTTGTCTGTTGTATCACTCTCTTCTCTGGAAAATTCAACTGATGAATCACTTTGTGTATCTTTAATGATGATGTGTTCTTTCTCTGGGCTAGCTTCCTTAGTGGGATTTTTGATTACTTTACACCACTTCTTAATTCTTTCCTGATCTAGCTCAATTAGCTTCCCTTGAAGGAATTTGTATGCTCTCATTTTGGGTGAGAACTCCTTTTCATATTTTTTCATCATTTTATCTATCTCTTCCTTCTTTGAATTAGAAGGCATAAGAGTAACAAGTACTCTTTCTCTTATATCTTTTTCTATATGAAGTGCAAATGTCCATCTTGCAGACAATCTGTCTGTTAGCTCCTTGGGTACTTCATATTCCTTGAATTGAAGTGGAACATAATTGTGTTTGCACATTTTAGCTATTATAGCTTCTTCAATTTTATTTTTATCCTCTGGATCAAGTTTCAATCATTTCCTAATATTAGGATCTGAAATAGATTGTGATTCTAAAATGTTTTTACATATTTCATCAATGGTTTTAGGGATCAAGGGTTCTTTTCCTTTTTGTACTTCTTGGTCAGCTTCATCCATAGCTGAGTCATCTAGATCTTATTTTTTTCTAACCAACTTCCTCCTTTTGGTTCATTTCCCCTTTGGTGAGATTGGTTTCCTCTTGTAGGTTCTCACTCTCCCTTTCTTCAATGGTGAAGGAGTTGCTTCCTTTACTATTTGGCTTCTTGTCCTTGAAGCAACTGTTGTCCTTGATTTCTTAGGTGGAGGAGGAGGTGGTTAATTTGACTGTGTAGCCTCTGAATCACTCTTTTCTATATCTTCACCGATGGGTTGTTAGAATGAATTTAGAATAACTGAGAGGGGAGGGGTGAATAAGTTATCCTTAGGTCTAGATATAGAAAATAAAACTTTCTATATTTCAAATCCACTCAGCAGCAGTAGCATAAGTCAAAAACTTTAATCGTGCAGTTTACTATCAATTGAAATTAGCTTGTAGAAACATAACAGTAAAACAAACCATAATCATTCACATAAGTTGACACAAGTATTTAACATGGAAACCCAATATGGGAAAAACCACCAGTAACATGCTACCAAGTTTTCACTCTTCTGAAGTGAGCTCTGTGAGGAGCCAACCCTATTAAAGGTTACAATAACATACTGCTAGGTGTGACCTAGTTAAAGGATGTAATCACCCTGTCAGGAGTGGCCTTGTTAGAGGAATTAGAACATTCCACCTAAATGTCACCTTGTTAGAGGATTTATACAATTGGCTGTTAGGTCAACCTTGTTAAAGGATTTTAACTGATACAATGGTTAGAAAGTAATCAGTAGTTGTGATCTGATACATACAACTTACTTTGCAAATTTAGATCCAATTATAGCTCTAATGTTAACTTATTGGATAGCCTGCATTGTCATTTCAACCTTCTGATCTGCTTGGAAATCTGTCAAGCAATCACACATGCAACTCTCTACTTGTGTATTCAACCTTCTCTGCTAGATCATGCCAAATAGTAAATTAACTATGAAAATCCTCTTGCATATGCATCCACTCTTGCACAATCAATGAATAACGCCTTAAGGTTATCATATACCTCTCTGTTTAGGTCAAATAAATATTTTTCCTCTTAAACAAGATCGTAGATCTTAGGTTAGGTCAGATCCAACAAATCATTCCATTTTTGCATTACATCTACTTCTCCAAAGTAGTCTCTAATTAAATCTTGAAACCATGCATTAATTATGGTTACCCATACATTAAATGACATGGATCAATCTTTAATGAACATTACATATCCCAATAAAATCAGCCAAGTCAGCCAGAGATCTCAAATCTCATCATTAATCCAATTACTGTAAGTTGGCCAACATCAATGTTTTCACTCAGCAATTTCAATGGTGCTCGGCATTGAACAACTTTTCTCATCACGAACAACTTTGCTTGGCACAAGCAACTTTGCTCGACACAGAATAGCTAGAAAAACTATCTTTGAAAGATAAACAACTAATTACTTTTCCAGAGTGCCAACTTATCAAGTACCCTTTTATTTGCCTTAACTCAACCATTCACTTGGTCTTCTTGTTAAATCTTCTTCATCAATAATAGACATGATACTCAAACAGATAACAAATAGTCTCACTAGTTAAGGTTTGACAGCAATGACAAAATAACAATTGCTTGCATTGTCACTTTCCAACAATCTCCCTCTTTGGCATTGATGGCAACACAAAATATTAAAACAATGATTTAACAAGCATAGTTACCAACCAATCCAAAAATTCACCTGTGTTCCTTGATATGAATGAATATTCATTAATGTCTTTAGCTTCATTATAATTCTTATCTGTAAAACATTTCTCCCTTTGTGTCTATAATCACACTGTAATCATCTGTGTCTAATCATCTATAGACTCCCTCTAAGTAGATAATCACTCCAATGTTTTCAATAGTAACTTCTGCCTCTTTGTAATCTTTCCCTCCTGGTAATCTCTTCTTCTAGGAAATCTCTCCCTCTTTTTCCTTCTTTCCCTCTTTCTAGGTAATCTCTCCCTCTTTGAAAACAATGCCAAAGATGTCGATATCATTATCATGTAGATCTTCAGTATCATGTTGATCCTGTTATCTTGATTATGACTGATTTTTCTTCTCTGTCCTTGTTCATCTTCACAACTTTAGTCAGCATCCTAAAGTGTGACTAATTATGCATCAATGTGTCAAATATTCTAAATGTAATATTTGATGCAACAGTACCATATAGAACTTAATTAGCCTCAATTAAGGGAATCACCCCCAATTTACCTTGTAGATACTCATGAGCATCCTTGGGTAGTGCTTTTGTGAATATGTCTGCTAATTGTTCTTTAGTATTCACATAATCTAGTCTCACTTATTTACTCTGAACTAGCTCCCTCAAGTAATGATACTTGATAGCTATATGCTTTGTCTTTGAATGCATCACATGATTTTTAGAAATATTAATAGCACTCGTGTTATCACAATATATGACAACTGGGTCAGTGATTTCTTCCTTCATACCTTTCAGTAGTATCTTCAACCACACAATGTTAGAACAATTAACTATTGCTGCCACATACTCGGCTTCAGCTATAGATTGTGAGGTGTAGTTCTATTTCTTGCTTGTCCAGGAGATCAATCTCTTTCCTAAAAGAAATGCTCCACCAGTAGTGCTTTTCATGTCATCAACATTTCCATCCCAATCAAAGTCAGTGTAAACTCTGAGTTCAAACTTGTCATTCTTTTTTTAGTATAGACCATAGTCATTAGTTCCTTTCAAATATCTTAGAATCCTTTTTACTGCCATAATGTGAGTTTCCTTGGGATTAGCAAAAAACCTTGCAATAATTCCAACAACTAGGGCAATATCAGGTCTACTATGTACAACATACTGTAGTTTTCCAATCATTGGTCTGTAGACTGTTTGGTTCACTTCTTTTGTGTCATCATCTTTTGTTAGCTTATGTCTAGTAGCCATGGGTTTACTCACTGGTTTGGATTCTTCCATTCCAAAAAATTTCAATATCGCTTTGATATATTTAGATTGAGTGATATAGATACCATTCTTCATTTGATAAATTTTTAAGCCAACAAAGAATTTTATTTCACCAAACATAGACATCTCAAACTCAGTTTGCATCTCTATTGCAAATTTTTGACATAACACATCTTGTCCACTAAATATGATGTCATCTACAAAAATTTCAACTAATAATGTACCTTTGCTTTGCTCTGTCTTTAAGTATAGGTTGTTGTTATCATTGGTTCTTGCAAATCCAATCTTGATTAGATAATTGTGCAATCTCTCATACCATGCTCTTGGTGCTTGCTTCAATCCATATAATGCTTTGTGCAATCTGCAAACCATATCCTTTTTTTTGGGTCTACAAAACCATCAGCTTGCTCAATATACACTTCTTCTTCCAAGATTCCATTGAGAAATGCATATTTCACATCCATCTGATAAACTTTGAATCCTTTATAGGCTGCATATGCAAGTAAGGTTCTGACACCT
>MU227179.1:5983227-6021269 GCA_018584345.1 Thuja plicata
TTCAAACTATTTTCAGGAGACCAAAGCTCTGATACCAATTGTTAGAATGAATTTAGAATAACTAAGAGGGGAGGGGTGAATCAGTTATCCTCAGGTCTAGATGTAGCAAATAAAACTTTCTGTATTTTAGATCCACTTGGTAGTAGTAGCATAAGTCAACAACTTTAATCATGCAGTTTACTGTTAATTGAAATTAGCTTGTAGAAACATAACAGTAAAAAAAATCATAAGCATTCACCTAAGTTGACACAAGTATTTAACATGGAAACCCAATATGGGAAAAACCACCAGTAACATGCTACCAAGTTTTCACTCTTCTGAAGTGAGCTCTGTGAGGAGCCAACCCTGTTAAAGGTTACAATAACACACTGCTAGGTGTGACCTGGTTAAAGGATTTAATCACCCTATCAGGAGTGGCCTTTTTAGAGGACTTAGAACATTCCACCTGAATGTTACCTTGGTAGAAGATTTATACAAATGATTGTTAGGTCAACCTTGTTAAAGGATTTTAACTGATACAATGGTTAGAAAGTAATCAGCAGTTGTGATCTGATACATACAACTTACTTTGCAAATTTAGATCCAATTATAGCTCTAATGTTAACTTACTGGATAGCCTGCATTGTCATTTCAACCTTCTGATCTGCTTGGAAATCCGTTAAGCAATCACACATACAACTCTCTACTTTTGTATTCAGCCTTCTCTGCTAGATCATGCCAAACAGTAAATCAACTATGAAAATCCTCTTGCATACACATCCACTCTTGCACAATCAATGAATAACCCCTTGAGGTTATCATATACCTCTTTTTTTAGGTCAGATAAATCCTTTTCCACTTAAACAAGATTGTAGATCTTAGGTTAGGTCAGATCCAACGGATCATTCTATCTTTGTATTACATTTACTTCTCCAAAGTAGTCTCTAATTAAATCTTGAAACCATGCATTAATTACGGTTACCCATACATTAAATGACGTGGATCAATCTTTAATGAACATTACATATCCCAATAAAATCAACTAAGTTGGCTAGAGATCTCAAATCTCATCATTAATCCAATTACTGTAAGTCGGCCAACATCACTGTTTTCACTCGGCAGTTTCAATGGTGCTCGGCATTGAACAACTTTTCTCATCACGAACAACTTTGCTTGGCACAAGCAACTTTTCTCGGCACAAGCAAATTTGCTCGGCACAAGCAACTTTGCTTGGCATAGAATAGCCAGAAAAACTGTCTTTGAAAGATAAACAACTAATTACTTTTCCAGAGTGCCAACAGATCAAGTACCCTTTTATTTTCCTTAACTCAACCATTCACTTGGTCTTCTTGTTAAATCTTCTTCATCAACAATAGATATGGTACTCAAACAGATAACAAATAGTCTCACCAATTAAGGTTTGATAACAATGACAAAATAACAATTGCTTGTATTGTCACTTTCCAACATGGGTGACTGGCCCTTGGTTTCTTCCTCCTTTCCTTCTATTTCCTCTTCACCTTCTTCAGTAACTGCAAATTTCTTCATTAAATCCTTTACCATTTTGTTCTTCTTGTTTATAATTTTATTAACAACAAGATCTGACTTGATTTTTGGTTTTTTTTCTTCATAAGTGCCAAATCTTGGTTGCTTTCTGTCCAATGGTTCATTCAATAGTGCCTTGATGCATTTTGTAGCTTTTCCTATTTGGATTTCATAAAAAATATATCATCCTTGTGTTCTTCTATCAAACTCTCTGGTATCCTTGTTCTTGCTTGCATCTTTTCCTTGAATCCCTTGAAATATTCATTCATTAAGTCATCAAAATCTTTACCTAATGATTCTATGTGTTCACATATCTGTATGGTGACTGGTTTTCTTATGTCCCATACTACTTTTCCTATGGAAGGAAATTATTCTTCAAAGTAAAATAATATGCACATAATAAGAGAACCAAACTTACAAGTGTTTGTCCTTGATGACCTTATAGTGTTCATGTTCTCCTCAAGTTGATTTAACAATATTTCTGAAAGATCCATCTTCTTTCCTTATTTGATGATCTCGTAGGCTGTGCTCATAGTAGTGCTTGCTATGTTGTTCATTCTACTAGCCTGAAATATTTTATATCCTACCACACATGCACCAAACTTAAGTTCCTCATCGGTGATGGTGTTAACCTTGAGACCTCTGTTATCTGATTTTACACCTGTTAAATCTTCTACTTCCTTTCTGGATGGGTGATTGTGAGATTTTGGCTTGTTGGTTGTGTGATATCCAGTGACCGCATGAATAACATCTTTTGTTATCCGTTTAGGCTCATCAAGCTACAATGTTTGGTTATGCATTCTTCTAAGAACTATCTGTATCCATTCGGTTTTAAAAATCCTAGGAAAGCGTAATACATTTGTAAGACCATTCACATCCAGATGCTTGTGTTCTTCTTTCAGGTTTCCATTGTCATCACATAGTGCCTTATAGGACTTATCTAGGTCTAGATATCCTATTTCTGAGATCTTGCAATGTATATAGGACCTTGCGTCCTCTACCAGCAAAACCATAGGTGGGATTCTAGAGAATGCTCTAGAATCATTGGGTTGCGATGCAATTTCTGGGTGTAACTTGTATTTAGGTTCAACACAAGTACTATTGCTAATAATATTAATCATTTTCTTCTTATCCTCTTTCAATTTTGTTGTTCTTGAAGTAGATGCCATCGTATTTTGAAATTTAGGCCTTTCCGTAATTTAAACACAGTGCGGTAGGTGATTGTAGGTACTTATTAAATCTCTGTGATCGCTCATGAATCTATTGAGTCATGTATGAATCTTGTTGAGGTCACACTTCAATCTATTCTTCAATCACTCTGCTTAGCTCTGCTTCATTGCTCAAAAATTGTGGGTGCAAAATGAGTTCTTCTGTCACACTTTTATAGCCTTTTGTGCCCTAAGTTGTCATTAATGCCCAACAACTCATCGATGTATAGAGACTGAGTTCTTTGGTTGAGGCATAAATAACATCATTAGTGTAGGTGAAAAGTGTTGGGGTAGCTAGTAGCTTTGGTGATTTCACCGATGATTTTCGGTAAGATGGCAACGATAACCTCTGTCAGCTCAAAGATCACTGATGTCTATTGGTTACACTTAGCAACTTGGCTTTTGTGTAATGCCCGATACATTTTGGTAAGTAGTGTCAACTTTATTGTGTGTGTTCACCGATGCTTATTGGTAGCCATTTACCGATGGAATTTGTTTTCAATAATATTACAAGTAACAATATAGTGCATCTTCAATAATGCTAATTATTTCAATATGATCAATGTGTAACGGAATCGATGCATAATATAACTTGTCATAATGCAGTTCCATACTTACTTGTGCAACTTAGTTGGGAATAGTGATGCCACCAGATCCATTAGATGGGGTGTCATCATTTGTATTGCTTGTTCCAGCAGCTTCAGTGTTTGTAGCTTTTCTCCACATCTTTTTTCTCATCTTCTTGATGTCATCATTGGTGTTTCCATTGGGATAAGTGCTTGTTTCTATCAGTCGTTCTTTGCAATCTTTTATCACATGTCCAACCTTATGACAATGTAAACATGCCATACCTAGATTGGTCCATCCTCTTGGTCTTCTAGTCCATTTTCTCATATAGTTGGCAGAAATATAACCATACCTTCCACATGTTGTGCATTTTATCCATGTGTTATATTCCCAAACATGTGAGTTACCAATTCTTGTCAGTTTATAGCCATTATCAGGTTCTTTTGGTGTCCATGCTTTCTTGTTCTTTTTCTAGCACTCTTGATGTGTATGTCCATTCATTTTGCAGGTAGGACAGTACTTTTCCATGTAGGTTTCCTTCTTTGGATTTGTCACCTTGGATCTACATTCATGTGCCTTGTGTCCTTTCTTGTGACATTTATAGCAATTACCAATGAAAGTAGATTGTGATTGAGGAATACATTTCATTTTGTTTCTGCAAATGTTTGAGGTGTGGCCTGGTTTTCCACAGTGATTGCATGATAGCTTCTTGGTTCTTGGAGTTATATAAGCATTCCTTTGATCTGATTGATTAGATGATTCTCCATTTTCAGTATACCCTAGACCTATTTATTTGTTGACTCTTCTTTGTCCATCAAGAAAATCATCCATTCTTTTATAGATATCTTCAACTTTCTTGATTAATTCATTGTGCTGATTCTGAATTCTAACTTCATGCTTTAGCTTTTCATTCTCTTCTCTTAGCTCACCGATGATTTGTATTCTTTCAATGAGTTCAATATTTAATTTTTTTTCCTCTTGACTCATAAGAATAATCTGATTGGTAATCTCATGGTGATGATTAGTAAGTCTTTGAATTTCTGATTCTTTTTCTTGTAGCTTCTCTATGATTTTCCTCCTATCATCAATAGCCAATGTTCTCTCTGATTCATCTTTTCTTATATCATTCATGGCATCAATCATTTTTACCATCTGAGTATCTTGACCGATTTGTTGCATCCTGATTTGCTCTGTCGGATGTAGATTGACCTCTTGTAGACTTGTGATCTCTTCTACTGATGTGTCTGATGCTTTGTTTGCTGTTGATTCAGCTGAGTTGAAGTAATATGGGATCTCCTCTTCTTGATAATATTTTTCATTAAGCCTAGATGTCATAATATTTCTTTCATTAAGCAACTTTTTCATGCTTACTCTCACCTTTTTGTACTACTCATAGTAAATCTGAATTTGTAACTACTCATTATCAATAGTCTTGTCTAGTATGTACTTTTCCATTGTCTTGATCTTTTCTCTTAAGTCTTTAAGCTTTTCAAGAAAGAGACTTAGCTCTGATACCAATTGTTGGAATTACCTGAATGATGTACTAAGAGGGGAGGGGTGAATCAGTACCTCTAAAACTTTTATGTGATTAGCCCATTAACCTTTGTGTCATCAGATTTGTATCTTCACATATCTATCTGTTCATCTTTATTTATGTATGTGAAATCATAACATAAAATCTTTACATGTGTAAATATTCAAGAAACATACATGAAATTAAATAACATGACACAAGATATGATATCATAGAAAACTCCTGTTAGGAAGTAAAAACTGCGGTGGGGATGTCACCCACAAAACTTCACTATCTTCATATAAGAAAGGAGTCAGTTAAGGCTTACAGTTTGATCACTTCTGATGATCTACCATGTTAAGAGTATTAGAGTGGAGACCTGTTAGGATCTACTTTGTTTGAAGCTTTAGCAACACCATTAAGTGTGCACTTTGTTAAGAGATTTGTCAAGAACTATTAAATCCACCATCTACTAAAGGATTTCTGATGTCATGCACTTGTTAGAATGAAAATACATTATAAATGTTGATCTAATAGTATATATAATCTCTAGTAGATGATAACAGATCTTATAAAGCTTACAATGTATATGTAATCACCTTGAGTGATTTAATGATACATTGTCTCTGCTCATTGGTAGCCTTGTCTGTGTTCTTGAGAACTGATATAATCTATTTCTAAACTTTGCATGAATTCACTTCTGCTACTTAGATGCTCTTTTTGGCTACAATTATTTTTCAACTATATCTATTATAATTATTGAACATCTATATATACTAGTTTCTAGGTCCATTCTTGATTCACGCTTTTCAACTTAACTCTAGATCCAAGGTTTTCAACTTGACCTTGATCTTTAGTTAGTTATGTTTTAGATATGTTAGGATGCTTTAAAACAATTACAATATACTTGCTTGACTCTCAAGTAATGATTTAAAATAAATTAAAACTATATAAATAAAATTACAATGTTTTATCTGACGTGGAAAGTCAGATCCACTATTTGCGGGTTCTATAACTGACTGTCGGTTCTGATAGTCAGGCTACTCTGTAAGTCTGTCAGGTTCCTTTCATTCTTTGCTCTGTCAAGATTCTACTCCGTTGGTGTCCCTATATTGAACTATTCATCTAGTTCCTTTCCTTTTATTCTCTGTCAGTGATGTTCATAAAACTATACCATTAGTGATGTTCTTTATGCTTTGTCTTCGGTTCAACACTTTTCAGTGTTTGTCGGGCAATTCGATACTTAGCATTTTCATGACAAGCATTATCATCTTGTCGGTTATGCAGTGTGTTGTATGTCGGGTATTCCTATATTGATGACCTTTATCATGTTTTTTACTTAAGTATACTAATGGAAAAACTTAGTGTCATCAAAATCATTTATATCATGTTCCATCCTTTGGCATAATATATTCCTTGAATTTCCCTATCCATCAGCAATACACTGTTTTGATTTTTGGTTCAAATTTGTACCTTACTATGTACAAATGTATCTTTTTCTATCCATCTTGGTGTTTGCATCAACATGACTGATCTTTAGATTTGGTATAGGCTGATGCAAGCTCCTAGTCATCTTACTTACCAATAGACAAGGGTTGGACCCCTAGTCTCTATCTCAGGTACTCAAATGTATCCTTCGGTAATGGCTTGGTGAATATGTCAATTAATTGTTCCTTTGATTGAACATATTCCAGTGTCACTTCCTTTTCTTGTACTTGTTCTCTCAGATAGTGATACTTGATAGCAATATGCTTAGTTGTAGCATGATGACTGGATTCTTAGAAATGTTAATTGCACTGGTTTTATCACAGTAGATAATTACTGGTTCAAGAATCTTCATATTCATACCTTCTAGTAATTGTTTGATCCATGCAATATTGGAGCAATTTGCAGTAGCAGCCACATACTTTGTAGTATACTGAGAGATGCATCCTTGCTTCTTTCTTATCCATGTAACAAGTCTGTCACCCATGAAGAATGCTCCTCCAGTTGTGCTCTTTCAGTCATCAATGTTTCCTACCCATTCAAAATTTGTATAGACTTGTACCTCAAATTTTCCTTCTCTTTTGTACCATAAGCCATAGTCCTCGGTGTTCTTTAGATATCTCAGAATGCTCTTGACAGCAGTCATATGTGATTCTTTGGGATTAGCAAAGAATCTTGCAACTATTCTAACTGCATGTGTTATATCTAGTCTTGTGTGAATAATATACATCAGTTTTCCAATCATTGATCTATATAAGGTATGATTTACCTCATTTAATTTGTCTTCTTTTGTCAGCTTACATCCGGCAGCAATAGGTATTCCAACTAGTTTGGAATCTTCCATCTTGAATATCTTTAGCACTTCCTTGATGTATTCGGACTAGGTGATTTATATGCCTGCATCTTGTTGAAGAATCTGTAGATCAAGAAAGAATTTGATCTCTCCAAACATAAAAATTTCAAATTCCTTTCACATTTCATTAGCAAAGGATTTTCATAACAATTCATTTCCCCCAAAAATGATATCATCAACAAAAAGTTCAAGAATCAGAATATTACCATCGGTATCTTCTTTTAAGTACAGATTGTTATTTTCACTTGTTCTAACAAATTTTATGCTAAAGAGATATGAGTGAAGTCTTTCATAACAGGATCTTGGTGCTTGTTTCAATCCATACAAGGCTTTATGTAGTCTACATACCATTTTTCTCTTGTCTAGATCAACAAACCCTTTTGTTTGTTCAATGTATACCTCTTCTTCAAGTATTCCATTTAGGAATGTAGATTTGACATCCAACTAGTATACCTTGAATCCTTTAAATGCAGCATAAGAAAGTAAGATTCTAACTCCTTCTAGTCTAGAAATGGGTGCAAAGGTTTCTCCATAGTCAATACCTTCTTCTTGTGCATATCCCTTGCATACTAATTTTGCTTTGTTTCTAGTGAATTCTCCATTCTCATTCATTTTTTTTTTAATATCCATTTGGTACCAATGGCATTCTTGTCATTTGGTCTTGGTACTAGTGTCCATGCATATTTCTTCTCAATCTATTATATTTCTTCATTCATAGCACTGACCCATTCTTCATTCTCAAGTGCCTTGTTAACATATTTAGGCTCAAAATCCCAAAGTAAACATTTGGTGTTAAGTGACTTACTTCTTGTTCTTGTTCCAGCCTTCTTGTCTCCTATGATTTGAGTTTGTGGATGATTTATTCTGACATATTTGGCAAGTTTCGGTTCAGCTCTATGTTCATCATTTTGATCATCTTCTTGACCTGTGTTCTCATCTCCATTGTTCAGAACATCATCTTGAGTATTATCCTGATTTTCAGTAATTGCAGCCTAATGCTCGAGTGCAATGTTTTGATTCTTGGGAGTGACATATTGTTTCTTGGGTAGAGTGTTGGGTTTTGCATAAACAAACTTGTTGTAGTCCTCTGGTTCCTTTTTTCTTTCCTTATCATTCTTTTCTGCAAATGCATCTATTTTCACATTTTCACTTTCAATGATTTTGTTAGAAGACTTGTTAATACATTTATAAGCCTTGCTTTTGGTTGAGTACTCTAGAAAGATACCTTCTTCACTTTTGCAGTCAATTTTTCCATTTCTATCATCCTTCAATATATAACATTGACTACCAAAGATTCTGAAGTAACTTACATTGGGTGTATGACCATACCAAAGCTCATATGGTGTCTTCTTTGTGTCCTTCTTCAATTGTACTCTATTTAGTGTGCAGACAGAAGCACTGACAGCTTCCCTCTAGAAAGTTTGAGTGATTATTTTCTCAATCATCAATGTTCTTGCACAATCAACAGTAAATTCCCCTCCTCTATCTAACCTTAAGAATTTCAATTTCTTTTCACTTTGTTTTTCTACCATAGACTTATACCATTTAAACATCTTGAATGCTTTTGATTTATCTCTTAATAACATGAGTGTCATCATTCTAGAATAATCATCAACAAAGAGAATAAAATACCTATCTCCATAGTATCTCTTTATCCTCATGGGTCCGAATAGATTTGTATGGACTAATTCTATAATTGCATTAGATGTATAGGTTTTACTCTTGAAACTAGACTTTGTCATCTTACCTTTTTGATATTTCTTGCACATGATATTTTATGGCTTGGTCATGCTCGGTAAGCCTCTAACATTCCTTTTTTTTCTTATCTTTATCATGTTGTCAAAGTTCACATGACACAATCTTTTGTTCCACAACCATATGTCTTCATTTCTAGCCATTAAACAAGTGGTGTTAGTGTCATCAAGATAGAAAAGGTTACCTTTTGTCTGCTCATCGGTACCAATCAATATTCCTGATTCATTGTAGATCTTTGGCTTCTTATTTTCAAATGCTACTTTGTGACCTGAATTGTTCAACTGTGAAACACTTAACAAATTATAATTCAGTCCTTTTACCCATTAGGCAATTTCACATTTTATCAGGTTATTCAACATTATGGTTCCTTTACCTTCAACTAGACAAGGTGTATCATTTCCCATTCTCACTGAACCACCATTATAGTATTCAAAAGTCTCAAAATTTTGTTTATCACTAGTCATATGGTGAGTGTATCCACTATCTATGATCCAGACATCATTTTTTCTAACTTAGATATGAGTGCAGTTTCTACATACCTTTCTTCATCTTCATCTGAATCATCCTTCATGGCTACAAATACCATCTCGATGTCTCCTTCTGATTTGGTTTTGGTGTTATCATCTATGTTCTCAGCTAGGTAACAAGCTTTCTTCCCTTTGTCCTTGTAGTCTCTGGTATCTCTCTTGTCAGATTGTCAGTTGTTTCGGTAATCTCTATTATCACCTTTATCAAACTTATACTCATATGACTTTTCATTTCCTCTTTCATCTTTTCTTCAGTTTGGACATTTTGCAGAAAAGTGTCCAACCTCTTTACAATTGAAACATACAAGTGGTAATTTACCTTTGTATATACCTTTTCCTCTCTGCAATCTTCTGGCCATTAGTGCTTCAATCTCATCAAGTCCTTGATCCTCATTATCACTATCACTATCATTTCTAATAGCATGTCTATGACTTGAGTTACTTATCTTTAGAGAAGATTTGAATGCAAATTATATAGATGGTAAGACACTATTGTCAAATTTATTCATCTCAAATTAAATTAGTCTATCAATCAGACTATCTAGAATAACTATATTATTTTCAACTGCTCTCATTTTTTAAATAGAAGAAACTCTAATAGCATAAATAGGCAATAAGGTTCTTAAGATTTTACTTACCACTCTCTCCTCTTCAAGTACACCTCCAACTCCTCAGATAGCATTTACTACCTCTTTGATTCTGCAACTATACTAAGTAATGTTTTCTCCTTCTTTCATCCTTAGGTCATCAAACCTCCCTCTTAGGCTTTCTACCTTTTCTCTTATTACATTGGCATCTCCTCCATGTACAAGCTTCAACTTATCCCACATTTTCTTTGTAGAGGTGCAAGTTTTTACATCTTCAAACTCAGCATCGGAGAGTGATGATGCAAGTTCTATCATCATGCAGTTATGTGCATGCTTTAATCTTAATTTCTAAAGAGTGTGAGGTCCTGTAGGTAACACATATTCGATATCTAAGTATTGAACAATGTCATTTCCAATACCTGATAGGTGGAGTCTTATTCTTCTTTTCCATGATACAAAGTTGTCTTTATTCAACTTGGACACATCTCGTCTGTTCATCTTGTAATATTTTGCTTGATTTGTTTAACTCCCTTTCTAAGCACACAAGCTCTGATACCAATTGTTAGTAATAACTAAGAGGGGGGGTAAATTAGTGGCTTCAAAAATATTCCAATAATCAACCCAAAAACTTAGTACCACAATATTAAGCCTCTAGTTATCTTTAGTCCTATAAGATGAATGCCTTCAAATACTATTATCAAATTACTACTACTCAGAATGCTTTGTTAAACCTTCTATTATGTATTTACCGAATAGCAGTTTGTTAATTTACCGAAGGACAATAAATTATCTAGATTATACTGATCAATCCAATTAAGTTGTGTAATGTAAAACACTAAAGTAATGACTCATAAACACATTGACACATGGATTTTTAATGTGGAAACCTTGTTAAGAGAAAAACCATTTGGGACCGGTACCCCAAAATTTTCACTCTTCTGAAGTGATCTCAGTGAAGAGCCAACCTTGTTAAAGGTTACAAACACACTGTTAAGTGTGACCTTGTTAGAGGATTTAAAAGTAGAGCCAACCCTGTTAAAGGTTACAAATACACTGTTAAGTGTGACCTTGTTAGAGGATTTAAAAGTTTAGTCTGTCAAACACTCACTTGGCCTTTCAATAGGTATCTGGCATTTCATTCTATCTTCATGATCAAAATTTTTGATAATCCTTTTGATAGAAAGGATCTTTAAACCCTTCTCAGTTAAGAGAATTTCTGAATCAATAGTTAAACTGAAACTGTATGATTTGTTCACATATACAACTTATACTTGTAGATTTTCAGATCTATTGTAATCTCATAAACTAATCTAATCAATATATCTCGGTTTATACCTTTTCTCCACTTTGATTCTACTCGGTTATGTTGTGCTATGTTGCTCGATTTCTGCAAAAAACTTTAGCTCTTTTCTTAGCTTGATTGATCAGGACTGTATGAAGTTTCTCTTCATCAGTTTCTCTTCAGCATCCTCTTTTCATTAATTCACCCACCACAATTTGTAATGAATTGATTTGTCTCTTTATAGACATGATATCACCATTGTTAGGTTCTTGACTTTCTTGATCTTGGCGTGATCCACAATTCTCACCAATTAGATTTTAAAAAACTCTTGTTTTATCTTGCAGAGATCTTCTTGCCAACTGGAAAAATAGCTTTAAATCCATTACTTATCCTTGGCTTTTTCTTGTCGATGAAAACAAAGATGACTACTAGTTAAATGTATATTTAGCTCTGCTAGCTAGATATTTTTTCATTTCTGAACTCAAGTTAATTTTGGTGTTTTAACTCTTTGATAGCTTCAATCAACACTCTAGTTCTCCTCGCGCTTCTCTATCAGTTTACACTATTTTTCTAGCCATTGGTTATGCTTGTGATTATTCTCGTCAGTGTTCTTGCTCAAGCATCACTGTGAATTGAATTTTGGTGATCTCCATCCGTCGGTGTCCACTGATCGTTGGTATTTGAAGTCACATTGTGAATACTTGTCTTTCATACATTACTGAAAGAATAATATTTTTGTCTTTGATTTTCTGAATTATTTGACACTTTGATTATAATTGATTAGATTATATCAAGTTGACATCAATGACAATACAATCCATTAACTAATTTAATGTCTTGCATTATCCTTCTACATTTCGGTGATCAACTTAACATCTTCAATCATTCAATTAGTTACATGTCATCACTTCTCACTTCTTGCCAGGTCTTGCAATGTCACTTAGTTGAAAGTTAAAACTTTACATATATTTGAAACCACTCATTGTGGCCTCAAACCATCAATTCCAATATCTTAAATGAGGTGGGTAAATTCTGAGAATTCCCTAATTCATCTCTAAGACTCACTCAAAGATTTCAGACAACTCCATAATGGCGCGTCCCCTTAGGTGCATAGAGTGCAAATTGTGTTAAAATTTGACAAGTAATTTCTCAAAGATTGTGTGACATATGAATGATTTTTCTGATGCTACATGATTGTGTTACCTATTCTCAAAAAAACCTCTCCCACTTTCAGCAGATTCAACCCCATTCAAAAGTGACGACCACTTTTCACTTCTTGCCAAATCTTGGAATGTCACTCAGTTAAAAGTTGCAAGTTTATGTATCTTTGAAACCACTTGTTGGGGCTTCAAATCATTAGCTCCAATATCTCTGGTTGGGTGAGTAAAGACTAAGAGTGAATTTTTTTGGCTTCACAAATCACTTGAATTTTTTGGACCACTATTTACCTATGTGTCCCCTAAAGTGAATAAAGTGTGAATTGTACCAAACTTTGACAGGGCATTTCTCAGAGCTCATGCGATGTATGAACAATCCATCTTATGGTACAGGATCATTTTACTGCTACCCACAAAAACTCTCACTATCTAGTGATTCAATCCCGTTCAAAATTTGCCACACTTTTTACTTCTTGCCAAATCTTGCAATGTCGCTCAGTTGAAAGTTGCAACTTTTCATATCTTTGAAACCGCTCATCATGGCCTCAAACCGTCTATCCCAACACCTCCTGTTAGGAAATTAAATGTGACAAATGACTTAATTTTTCTTTGCAACTCACTCAAACATTCTATAATATTATTTACCTATGCGTCCCCTAAAGTGCATAGAATGTGAACTTCGTCAAACTTTAAATTATTGATTTAACGATGATTTTAAGCTCATATGAATACTACCAAATGTTTAATTAGAACTTAAGTCAGGAAGCATATATTTATTCAAGGGCATGAGAGGTATCATAGGTTTCATATAGTTAGTTTTGGTTTCTTGGGTTCTTTGGGTGAGTTTAGGTCAAATAAGGTCATTAAAACCAATCCACATATGTTTTTATCTTGGCATAGGTTTATCATAAGGAGGCATGATTAGAAGAATTGGACTCCTATTGCAATTTATTTTTAATTTTTATATTTTACAACACGATAGTTGTATTGATCTAGACAATGATGTCAGTGTGTATGACAGTCTAATGGGACAAAAATAAAGGGATTAAACCTATAAGTCATGTCTTGGGTTAAAACAGATAAGGAATCATTCTAATAATGGTGAAACAATCCTCGCAAGTCTATGTTAGGATTTTGGGAACCACATTATGCTTGTGTTCCCATTAGATCAAAATTATTATCCTTATTACATAATCAATTGAAGGTGCTTTTTACAAATATGTCATTACATTGTTTTGGTCAATTAAAGAAAGTTGTATCTGATCTTATAGGCCATATAAAAATTATGTCCATAAATTTTTGAAGTGTCCAAGGAATGTATGTTCAAAGATCCCTACTTAGACCAATAGTTGTAGTCTAAGGAAGAGTACATAGGTTGCACCTATTTTGGGATTAGTGAAAACCATTGTAATTTTTTGAATACTTTTCATGTTAAAGCTCCTTCCTCTACATCGTATATGTGAATACACAAGGCATAAAGCATGAAGAAAACATTTGAATTCAATTAAGTTAACAAGTTTATATGTGAATACACAAATAACATAAAGCATGAAACATATGTATGCATTCACTTATTATGCAAGAGAATCTTGGGATTCTTAGAAATCTTGCATCAACCAAATATATTTGGTTTCTTGTTTGATCAATCTTGTGTTTCTGTTAGCGTTCGATATGTTCTTGTTCTTTTGTGTTGTAGTCACTACAGTGTGTTCGTGGCTTTGTGTTACTTCTTATACTATGATCGCACCTCATCTAGATGATTTGTGTGTGATATCTTGCAGATTATTTGCATGACTTTCCTATTCTTCATTTTCCCAGTTAGTCATTATATTTTCTGGTCATTTTTTGACCTACCAATTGGAATCTTCGTACGTCGTCATGCCAAATCATTCTTACAATTGAGGTCAACTTGATTGTATGATCACATCTCTTATTTCTCTTATTGACGGTTGTTCCACATGATTTGGGTCCTGGCCTATTTTTTGTAACATGTTTTCTCAATTAATGGGAAATGTGATCTTTTATGGGTCGGCATGATGTCATAATTTATTTATAAGATTATAGACTTATTCCTAAAGGATAGGTGATTTTCATAAGATTATTTGGTGTTAGTTAGCTAGGGTTTGTAAGAGGTTTTCTGATCATAATCAAAGATGAATTATTGGCATTTGTTACTGCATGTTGCAGATCTATTATAAATTATTTTCTGATAATAATAGAAGGTTGATCTCTCATTATATCCATCTTGACTTTTTTTGGCTTATTTACATTGTTTTTTATTGGTTGCAAGGATCAGACTGATCTTTTGAGTTTTATCCATCTTTGACTGCATCAAGTGGTATCAAAGAAAGTTTTTTCAAATAGGGTTTTCTTGTTGGGCGGAAGTTGAAGGGATTCTACCTATAGCTATTAAGGATTGTGGAAATGGAAAGGAGGAATGCTAGAGGTGGAGATATGAATGCAGATCCAACGGTCTTAGATTTTTTGAGACATTGTTTTGTTAGGTTAGAAGCAGTAGAGAGTGCTCAGAGAAGAGGATAGTATATAGAATATGCCAATGATGAGGAAGGAGATGAATAAAATTAGGAACCACCAGTAGAAGGGGATAAAAATGAGGCACAACCATATTTGAACCATGAAAAAGAGAGGTTCATTAGAGCCTTGAATAATGTTAATAGGAGACCTCATTTCAACCCACCTGATTATCATGGAAACATAAATGTTGATGATTTTATAGATTGGATCACAAATATGGATAATTATTTTGAACTTGAAGGAACTAATGAAGAGAGGAAGGTAAAGTATGCCTACACTAAGTTGAAAGGGCATGCATCCCTATGGTGGGACCATTTGCGAACAGATTGGCAGAAAAGAGGTAAAGACGGGATCAAATCTTGGGATAGGATGGTGAATAATTTTAAGGCCAAGTTCTTGACTGAGGACTACCAAGTAAACTTGTTTAGAAAGTTGCAAAATTTGAAGCAAAGAGACCTAATTGTTAAGAGTTATACTGAAGAGTTCTATAATTTGAACATTAGATTGGGTCTTATAGATGAAGAGGTTGAACAAGTTTCTAGGTACCTTAATGGTTTAATTACATCCATACAAGATGAAATCAGTCTACTATAGATTAGGAGTGTGGAAGAGGCTAGGAGTGTGGAAGAGGCTTACAGGTGGGCCTAGAAGGCTGAAGAGAAGTTGAACAGAAAGCATGAGAAAAGAAAAAGAGGTAGAGGAGGAATATTTCAAAGAGGTAGAGGTAGATATTATGTTGATCAAGGAAAAAGTGAATCATAAATTAAGGATTGTGATCAGTATATGATAAGTGACAAAAGTTCCTATCGGAATGAAGGGCAAGGTAGTGGTGAAAGGAGGAAATTCAATGGCACTTGTTTCAAATGTAGTGAAGAAGGACACAGATCCAGAAAAATTTGAGAAGAAGGTAGAAAGAAGTAGGAGAACATCATTTGATGATGAAGAATCAAGAAGTTCAATGAACAACAATCAAGTAGAGGAAGGTGCAACCTTGGTGACTAGGAGAAACCTATATCATAGAGAACAAGATAATGAGTCTATATAGAGAAAGAATTTGTTTAGAACCATATGTAAGTTGTAAAAAAAGGTGTGTAATGTTGTCATAGACAGTGGTAGTTCTGATAATATTTCTTCAGAGGAGTTAGTTGATAAACTGAAGTTGCAAAGGATGAAGCATCCTAAACCCTATCAGATTGCATGGATACAAGATGAACACAATGTACTGGTAAGTGAACAATACCTAGTTAAATTCAATATTTGGAAGTATTACGATGAGGTTTTGTGTGATATTATGCCTATGGATGTGTGTCACGTATTTTTGGGTAGGCCATGGAAGTATGATATACAAGCTATGCATAATGTTAGAAAAAATATTTACACTATTATTGCTAATGTGGTGAAACAAAATTTGTTACCATTAGAGGAACCTCTTAAGAGTGAAGTTTGTACTAGTGCAAGAATTTTTCTAGTGGATGGGAAGAAAATTTTGGATGGAATGAATCATGATAATGTGTATTTTACTTTAGTACCTAAGGAGTCTAAGAATAATGCCTTGGTAGAAGAACATCCTAGAGAAATCATGGGATTGTTGAATGAGTATGTTGATATCATATCAGATAATGTACCTGATGGATTACCATTGATAAGAAGTATTATTCATTGCATGGATTTGATACCAGGGGCTAGTATTTCTAATAAAGAAGCATATATGATGAAACCGACAGAGAATGAATAACTCAATAGGAAATTGTAGGGTTTATTACGGAGAGGGTTGGTCAGAGAAAGTTTGAGTCCATGTGCAGTGTCTGTAGTGTTAGCATATAAGAAGGATGGATAATGGAGAATGTGTGTTAATTATAGAGCTATCAATCATATTATAATTAAGTATCAGTTTCCTTTGCCAAGGATGGATGATTTGATGTATTTTCTTAGTAGAGCTAAGTATTTCACCAAGATAGACTTGAAGAGTGGGTATCATCAGATTAGAATCAGAGAAGGTGATGAGTGGAAGACTGCACTTAAGACAAATGAAGGATTGTATGAATGGTTGGTAATTCCTTTTGGATTGTCTAATGCACCTAGTAATTTCATGAGATTAATGAGTGAAGTCCTGAAGAGATTCTTGGGTAATTTTTCCATTTGGATGATATCTTGATTTTCAGTAAGAGCCAAGATGAATATTGGATGCATGTTAAACAAGTATTGCAAAGGTTCAGGGAAGAGAATATGTTGCTAAACATCAATAAGTGTACTTTCATGAGAGAGGAGTTAGTATACTTTGGATCTATAATATTTGTTGAATAATTGAAGATGGGTCCTAAGAAAGTGAATAACATTGTTGAGTGACCTACACCAGATATTGTTGGAGAGGTAAGATCATTTCATGGGTTGGAAATTTTAGATCAGAAGTTCATTAGGAACTTTAGTTCAATCTATGGAGCAACGATTGAAACCATGAGAGAAGATAAAAAGGAGTTCAAATGAAAACATGGAGCACAGAGGATTTTTGAGTTGTTAACATAGAGGGTGACAGAACAACCGATATTGGATTTACTTGATTTTAATAAGGTAATTCAAGTAGACTATGATGCTAGTCGACATACAATTGGAGTTGACTTAACTCAAGAAGGAAGACATGTTTCTTATTTCAGTGAGAATTTGAATGATGCTAAGAGAAGGTATTCAATGTATGATCAGAAATTCTATGATATAATTGAATCTTTGAAGAAGTGGAGACATTATTTTTTACCTAGGGAGTTTGTACTGTATACTGATCATCAAGCATTGAAGTATTTGAGCAGCCAAGGTAAGTTGAATCAAAGACATATGAGATGGGATAAGTTTATGCAAAGTTATACATTTGTGTTGAAACATAAGAGTGGTGTTTCAAATAAAGTTGTTGATGACTTGAGTAGAAGGACTTTGTTGACTGGGATGAAGATTGTTGTATTAGGATTTGATGAACTGAAGGTTTTGTATGAAGAAGATCCAAATTTTGGAGAAACTTGGATGGATTGTAAGGAATGTATTGTTGCTAACATGAGTAAGTGGTTGGATTATTTCATTTAGGATGGGATGTTATTCAGGGGTAGTCAATTATCTATACCTAGGAGTTCCATGAGAGATAACCTGATTAAGGAGAAACATAAAGGAGGTTTAGCATGATGTTTTGGCATGGATAAGACAGTAGCTTTGGTAAGTGAGAATTAATTTTGGCCACAAGTTTAGAAGAATGTGAGGAATTTTTCACAGATTTGTAAGGTATTTCAATTTTCTAAAGGTAGTAGTTAGAATGTGGGGTTTTATACACCTTTGACAGTACCGATCAGACCTTGGGAAGAGATTAGTATAGATTTTGTACTTGGTTTTTCTAGAACATAGAGATTCTATGACTCTATCTTTGTGGTTGTAGACATATTCTCTAAAATGGAACTTGTCATTCCTTGTAAGAAAACTACAGATGAAGTGCATGTAGCTGATTTATTGTTCAAGGAGATTGTGAGATTACATGGATTACCTAAGAGCATTGTTTTGGGCAGGGATAGTAGGTTTGTTGGTTATTTTTGGAGGACACTTTGGAAGAAGATGAAATATGATTTGAAGATTAGGTCTACTTTTCATGAACAAACTGATGAACAAATAGAGGTTGTGAACATGAGTTTAGGGAATTTGTTGAGGTTTTTAGTTGTAGATAAGCCTGGAAATTAGGATTTATTTTTGCCACAAGAAGAGTTTGCTTATAATAATTTAGTAAATAGGAGTACAAGGAGGACACCATTTGAAGTAGTTACTCGATTTAATCTTAAGGGAGCAGAAAAATTAAGGGATATTAGTCATGATGTTAAGAAGAGTTTTCAAGGAGAGGAATTTTACGAGGTTATGAGATCATTACATGAAGGAGTGAAAGACATTTGGAGGAAATGAGTCAAGTTTATAAGAGGAGAGAAAGCATGAAGAGAAGACAAGTGGGAGATGAAGTTATGGTATACTTGCAGAAGGGTAGATTTATTGTTGGTACTTATAAAAAGTTTAGGATGAAGGAGTTTGGTCCTTGTAATAACTTGAGGAAATTTCATTTAGAGAATGCATATGAAGTGGAATTACCAGAGGATATGGATATCACTAGTGTTTAATATTGCTGATTTGTATGAATATCATGAATCAAATTACATTAGCAGTGAGGAATCATATGTTGGCAAGCAGTATCCTAAGAAGCAAATAGATCAAATAGAGCAGATTCTGGATAGTAGAGTTGGTCAAAGTACAAGAGGTAAGCAGTATATGGAATGTCTTTTCAAATGGAAGGACAAACCAGTGGAGGATTCTTCATGGATTTCTCAAGCTAAGGTTGACCGTTATGGTTTTCCTTTGGCCCTAGAAAAGTGAGAGGCTCACTTTTCAAGTACCCCAAGTGTCTAATGCACGAGCATCTTGGGATTCTTAGCAATCTTGCATCAACAAGAAATATGTTGTTTCATGTTTGATTAGTCTGGTATTTTTGTTAGTGGTCGATTTGTGTTGGTTCTTTTGAGTTGTGGTCGCTACAGTATGTTTGTGGCTTCATTTTGGTCCTTATCCTATGATTGCACCTCATTTGGATACTTTGCGCATGATATTTTTAAGACTCTTTGCATGACTACCATGTTCTTCATTTTCCCGGTCAGCCATTGTGTTTTACTATCATTTTCCAATATACTGATTGTAATATCCATAGGCGATCATGCCAAATCATTATTATGTTTGAGGCCAAATTTATTGTATGATTGCATCTCTTATTTCTCTTATTGGAGATTGTTCCAGATGATTTGGGTCCCAACCTATTTGTAGTAACAAGTTTTCTCAGTTATTGGGAAATGTGATTTTTTTGGGCTGGCCTGATTTTGTGATTGTTTTATAATCTTATGGAATTATTCCTAAGGGATAAGTGATTTTCATAAGCTTAATTGGCATTAGTTAGATAGGTTTGTAAGAGGTTTTTTTATCATAATTAGGCATGTATGATTTGCATGTGATACTGCATGGTATAGATCTATTGTAAATGATTTTTTGAGAATAATATAAGGTTGATCTCTCATTCTAGCCATCTTGACTTGTTGTTGGCTTTTTGTTTCCACTGTGTTGTATTGGTTGTAAGAATCAGACTAATTTTTTAATCTTTTTCCATCCTTGACTAAATCAACTTAATTCAATGAGCATATATGTCAATATAACATAACCTATAAGGCATGTAGCATGCACATGAATTTATGAGGTGCGTACATAGACATTTACTTAGGTCACAAAGAATACATGTATGGTATGAGTGATAAACATAATTACAGTTAAGGAATGAAACATACATGTCACCATAAAGCATGAATCATAAAGTAATAATATATATATAGATACATTCAAAGCATAAATATATGTAAGGCATAGCCTAAGACATCCACATAAACATAAAGAAGTATACGTCAATACACATGAGACATTAATTACATACATAAAGCATGAACCATAAATACTCATAGGGCGTGAAGTTATATATTTATTTATTTATTTATTTATTTATTTTATTTATTTTTATTTTTATTTTTTTATTTATTTATTTATTTATATCCAAAAAAGTGATACATGGAATATATCCAATACAGTCATGCAGGCATTCTAAAAGCCATGTGGATGTAGAATATCACATATATAATATACTAAAAATGTCTCTATTCTAGTCATTTTCCACGAGGCGAACAAAAAAATCACAAGATGCCTTCGAATGTCAAGTGGATGGAGATGCATGCGATGATGGAGTCTTCCAAGTGTGCTCGCTCATCCTCCTCTCTAGAATCCTCTAGAGATCCAATTGATAAAATCACAAGTATAAACATCAAGAAATAATGTATATCAAAATTAAATTTTAAGATGAAATATAATACAATATTCAGTTACCGCTAACAAATAGTCATTGTGTTCATCCATGGGAAGGGAATGCTGATGATCTGGAGTTACAGACCCCTACAACAACAATCAAAATAATAACTAAAATACATACATGAATATCATTAAATTTTCAATAGAAACTATTAAAATAACTAAAATTAACTAATCTCTTTCATACCTCGATCAATGCTTCAAAAATCACTACAGTTGTAGAAACCTCATGATCCAATGTCTCATGAACATGAGGAGGAGCCTGTCATGTCAATAGCTGAAAATGAAACAAGAGTATTATTTAGTTATCAAGAATACCTAAAAAAATTACAACAATGATGAATAAATAATACCTCTGTGAAAGTGTCACGATATCCTTCACTATGTGGTGTCAACATAGAGGCTCCACTTTTAAAGTAATGTACATGCACAGTGAGTTATGAGACAACGATTCATATTTACGTGCTAATCACATGTAATAATTATAATCCTTTATTAGATATATATTTGTGGACTTGATGATATCATGAAAAAGGGGGTTAGAGGAATATTGCCACTTCCATGAACACTTTGACCCTAGGTTTTGATCATAATCATTCTACTAATTTAGTTGTTCATTCATTTATAAATTAAATATAATCAAATAAATAAAATGAACTTGCAAATAATTGCCTCTGTATCAATGTTGAATGTTACATTGAGAAATTCATCAGTCATCACTCTATAATTTGTATCTTTTTCCACCATAATCACCACAATATGTGCATAGGGCTCCACATGATTGAAAAAAATGAGATGAAACTTGAGCCCTTGAAGACTCACTTGCCTCACTCTGTAATAAAGGATTGGCACACTATATCAGGATCTGAGTGAGCACAATAATGGTGCCTAGTGTGTCCACCTCAATAGCATCCTTCACAATGGAAGGAATGGTAGCATTCTTTATATGAGGTTTGGAAATGGGTCTCTTGACTATGTTAGGGTGACATTGTGCCCTGGTCTATTATGTGAGGACCCCCCACCTCTACCCTAAAATTCTAAATGATCAAAATAATATGGAATCTCATTAAGGACAAACTCACAATAGAGTTTCCTCAAAAAATACAATATAACCTCATGATTATTACCAAGAGGGCTATCAAAAACCTTCCATCATCTATCCCAAAAAATATTTTTAATTCCATCGTGGTGGTACCAATGGATGGGGAACCTTGTGTAGTTAGGATTAAGAGATGCATTCGTTCTAGGATTTGTAAAGAGTGCACAAATGTCACTTTATTTATTTATTTTCTTTTTTACATCCTTGTATGATAATTTATCTTTGTAATATTGTTTTTTCTCCTCATTTGTTTGACTATAAATTAAGTTGCCAACTAATTGTGCCTACATGGTTCAAGATTGATTGTAATGAATTTGTAAGTGTTTCCCTATGAGAATTTGTACCAATAGATTCTTTCAATCTCCCAATCCATGCCTCTAATTGATTTTTGTTATTTTCTATTTGGTTTATCAAATTTTTGTATTTTCCTGATGGATTTCTATGGATTAATGGAGAAGGTTGAGGTACATTTTCTTCATGAGCTTATTCATGAGGAGATGGATCGGGCTTTGATTGAGGTGGATAAATATCTGTTGGAAATGTAAACAAATTTTAATTTAAAACCCTAATTAAAATGATATATTAATTTTTTTTAAAAATACTAAAAATGTAAATAAACTCACCTCATCGATATCTGAGTGGAATTTTTGTGATGATCCAATGCACCTAAAAAGAAAATTTGGCTTCCAATATTACGTACGCCCTTCTAAAATGTTTCTCCTCTATCCAACACATAGCTGCAAATTAAAGTGAAATGGGGGTTTGAGAGGTCGATTTCAAATTTATAAAATTTACTACATATGGAATATGCCATATAGTTTTGGTATACCCAAGCCTTAGGCTCGGCACACCAAGCTGTATGGTGTACAATGTATATATGTTGTGCATTGTATTTGGCACATGTCCTATACTTTTGGGGGGACCAAAAATAGGAGTGGCATCTTTTTGGTTCCCCATATTTGTGCACTTACCCATTGATTTTGAAGAAATATTTTCCCTTGTTGCCTGGATGGAAGCAATCCGGAGATTCTTATCTTTTGTAGATTTTAAAGGTTTAAAAGTTTATTAGATGGATGTAAAATCAGAATTTTTGAATGGATAATTAAAGAAAGAGGTCTACATTGAGGAACCAAAAGATTTCAGGAATTGATTTGGATGGTGTTTTCATATTGAAGAAAGAATTGTATGGATTGAAGCAAACACATAGATCCTAGTATGGAATATTAGACAAGTACCTAAATGGAAAAGGTTTTCAAAGGAGATTTGCTAACAGTAATTTATAATACAGAGTTGACTCAGATCAAATCTTGATTTTTATAGTTTATGTTGATGGCATGATCTTTGGAGGTAGTGATGATATGTGCAGAAAATTTGCTAATGAGATGCAGAAAGAATTAGAAATACCTATGATTGGTGAGTTAAATTTCTTCCTTAGATTACAAGTAAATCATAATAGCAAAGGAATTTTTATTTCTCAATCCAAGTATACCAAATAGTTATTGAACAAGTTTGGATTGCATAATTCTAAACCGATGTGTACACCTATTGCTACTGGATGTATGTTGACAAAAGAAGATGATTCGTCCAAAGTTGATGCAAGTAAATATAGGTCAATAATTGGAGGATTTTTATATATGACTACTACTAGACTAGACATTATGTGTGTTGTTTGTTTAGCATCCAAATTTCAGCAAGAACTAAAAGAATCACATGTTTTAGTAAAAAAAATCTTTACACATTTGAAGGGTACAAAATATTTTAGTTTATGGTATCCCAAGGATTCAGATTAGGCCAGATGTGTTGATAATAGGAGGAGTACAAGTGGTGGAGCTTATTTCCTAAGCTCTTGGTTGGTTGCATGGTCAAGTAAGAAATACGATTGTGTATCATTATCTACTATTGGAGCTGAATACATTGAGCACCATCATGTTTCACACAAGTACTTTGGATGAAATAGATATTGAAAGGACATTGGTATAAAATTTAATGAACTAATCTCAATTATGAGTGATAGTTCCATTGCAATAAACATTTCCAAAATCTGGTACAAAACTCTATAATGAAGCATATATCCACTAAATATCATTATTTGAGAGAGAAGGTTTGAACAATGAGGTGAGACTTGAATATGTACCTACAAAAGAGAAGATTGCAGATATTTTTACAAAACCATTATGCAATGAAACTTTTGAGTATCTCCAGTAGAAATTAGGGGTTATGCCCCTAGTCTGCACTAATATGCACCAGGGTGTGCATTGGTCCAAAGTATTACATGCACATTCTTATCTAGATCAATTCTTGATAGCTTCCTCTTAGGGAGAGCTGAGTAAGTTATTTAGGGGGATTTTTCCCTTTGTCATTATTGTCAAAGGGGGAGAAGAAAAGAGGTCTTAATTCTTATATTGAGTTGTTTTTTTTGCTGATGAATGTTGTCATCAATGACAAAGGGGGATATTTTTGGAAAGTGATGTTGTTGTTGTTGTTTTCATTCATGTCAACATATCTTGGTTGATCAAATGAAGTTTTAATTTGTGCTTTGGTGATCTAAATGTTGTGATATTATGCTTTATCTTTGGTCATGTTTATCTTGGTCCCATCCACATTGCAACATAATGAGATACACTCTTTTGGGTCTAGACTGATCTAGATATTGGTTAACATGCTTTAGAAATATTATCTACATTATAATGTATAGATCTTATTATTTGAATCCAAATATTATAGTTTTTGGGTAGCATGTTTTTTTTAGCGAGGAGGTTCTATGGAAAGCATGTTGAGGAGTTTCTATGTGGTCCACCTTTCATTCCTTTCCACTATGAGAATGCTTTTTGGTGACCTAATTCAAATTATTCTTGTTTGAATTGGATGATAATGAAGGCATGGTATGGTATAAGTAAAGGATGATTATGTTCGATGTTGGTGTGTTTGTGTGCAAAGAATGAGAATCTAAAAAGAAAAATCCAGATATTGTTGTATATAATGTGAACATTTGCTACCGAAATTGACAGTCCGTTGGGTTCTTTCAATGTTGGCGACAGATATTTCAAGTGGTGGATTTCCTTTTCATTATTATTCTTTTGGTAGTTATAATTTTTCTATTGGTTTTGATAGCCTGGTAGTGAGCCGAATGACGGTGAACCTACCTACAGTGATAAAATTGGGAGTGAGATGCCCTTGTAAAAATCACCTTAACTAGTGTCACCTTAATCAATGTTTCATAATTGAGAATTAGCATTATTTTTGGTTTTTCCCATCTTGATTTTTACACGTAAAAAATTCGGTGTTCATTATGTATGGTGTTCTTATGTTCTTTCATGTTCATATCTATTTGGATTATCAAATTAAATCAATTAAGATTAAGAGAAATATGTTATGATAACTGATTCACACACACATACACACACACACCCTTATTTATTTGGATTGTTTGACACTCTACAGAGAGTCTATGGAAGAATCTTGGTGGGATGAGTCAAGGAAAATATGTGGTAAATAAGGTTTTCTTGAGGAAGAAACTATATTCCTTGAGAATGGAAGAGGGTGGAAAAATTAAAGGCCACCTATAAACATTCAATATGTTAGTGGATTAGTTGGCATCATTTGGTGCTAAGATGAATGATGAGGATAAATGTTAGAACTTGATTTTTTATTTTCTAGATTTGTGGGATTCTCTTGTTATGGTCATCAGTAGTACTTTTGTTATTTTGGGGTGATCCCACAATAGTGGGTTACACTTTTTTGGAGGAAGGAACTCCTCATGAAATCTACGAGGGGGATGATTTAGTCAATTAATTTCGATAGAAAGTACCTGATTGTTTCGATTGAAACATTCTTAGTTTCGATCGAAACTACCTTTTTTGCTTAGTTTTTATCGAAACTAACTAGTCAAAAATTTGTTATAGTTTTACCCATATGCATGTTAAAATAAGAAAGTACTTTTGATAGAAAGTAGTTTCTATCGAAACCCCCAAAATTGATGTCATGTGCAAAGGCTAACAACAATATGCAATCTTCATGGCTTCGGGGCTCAAACGCGGGGCTCAAATGGAAGAATAGGGACACCTCCTTCTGCATCGCACAAGTACTCTGAACGAGCTTTCTAATGAATATAGATTTGACAAATTTTGAATTAATTAGGTCTATGTATATTGATGTGCATCGGATGTGGGTTTTTTATCAAATATAAACTTCCAGGTTTGACGTTCAATGAAAAATAGTATAAAATAGAAAAAAATATTGAAAAATAATAGTGCCCTCCAGATTTGAATCTTCTTTCTATCAAAAAAAAATTGAATTTCGATAAATACACAACAAGTTATCAACTACGCAATCAAGGTATGTCAGAATTATGGTTGACTCTGCTTCAAACATTCATAAAATGCGCAATAATAATGATAATATCATCAAACCAATTGCATGCCCTCCATATGGATGTTACAAAACCAAATTCAAAAGAAGCGCATTGATATCTATTTTAGAAAAAAAGTTATACTGTATGAAGTCATTGTACCTTTTTGAAAATGACGTTTTCAGCAACATAGCAGTTTTAGTGGGAGAAAAAAAACCATTAAAATCAATGCAAAAAAAAATAAATAAATAAATTTAGAATCTAGACAGAAAATCCTAAAAGACTCTAGTTTACTTCATCTTCTGATTTCAAATATTTTAACGACAATATGCATCTGAATGTGAAAGTTTTTCTTATAATGTAGAGTTCAATGCCCGTTTAGGCAAAAAAGTGTAACCCACTATTGTGGTATCACCCTTTGAAGACTAAAGATGTTGTGGGTTGTTTACTTTTTGAAGACGTGAGGAGGAAGGTATCCATTAGTTCTAAGTAAGCACTAGTTATTTATGGAAAACCTAAGGAAAAAAGAAAGAATAATGAGAACAAAAATAAGTCCAAATGCAATGGAAATCCATATCTCTTGGAAAGTCCAAAGTTATTTGTTGGAATTGCAACAAGCTTTGACACATCCACAAGGATAGTAAAGAATAAAATAAGAAAAAGAAGAATTTTTTTTCTAATTGAGTCTAATAAGAAAGATAGTGATGTGTTCATTACATCTTTGGTAACTCATGTATACGATGATGGATGGTTAATTGACTCAGGTGCATCTTTTTATATGACCTCTAATAAAGTTTGGTTTTCTAAACATGCAGAAGTTGATTGATGTGGGGTGGACTTGGGTGATAATTCCCATTTAAATATTGTTGGTCATGGTAAATTTAGAATCAAGTTTTCTGATAGTAGAATAAGAAAAATTAATGGTGTGTTGCATGTTCCTAGTCTAGGACACAAATTTTTATATGTGAGAAAACTAATAGATTCAGGTATACAAGTATTTTTTTCTTATGCAAGATGTAAAATGGTGAGAGGTGCTAGATGTGTTAGAATAAGCACATTGTATAAGCTAGATAAATATATTGTTGAGTGTAATAGTGCATTAGCGAAGACCATAGCTATGGATACTTCATCAAAAAGGCTAGGATTTCACCTATAAAAAATTATCATAGATTTTGAGTACCTATGGGTACTTTTTATTTTGAATCAAAGTTACCTACAAATAAGACTATTTTATGGCACTAGAGACTTGACCACATTGGAGAGAAGGGTCTAAGGACCCTGAAAAATGAAAACTTGTTCAATGTTTGAATGACTTTAATCTTGATTTTTATTTTTGTGAGCATTGCATTTATAGAAAATAAACTCGCATTTAGTTTTATTGAAGTTCTTATAGATATTATGGTGTTGGATCATATTCATTCTAATGTGTTTGGTTATGTAGATACTCCTTCCATTGAAAAATCCACATATTAGGTTTTATTTATTGATGGCTATAGTAGAAGGACATGGGTATATTTTATAAAGAGTTAATATGATGTTTTAAATCATTTAAAATAATTTAAAGCAATGTTCTCTAATGATTTTGATAGGTTCTCTAAAAATTATGGCATTCGTAGAAAAAGAAACCTCTTTATTCTTCATATCCAAATGGAGTTGTAGAAAGGATGAACGGGACATTGGAGGAGAAGGCTAGGATTATGTTGAGTGGTGTTGGCCTAGAACAAAGGTTTATGGCTGAAGTTGTTTCCAACACTTGTTTTATATGGGGAAATATACTACTCAGTAAATCTCTGAGATACTCAAAATCATCTTTAGGTAGTGTCTTTGTAAAGACATCAGCCAATTGTTCTTTTGAATTCACATATTCCAATCTCACATTCTTCTCTTGAACTTGTTCTCTCAAGTAGTGATACTTGATAGAAATGTGATTGGTCTTTGAATGCATAACTGGGTTCTTTGATATATTAATAGCACTTGTATTGTCACAAGAAATAGTAACCAGATTTGTGATCTCTTCTTGCATACCTTCAATTAATTGATTAATCCATACTATATTTGCACAATTCATAGCAGCAGTAACATATTTAGCCTTGGTAGTAGACTGTGAAATGCAACTTTGTTTCTTGCTTAGCCATGTAACCAATCTTTCACCTAGAAAGAATGTGTCTCCACTAGTAATTTTCCTATCATCAAAATTTCCAGCCCAATCTACAACAGTGTAGACTTGCAGATCAAAAGTGCTTCCTTTTTTGTACAATAAACCAAACTCTTATGTGCCTTTCAGATATCTCAAAAAAAAACTTACTGTAGACATATGTGTTTCCTTTGGATTAGAAGAAAATCTTGCAACAATTCCAATAGTGTGAGCTATATCAGTTCTGTTGTGAACAACATACTGTAGTTTACCAATCATGGATCGGTAAAGAGTATTATCTACCTCTTGTGTTTCATCCTCTTTAGATAATTTACATCCACTAACCATAGGTGTTCCAACAGGCTTGGAATCTTCCATACCAAAAGTTTTAAGAATCTCTTTGATATAATTGGCTTGTGTAATATAGATCCCTCTAGTAACTTTTTTGTATTTGTAGACCTAGAAAGAACTTAATCTCTCCAATCATTGAAATTTCAAACTCTTTTCTCATTTCATTAGCAAATCCTTTACATAAAGTGTCATTGCCTCCAAATATAATATCATCAACAAAAGTTTCAGCAATCAAAACTTTATTATCACTGTCACATTTCAAGTAAACATTATAGTTATCACTTGTTCTTTGAAATTCTATTTTGATTAGATAAGAGTGCAATCTCTCATACCATGCTCAGGGTGCTTGTTTCAAACCATATAAATCTTTATGTAACTTACATACCTTGTTCTTTTTTGTGTTCTCAATGAATCCTTCAGGTTGCTCAATGTATACTTCTTCTTCAAGTATCCCATTAAGAAATGCAGACTTAACATCCATCTGATATACCTTGAATCCTTTGTAAGCAACATAAGCTATAAGTATTATAACTCCATCCAATCTATCAACAAGTGCAAAATTCTCTCCATAGTCAATACATTCTTCTTGTGCATAACCTTTGGAAACCAATCTAGCTTTATTTATGATAACTTCTCCATACTCATTCAATTTTTTTCTGAAGATCCATTTAGTACCAATAACATTTTTGTCTTTGGGCCTAGGTACTAATGTCCATGTCTTGTGTTTCTCAATTTTATCATATTGTTCTTTCATTGCTTTAATCCAATCTTCATTATCTAGTGCATCCTTAACTTTCTTAGATAGCTCAAATGTAGATATCAAACATGTATTTTATCTTACCTTACTTCTGGTCATCACTCAAGCATCCTTATTTCCAATAATCTTGCTCAGGGAATGGTGCCTTCTCACATACTTTTCCAAAATAGGCTCAGTATCTCTCATTTCTTCAATATCAAAATTTTGTTGTGGAACTCCTTATTCATCTTCCTCCTCGGTAGGTTCTCTCGGTAAGGTATCAGAAACATCAAGTTGAACATATACAAACTTCTCATAATCTTTAGGTTCCTTCTTGTTATCTTCATCATTCCTTTCTGCAAATTCATCAATTCTTACATTTTCACTTTCCACCATCTTGTTAGAAACTTTGTTCAAACATTTTTAAGCTTTACTCCTTGTAGAATATCCTAAGAATATTCCTTCTTCTCCTTTTGAATAAAAATTTCCTTCTCTAGAATCTTTGAGAATATAGCATTTTCTCCCAAAAAATTTAAAGTAACTAATAGTAGGTTTGTGTTCATACTAGATTTCATAAGGTGTCTTGTTGGTACCTTTCTTCATTTGTACTCAGTTTAATGTATAAATAGCAATACTCACAGCTTCTCTCCAAAAGTTTTGTGAAACTCCTTTTCAATTTTCAGTGTCCTAGCACAATCAACAATAGATTTGTTTCTTCTCTTAGCAATCACATTCTGTTGTGGTGTCCTTGATGCTGACAAGATCTCTTAATTTCATTCTCATTACAAAACAATGTATACTCATCAGAAGTAAACTCGCCTCCTCTTTCAGATCTCAGACATTTCAACTATCTTCCAGTTTCTTTTTCAACTCGGGCCTTATACCACTTAAACATTTGAAATGCATCAGATTTTTATTTTAAAAACATCATCCTAGAATAATCATCCACAAATAAAATAAAATATTTCTCTCCATAATAGCTTTGAGTCCTCATGTGTCCACATAAATCAGTATGCACTAAATCCAAAATTCCTTGTGTAACATAAGTATTGCTTGAAAAACTAGATTTAGTCATCTTACCCATCTAACATTCTCTGCACATAGCATTCTCAAGTTTCTCTAATCTCGGTAGTCCTCTTACTCTATTCTTCTTACTAACTTTGATTAAGTTGTCAAAATTAACATGACAAAGCCTTTTGTGCCATAACGAAACATCTTCAACTTTAGCAAACAGACAACTCTTCGTAGAAGTATCAAGATAAAATAAATTACAATTAGATTGTTGTCTAGTAGCAATCAGACTATCCTTCTCATCAAATAATTTCACCTTTCCATATTAAAATTCAAGTTGGTGACATGTATCATTTAGTTGTGCAACACTCAACAGATTATACTTTAATCCTTCAACCCAATAAACATCATCACATCTTGTGTTATTCAATAGAATTATAGAACCTTTTCCTTTCATAGGATATGTAGCGTCATTACCAAATCTAACATAACAATCATCATGCTTTTCCAAGGAAATAAATTTAAGTGTGGCACCAGTCATGTGATGTGAACAACCATTATCTATAATCTATGTTTCAATCTTACTTACTTGTGATATTAGGGCTCTTGGTTCTTCTTCATCAAAATTATCTTTAATAGCAACATAAACAACTTCTTTTCCATCATCACTATCAAAATAAACATCATCACTTAGTCCTTCATTAGCAATATGACAAGATTTCTTACCTTTATTTTTGTAGTCTTTGTATCTCCTGAATCTATTTTCTATTTTTTCCATATCTCTGTTATCTTCCTTTTCCTCCTTATCTTTCTTAGGACAATTAAATGCAAAGTGACCAATTTTATCACAATTAAAATATTTCAAGGGTAACTTGCCTTGGTAATTGTCTTTGCCTCTTTGTAGCCTTCTAGCCAACAAAGCTTCAAATTCTCTTTCATTCTCATCACATTCAGTAAATAACTCATCAATACCTTCAGTACAACTATAAAATTTCTCACTAGCACTGCTCAAATATCCATCTCTGGTTCCAGCTTCCCTAGCTTTTCCAATCTTTAAAGTAGACTTAAATGAAGATTCAATCTTAGATGTAGTAGGAAAAATATTATCAAAATCATTTAGCTCAAATGCAGTTAACAATAGTGGCATCCAGTGAAACATTGATCTGGGGTATAGATCTTAGCTCTTGTATAGAAAATACATGAATAGCATAACTTGGTAGCAGGTTTCTCAACATATTTCTTGTAACATCATCCTCTGTTATAATCCCACAAACTCTTTTGATAGAATTAATAGTCTCCTTAAGTCTTGTATTGTATTGTATTATGTTCTCTCCTTCCTTCATCCTCGTAGAGTCAAATTTTCCTCTCAAAATTTCTCCTTTAGCCTTCTGAACATGTTGATCTCCACCATAAGTCAAATAATCTTATCCCACATTTTTTTGAAGTAGTGCAACCATCAAGTTCATCATATTCCTAGTTGGTAAGTGTAGAAGCAATATCAATCATTACTTGTGTGTGTTCTTGTTTCTATCTTTTCTCACTAATAGTCAAAGGTGCAGTAGTCGATGCTACATATTCATTATTAAGAAAGTGAAGTCCATACTCTCCTACTCCAGACACATGCAACCTCATTCTACTTTTCCATGTAGATAAATGATCCCTATTCAGCTTTAGTGCTTCCCTCTTATTGATGAACTATAACTGATTGAATGTTTGAAGATGTTAAGTTGATGATCATGCAAGGCATTAAATCAGTTAATGTATTATATTTTCATTGATTTCAACTTGATATAATCTTTATGGTCATGGAAATACTTCCAAAGACTTCAAAGAATCGATGAATCAAAGGCTATTCTATCAGTAATGCATATAAGTCAAGTATTCACAAAGTAACTGTATACACCGACGGAGTGCACACCGATGGAGAGAGTAAAAGAGAAAATTCACAATGTTACCCGATGAGAAAATGCACAACATTATCGATGAGAAAAGTTACATTGTTGCTCGATGAGAAAAGAACAGTGTACCCCGACAGAAAGAATTATAGTTTTGACTAACAGACGGAGATCCCAAAGACAACTCAAGTCAAAATGATGAAATAGTCAATTATCATCGATGACTAACTGGAGTATTGACCGACAAAACAGAGAGTTTATAAATGAAAAAATCCTTAGTTTTCAAGAGCTAAAAATAGACTTAACTGGTACTTATCATTATTTTAATCAACAAGATAAAGTCGGAGATAAGTAATGGATTTAAAGCTGCTTTGTCCAGTTGGCAAGAAGATCTCTACAAGATAAAATTGGAGTTTTTCTTTAAATCTCATTGGCGATAATTGTGGATCACGCCAAGATCAAGAAATCCAAGAAATGGTGAATCATGTCTATAAAGAGACAACCTAATTCATTACAAATTTGGGGGAGAGAAGAGAATTGAAAAGAGAATGGATGCTGAAGAGATTCTGAAGAAGAAGAAGAAAATCTTCATTCAGACCTGATCAACAAGCTAAGGAAAGAGATAGATTCTGCAGACATTGACGAATAGTGAAACAGCATCATAGAGTAGAATATTGTGGAGCTAAGGTATTGAATTTATTATATTGATCAGAGAGGTAATGCACTTACAATAGATCTAAAAATCTGCAATTCAAGTTGTATGTGTGAACATATCACTTTAGTGTTTCATTTTAACCATTGAAGCATCAAGTCTCTTAACCGAGCAGGACTTAAAAGTCTTTTGTAAATGAGATACATCCCAAGGAGTATCAAAAAATTTTATCATACAGAGTAGCATTGGACATGCCTGATACCTATTGACAGGCCAAGTGAGTGTTTGATCAAGGATGGTAGCATTAGATGCCAGATACTAAGTGACAAACTATCTTTTAAATCCTCTAACAAGATCACACCTAATAGTGTGCTTGTAACCTTTAATAGGGTTGGCTCTTAACCGAGCTCACTTTAGAGAGAAAAAACTTGAGGTACCTATCCTAGTGGTTTTTCCCTTAACAGGGTTTCCACGTTAAAAATTGATGTGTTATGTGTTTATGTTTCTTTACTTTATTGTTTTGCATTTCACATAAGTTATTCTGGATTGATCAGTATACACTAGTTATTTACTGTGTTTTGGTAAATAGAAAGACTTCTTATCGGTAAACATATAGAAGAAGATTTTACAAAGCATTCCAACAAGTAGAAATTTTTTATAAGTATTTCAAGGCATTCATCTTGTAGGACTAAAGATAACTAGAGGTATAATTTGTGGTACTAAGTTTGAAGGGTTGATTTAAGGATTAATTTTTGAGGCCACTGATTCACCCCCCCCCCCCCCCCCCTNTTCCCCCCCCCCCCCCCCTTCTTAGTTATTACTAACACTTATACATCTTTAGATCTTAACTCAAGTCCTTTTAAACTTATCACTTCAGAGTAACTTAGCTCTAATACCAATTGTTGGTCCACTGAGAGGGGGGTGAATTAGAAAAATCAAAACTTAAATACTTAAAATTGGACTCTCTGAATCACTCAGTAATACCAAACACAGTAATCAGCCAAATCACCAATCAACTTAATAACTTAAGTAGCAATACATCTCATATATGTAAATCAATTATTCAAACTTAGCAACATCAGATTAACTCATATAACTCAAGATATAACTCAGTTGACACCATATTTAACTATGTTGACACTAGATTTAACAAGGAAACCCAATTTGGGAAAAACATCTGTGGGAATTGTAACCCACAATAAAAATGTACCCTTCTGAAGTACGCTCGGCTAAGAACTTATCATGTTAAAGATTACAAACACATTTACTAAATGTGACCCTGTTAGGGAATTTACCTCAGATCTGTTAAGATCTTCACTCTATTCAAAGTTTCCTTGTTAGAGGTCTTTAACACTCTTTTGGAATGTCACCTGAGTCTAGGTTTTACAAATAGGACTGTTAGATCCACTCGATTAAGATATTTTTATGTTACAAATATTAATAAGCAGTAGTAAACTTTGATCTATAACTATAGAAACTACCTTTGCTTGTGTCAAATCATTTATGCTCAATTGAATACTGGCATCACATACTCCATTGATCTCTTTCTCAGACTGCAGATTCTTAAATCTCTGTTTCTTTGTTCTTCTCGGTAAATATTGTCCTTCAGCTTCTTCTTCTTCTTTGTTCAATTCGCTAGCCTCTTACTCTCTATGTATTTAACATTCTTTATATAGACATACTTTTTCCTCTTAATCTCCTTAATTTTATTTTCCATCATTTGCACTCAGTCGTTCGATCATCTTCTTCATAATTCACAACTCGATAAACCATTTCACTTTTACCTCAAAACTTGTACTTTTCTTGGAACTCTTCACAATTCAGTTAAACCGCGTGATCTTTGCATGAGATCTTCTCATTTAATTTTCTCATTCATAGATCTTCTAAAAAACTTAATTTTATTTGTATCCTCATCTAGCTCATCATCTCTTTGCATTAAATTCAATATTATCATCATTTATTATCAATATCCTGTACTCGGTAAAACTTGCTTTGCAACTCGATAACTGACTTCATTCACTGATCAGTGTCTAACTCAACTTTGGTGCTTGGTGCTTGACTTTCACTCGGTGTTCGATAACTATAACTGACTCACGTAATATTCTATCAAATGATTGTCTAGCTCAATAAAATAACTCTTTCAGTTATAACTTTAACTCTTTGCAATTTTTGACTTGATCAATCAATTGTATCGATTTGATAACCTCAAATATATAGTAGAAAATAAAAATATCATCATTACTTCATCATTGTTTGATCTGTATTTGTCACCCATTTAACTTCTCTTAAGATATGGTAACATAATAAAAATCAATTAATAAATTTCTTGACATCAATGACAAAACAACAATTGATCTAATCATTCCTACAATCATGATACTCAGTATATGTAACGCCCCGCCAAGGAACCCAAGAGAGATTAACCAAGAACATGATACTAAGTTTGCTGCATAAATTTTTTTCTAAAGTTTACATAAAGAGACATACATTAATGCGTAAGCAAATACCATTTATGCACATGTCATACACTCACATACATTACAAGACTCAAGGGTTCCATGATGTTGAATTACATAAACTAAAACACAACTAACACAACATAACAAAATATTCCATTTGAATAGATATAACAATACAACTTACAAAACCATAGTTACGAATCTCATGGATAACCATAAAACCACCATAAATTCACATCCACTGCACATGTCATAGGGTATGTGGTAATCACTCTAATCTACATAATATACAATATCCAGATTAGGTATCACATACGATACCCTAATACAAGATTTACAATAATAAAAGGTAAATACATAATCACTAATGAAAGAACATAAAGAGCTCATCTGCACAAGAACCATCAAGCACTAGAATCCAAGATGTCAAATATCAATGGGTAAAAAATCACTACCACCCGTCTATGTGGAACCACAAAGTTCCACCCCACCATGCTGAGGAGATAACAACAGACCCCACTCAGATATCCAAAACCAATAAGGAAGTAACCGCTAAGTAAGGGACCTTGATAGCTCTCTAATTTTAGGTGTACTATACATCATGAAAGGTAAGAATCACTAATCCAGAGGCAACTAACAACTATAGGAAATCTAGACTGTGTAAAGGAAGGTGTCATCATGTACGGCTAACCCTTAAGTTTTGTCGTAGAAATCTCAATGGATCCCGGCACTCAAGTGACCATACATGGCTATCAATGACCTCTCAAGCTGACAAGGCCACTAACTATGCTAGAACCTGCACCTTTCAAGGGGGCAAGCATCATCTCATCCTCCATCTTAGTCTTTACTAGCACTCAATCATGGGTGAGGAAAAACGCATCTTATTAGTTCATTTTACGATCTCCTAGTTATACATTAAATTATCACTTATTAAGTTTACTTACAATAAGAAATCTTAGTAGTCACTTACGGACACAAAAATTATTGCAAGCCACCCCCTACTACACATCTAAGTAACCTACCCTAGGCTCACAGATCCTACATAGATCTAGCATAGGTCAAAAACTCAAGTATACCCAATCCAATATCCACACATAATAGGAACAGTCACAAAGAGGTACACAACCAGATAATATAATCGAAGGGTTTACATGGTCAATTTAGGGTAATCACATGAAGCACGCACGTCACATCATAAACATAAATGCAAAACACCCCTAGCCTCTGTATACGTTCTAGGGCAATCTAAAAAGCCAGATACCTGATGCATATAAATAAACGCATAAGAAATGGAACAACACTACATCATGCAGATTTGACAACAAGTTCTTACACATTTATACTTAGCAATGATAGAAATAGATTCCATTGTAAAACAATTATCTCTAAAAGACTAGGATTCAATAGCTAATTTAAATTAACTAAATTAATCAATTTAGAGATTTTACGTGCAGAATACTAAATCAATTGAATCCCCTTGCCTAAATTTATCTCAAATCATGACTCAAAATTATATTCACTAGTCTAATTAATCTACTAATATAACCTCATTATAAAAGTAATCAATTAACTAATGAATCATATAATTTAAACTAATCTTAACCGTTAACTAAGATTAACTAGTTCAAATTCAAAAGTAAATAAAAGTACCCACTTAAATAAATGAATTTTAAATACCCTAATTTAAAATTCCATTTAAATAATCAAGTTCATAAACTAATCTTAAATTAACCTAATTTAAAAACAATTTATATTAAATATTTAGTACTTAATATAAAACAAATTTAAACATACCATAAACTAAATTTATTTTAAATACTTTATTATTTAAAATAAACTAGATGTAAAATATTTAATATTAACTGTTATTTTAAACAATTTATAAAAATAAATCTAATAAAGTGTTTTTTTTAAACAAATTATAATATAAAACAAAAAAATGAATTCACATGGGGAGGCAGGCCCCACGCCCCCCTGTAACGCCTCGTAGGTAGTCGTGTTGCCGTAGGTACGCCAGCTACCTAGGTAGTTGTGCTACCTTACAATAGCATAGGCTACCTAGGCTGTCGTGCTGCCTCGTGCAGCACGGTGATGAAGGGTGCTCCCCTTAATACCACAAACACATAACATAAACAGAGAAACAACAACAATATGCAAGAACAGAAAATTGGCTTCTTATTATCTCCACAAATGTGGAATTACAAACTTTCAGAATTACAATATGCAAAGCCACATGGGCATTCCCTTACAATATTTTGTAGGAGAAAGCCTCGAATTATTACCCAGATCTACTACCCAGAACTATTCTGAACTGCCTAAGACAATAATACAGGCTTCCTTATATAGGCAATTTTCCACCGCCTAGGAAGGTTCCAGAATAAGGCCGACCAAACTTAGAATTATTTTATTTTACATTTTATTACATCATAGTCGGCTCAAGATAACCTTTGAAACCCG
>MU227179.1:6026993-6048073 GCA_018584345.1 Thuja plicata
ACCCCCCCCCCCCCCCCCCCCCGCCCCCCCCCAAAAAAAAAAAAAAATTATTTATTTTTTTTAAATTAATTTTTTTCCAAAACACAATTTCGTATAAAAAAAACTTTTTTTATATATATATTTTTTCCGAAAATGGAAATGACAAGGGCATTTGTTTTTTCCTCTTTTTTTTGTTCCTCGTGCAAATTTGTCTTTTTCCTAATTTGTCTTCACTGGTGAACTTTTTAATTACTGTATTTTTTTTTCTAGTGAGCTTTTTTCTTTTGAAATAATTAAATTTTTTCAACAAGAATAATTTCCTATGGCAAATATTTATTTGCTACTATATTCTCTACTATAGGGAGATTAATTTTCTCAATTTCTAGGTCTTCCTAAGGACATTTTTCCTCCAAATTTTGGCAGCATAACATAACTATGCCAAATTTATATTTTTTCCTAAAAATATAGATCTAGGGTTTTCTAAGATACTCATTTAAAGCAAAAGCATATATAGACCTAATAAGAAAATGCAAATAATTCAAACACATGGAAAGCACAAAATTTACAAACTGAAATCACAAAAGGGGTTTTTTCAAACCCTACCTCAAATCCACCAAAATTTTGACAAGAAAACTTTGTGAGAAGATGGAGAATCCTGAAGCCTCTGAATCCAATTGTGAATGCAAATCTGGAACCACGAAGCCTCCCAAGCCAAGAGCTCCACAAATTCTAAGGCCTCCAAATACACACAAATTCACAAGATAGCAAAAACACAAGAACGCACAAAAATGCTCTCAGAAAAATTTTCTCCCAAAATGCCTTCACCAAAAACCTGTTATGAGCAAATGAGAAGAGAACTCCTCTAAAGGGAATCAACTTCCACCTTTTAAGAAAATCCCCTCAAAATAGACACTCGAGTTAACTTAGTTAACTCCACCTCCAAGATTGAAAGAAAATCGCATTTATTAATTTAAAATATATATTTACTTGCACACCTCAACTTTGACTTATTAAACCAAGTTGCATTTTGAATTCAAACTCAATTTTCAATAATATCTTGCACATGTAATTAATTTAAAATATATATTAAATAGATTAAATATTAAAGCACACTTATGCATGCAATTAAATATTTAATTATTTAATAAAGCATAAAAGCTAATATAATTCAAATTTCAATTTAAATATTCAGTTAAATTCCAATATTCAATAATTGTATTATAATTAATTTTTTAATTAAACATAGGTATTTAATTATTTTTTAATTAATTAAATACCCTATATTTAATAATTAATTTCAATAATAATCAATTTCACAAATACATGATAAATCGCACAATATCAAAGCACTCAAATGAAATCAACCAAAATCACCTCAAACACACAAACGGATAGGATCCATGAATTCACGTCAACTAGATGAATCCGGGTAAGGTAGTCAAATTGATACTCATCCAATACTTAGGACAATAGGCTTAGGTTAGGGTTTTGGATCTGTATGTTACCTCCCCTCTTTACCATTGAGATGAATATATGGGCACGCTCACTCCTGCCAATTCAGGGAAGATGATGCCATGTACTTGCAATCCTGTCATCAAAAGAATACGCATGTACAACCAATATAATATCGTAAACAATGATAGGGATCAGTCAAATGTGTGAATCTCGCAAAGCAAGTAACTACATCTCCATCCTCTGCCACAACAAACACGTAAACAAGTACATCAACATATAAGATAACCATACACATGAAAGTATGGGGTAAGTACATCATAATCTAAAATCAACATATAATAATCATCATGCTAATATCATCACATCTATCTATGCATATGATAAATCCATAAACATCATAATCAAGAATCACAATCAAATGATATAATAACAGCTCACATGAAATGTAGCCTAAAAGAATCTGGCAAATCAACTGAAACAACTGCCTAAAATAGTACGGCATCAAACACTGAAAGCAAACTAGGAGCAGGTACTACAGTATCACTCGGTCTTCATCATCTCTATCAGATATTCATCAGTTGATCAAAAAAACCTTCTTTCCTTCATGGTGATTTGGAGGAGGATATTTATATAACATAGCTAGAGTATTGTGTGGTAAAATGTAAAAGTAATTTCGTTGTAAAATTAAAAATCTTTGTATGGATTCAAGTAGAGTCCTATAATATGCTACCAAGATTTTGATTTGTATTTGTTGAGTTTTAGATTTATGCATTCTAAATCAAATTAATGTTCTCAAATTACAAATTTGATGATGATCATTTCATGTACATTTTATTATATGTTGATGATATGTTATTCACTGGTAAAGGAAAAGGTATTGTTGTGGGTCTACAACACATGCCCCATTTTGGCCACTTGGCCTAATGGGGACCCCCTTTTTGGGGGGTCTTTCACCCTTTTGGTCAATATGATTAGGCATCTCGTGTGTCAAATTGTGGGACCATGTGCTCCCAATAGTTTGATGTCAGTTGAGTCAACTTTTGGTGTTTTCCCCTCTTTTTCCCCTTTTTGGCTTCTTTTATGTTTGTGTGTTTTTTACACTTAGTTTTAATTTCCTTTCATGTAGACTTAGTTGTTCTATTTTAATTTCATGTTTTCAATAAAGATTGTTGATGAGGCATCCTTTGTGATTGCAGAACTATGAATCTCGATGTGGCATATTATGAACCAATGAGTTAGAGAAATTATTTGATAGGATTGACTTGAAACTATTTGAAGATGGGAACAAAGAGCATTTATATTCTACCAAGAATATTATTCAAAAATTCATGAGAATTGTGACCGTGGTGAATGCAAAAGATTATTTGCAATAGATGTTTCAGTTCAAGGAAAATATGAAGAAAATCATGGATGGCATTGAAGAATTTTATAAGTTTGAAGCATGCCTTTTCAGGTTTAGGAAGAGGCAACAAGGGAAGTTAAACTTTATGGAGTTACTCAATTTTTATGATGTCTAATAAGTTGTAAAGATATTTCACAAATCTCACCTCAAGATCTTGCCAAAAGACATCCATTTTTTAGTCATGAGAATTTTGGAGTTTGGAGTTTGGAAGTTCAAAGGTTTAGAGTTTAGAGTTCAGAGTTCGGGTGTTTAAAGGATCAAAGTTTAGAGTTTAGAAGTTTAGAGTTCAGAGTTTAGAGCTCATATTTTGGAGGTTTAGAGTTTGGAGGTTCAAAGGTTCAAAGTTCGGAGGCTCAAAGGTTTAGAGTTCAGAGTTTGGATTTCAAAGGTTTAGAGTTCAGAGTTTGGATTTCAGAGGTTCAAAGGTTCAGAGTTCCAAGTTTAGAGTTCAAAGGTTCAAAGGTTTAGAGTTCAGAGTTTAGAGTTTGGAGGTTTAAAAGTTCTGAGTTTGAAGTTCAGAGTTTAGAGTTTCAAAGGTTCAGAGTTTGGAGTTTGGAGGTTCAGAGGTTCAGAGTTTGGAGTTTGGAGGTTCAAACGTTCAGAGTTCAAAGTTCAGGGTTCATAGGTTCAAAGGTTCAAAGTTTGGAGTTAGGAGTTCGGAGTTCGGAGGCTCAAAAGTTCATAGTTAAAAGTTCAGAGTTTGGAGTTCAGAGGTTCAAAGGTTTAGATTTTAGAGTTCGGAGGTTCTAAGGTTCAAATTTCAAAAGCTCAGAGTTTGGAGGTTCAGAGTTTGGAGTTTAGATGTTTGAAGGTTCACATTTCAAAGGTTCAGAGTTTGAAGTTTGGATTTCAGAGGTTCAAAGGTTCAGAGTTTGAAGTTTCAGAGTTTTGGAGTTTCGGAGGTGTCAACAACCCCAAAATTCCTAAACCAAGTCATTTTTTATACTTAGCTATTTTTTGAGGTCTGGCCATTTTTCATACTTTGCACATTTTAAGAGTTTCATTTTTTGGAGGGCCACAACTCCAAAAATCCAAAGTCACCGAGCTCCATACTTAGTCATTTTTCAACATGTCATTTTTTGGAGGTCCACAACTTCAAAATTCCTAGGCACACATTTTTCAATCACATTTTTTGCAAAAAATAATCTTGGGGGTAGATTGCATGCAGACTGGAGTTCATTTTTGCAATTAAATGGATTTTCTATCACATGCATATCGAAAGAGCAGTTGAATCCATACATTTTGGGTATGAACATCAAAGAAAAGTTCAACTGTGTGCAAACAAGAGGATGAAGTGGTGGAACTGTAGTTAAAATAATTCTATTTCAAGGGCTGATTTAAGTTTGATTTTTCATGTATCTAATGTACACATGGATTAAAATCCTTGCAAGCTTGTTAGCTATCATTTTAGGAGTATTTTTGTAGTGTTAAAATATAGATTTAATTTATTTTCACCATGTTTTTTGTAGACGAAGCCCTAGCTATGGGTTTCTGATTTCTAAGTGGAAGCGTTATATATTTCATGAAAAAGATCTAATTAAGGTTGGATATTTGATGCAATAAAGCTTTATGTTGCTAGTGCTTCATTCATGGTGTGATTCTTCTGCTATCTATGTAAAATTTATGAATTTGTGCATGCTTGTTCATTGCTTTCAAAGAGCCAACTATGTTTTATTGTGAATGCATCTGCGATCAATTAGTTGGAGTTTAGTGTTATTGTTTCATCTTGTTGTGATGAATGATTGCAAAAATTTATTCTACGAATTTAAAGATAATTTTTTCTCGTTTGTGTGTGCATGTGGTGGCTTCATGGTCTGATAGATTTTGTAAAATCTGGGTAAAATTTTCTTCAAAAGATTGCATCTGCTGAATGTAAAATTGTGATCTGGTCTGATTCATGTTTTGTGGGTTTCCATCTTTTTCATCATTTAATTTACAAGTGTGATTCAACAATGGTTTATGTCCGTTAGATTTTCATTTTAGCAAAATTTGTTTACAACTCTTGTTACTCAAATATTTTGATCTTTGTTTGAAATTGAGTAAAATAGGCAATCATTGTAGGTTTTTTAAAGTTAGATTTGCACCATTAGGAAATTGCATACATTGGTAAAATTGAGAAAACACAAAAAGGACTAAAGTTTAGTTTGCAGCCTGAAGTTGAAATGTACTAGCAAAGGCCTCCTTGTGAACGTTCAAATTTATCTTCAACTGAGTTTACCAAGCGGTTGTATCATGACCACAGAGAACCTTGGGAATAATTTTGTTAACCTTTCAAGAAAGAAATTCGGATCTCAAATTCCTAGCAATTGACTTATATAAAAGCAACGCTCAATAGGTATGATTGTAGAAATGAAGTCTCAACTTGATCCTAAATTTGAAATGAAAGATCTTGGTGTGAAAAACACATTCTTGGGATGGAAATTAGAAAAGATAGAGTGAACTGAAAGCTATGGCCATGTTAGTGAACTTACTTTGACAAAGGTTCAACATGTAGGATTTCAAGATGATAGTTGGAATGAAGTTGTATGTTTTAAATCGTCCTACATATCTATCAAAGGTGGGAGACATGAGCGTAGTACCTTACCAGAGTCTATTTAGAGATTTGATGTATGATATGTGTGTGTTGAAAATGTGACACACTTCTATGAGTCATTATATTCAAAATTGTTCAAGAATGAGGTCTCAAATGGCGACTCATAGCTCCCTATTCATGGAGTGCAAGGGCTTGTGATGAAGGCCCTTAGTTTAGACCTAGTTATACCCATGCAAATACACCATGAAATGAGAGATTCAAAGAGAAAGAGAAAGAATGCTAGTCTCAGTGATCACCAAATATGCATGCAAATGAAAATGAAAGTTATTCTATATGATAACAATGCATGGAAGGAAATTAATCTATATGATAACAATGCATGAAAGGAAATATGCAAGCTAATCTATGAAAGAAAATATGAATCTAAATTAACATGAATCTACTATAAATGGATTGCCATGGATGCATGACAGAAGAAGACAAGAAGAAGTTGCATGGTCCAAGCTCAAATGCTCAAACTCTCCTCTAAAATTGCTCTCCAAACCTGCAGCATAACAATAGCATAAAAGTATATCTCTTGATTATCCAAATGAGGAGAGGTTTCCTTTTAAAGTGCAATGGAAGGTAGAGATTAAGAGGTAAAAAGAAATGAGCAATGGTGGAGATTAAATCTTGGTTGATCCATGTGCTCATATCTTCAAAAGGCAAAATCAAAAGCTATGATTAAGAGGCAAAAAAATCCCACCACTTAGGAAAATGTGTGAAGAAAAAGGAGCTTTTATTTATTTTTATTTAATTTATTTCTTTTTTCAACACAAAGAGGGATTTACGTGGGGATTTTATTTAATTAAAAGAGGGATTTTCTTTTAATTAAATAAGATTATTTTATTTAATTAAAAAGAGATATTTTAATTAAATAAGATAATATTATTTAATTAAGAGAGATTTTAATTAAATAAGATAAGATTATTTAATTAAAAGATATTTTAATTAAATACGATTATTTTATTTAATAAAAAGGGATTGCTTTCTTTTAATTAAATAAGATAATTCATGAAATGATCAAACCTTAGGAAATATTAAATAATTGAATTAATTACGATTTGATCAAGGAAATTGATTTAAATTAAAATGTTGCAAAGCATTGATTCAGAAATTTGATAAATTGATTCTATCATTTGATAAATTGAGGAATGGGGGCCCATAGTCTAGGCAACCATTTTAGGGTGCATACATTTGCCCCTCTTTGACCAATGTGTGATCTTTATGGGAACACATGTAGTCAAAGAATGTAGTTGAAGTGTGAGATCAATTTGGGATCATAAAACAACCCAGACGTGTGATCGATGGACGAGAACACATCAGGACAAAGATAAATTGATTGAAAAAGACAAGGTCAACACCCCTGTAAATAGGTAATTGACATGTCCAAGATAAGAATCTCAAGAAAGGTTTCCCCAAGTGGAGCAATTGATAGGATTGATAAAGATAAATCAAGGGTTGGAGTTTCATAGGTACTACCCCCTCATGATCGAAATTGAAATGAGATAGAGGAGAAACAACAAATTGATAAATTTGATCAAATTGAACTAAAGATAAGGTTCTTGATGTAAGATGAAAGATATAAGGATCATAGAACCAAGGTAGATCATCAAGCATTAAATATTATCACCCAAGGTTGAATTAGAAGAAAAGAAGTGGAGTGAAAGCGAATGGAAGATAGAAGTTTGGAAGAGGTGGAAAGAAATGGAGAGAAGAAAGAGAATTTGCCCCAAAATCAATCAACTATTTAAGATAGAAAATTTTGATTGAGATCACAAAAGAAGATAAGGAAATGAAGATCAAACATGACCACAGTTGATTAAAAGTCCACAAGAAAGATGAAGGAAACCCTCTCAAACTCATAATGCAGCCTAAAATGCAAACTAACATGAGGTCTAACAATGCAAGCTACATGAAAATGCAAAGGTGTACTTGCAATAGAGAAACTTTAACATAGGACTTTGTGTTCATCATTCATTAGAGAATGTTAAGGAACTTATTTTTATCATTGGGCCATTATTAACCGACATTGGAAAATCACACAATCATCACTAGTCACAAGCGCAACTATGAAGATATGAATGTGATTTATATCATATTAGAATGTGGAAAAATTCTAACATAAGAATCAAAGACATAAAGGTCAAGATGACTTTGATTTTATCTTACCCAATTTAATGTAGCAAAACCACACTCACATCAAAGCATAGATGTCGGGATGACCATAAGAATGGTTGTGCAAAAATAGTCAAGGATGATGCCTCAAATCTCTTAACTGTTTCAAGGGAACAACAAGAGACACTCAAGAGTTTCAAGACCACACCCACAAGCAGAAAGAAAATAAAAACATGCCCCATGCCCCAAATCCTCTAGCTATGCATCTCGGAGAGACTTATTAGACAAGGACACTCAAAAAAAATCAACAACAGTCAGCACACAAAGAAAAGATCATGACATAGTTCAAGCATTAAGTATTGTGTTTAAAAATTTAAGTGTGTTGACTGATACTGAGTTCCGAAGATAAGGATCAAATGCTTGCAAGCAGGTAAGATCACATGATGAAACTGGGTAAGAGCAAACCGATAAGTGTTGAAAAACACTCGATGTCAGGGGTTGTATTGAAAAATACAATTGGGGTGGTGTTGAAAAACACCGTTTGTGAGATGTCCTAAAGACTAACGCATCCAAGAGACCAAAGCTAACATAGTTATGCCCCCTAGACAAAGACAAAGACCAATTCCAGACCAAGGCATGATGGAGAAAGGATAAGTGTTGAGGACACACACTGTGATATAGGGGTGCAAAGGCCTCAAGTAGCACCCATTTCCAAGTTTTCACCACTTGGATTTTATTACAATTTTTTTCTACCAAGGCGCCTATTTCTAGGTTTTCACCAAGGCACTTTTTCTATTTTTTTGATTTTTTTGATTTTTTGATTTTTTTTGTATTTTTGGAATATATAATTTTTTTGAAGATACATCAAAGCACCTATTGCTAGGTTTTCACTAAGATGATCATTTTTTAGGACATTATCTAATTTTTAGAATTTTTGGCAATATATCATTTTATTTTTATTTTTTTAGGATCAATAATTATGTACAAAGGATGCCCCTAGACAGAATGGGCATCATGGATAAAAATTCTTTAGGTGCAAGACATTAATAGGAATAGGGAGATTCTCTCCTTCTGTTGTAGATAGTAAATAAGCACTGACCCAAAATCTGTTGTAATGATGTAAGGCCCAAGCCAATTAGGTTCAAATTTTCCCTTTTGATCTCTATGTTGTTGATTCTTGGGATTTTCACGTAGGACAAGATCTCGCACTTGGAATTCTCTAGGGGGAACTTTTTTTTGAAGGCTTTGGACATGCACTTTTGATAGACCCTCATATGGTCAAATGACTCTTGACGTTTCTCATCTAGCAGTTCTAACTCTTGAAGTCTCATGGCGTGGTAGTCTTCATCTGTAACCAGGCCTTTGAGGGAAACTCTAAGTGAAGGAATATCAACCTCCAAAGGTAACACTACTTCAGCACCATATACAAGGGAAAAAGAAGTAGCCCCAGTAGGAGTATGAATACTCATTTTATAGGCCCACAAAGCCAGATTTATCTATAATTGCCAATCTCTACCATTCTTATAGACTGTTCTATGTAATATTTTAAGAATGGTTTTTTTGGATGCCTCTGCTTGACCATTTCCTAGCGGAAAGTAAATGGAGGACCAAATTTGTTTAATCTTGAATTTATTGCAGAGTTGTTTAAGTTTCTCATTTTTTAACTGGCCTCCATTGTTAGTGATAATCTCAGAAGGCACTCCATATCGATAGATGATATGGTTCAGAATGAATAGAGAGATTGTCTTGCCCAAGGAAACAGAAAGTGGGACAGCTTCTACCCATTTAGTGAAGTAATTAGTAGTAGTGATAATAAACTTGTGTCCGCCTGATGAATTGGGATGAATCTGCCCAACAAGATCAAAGGCCCAGTGCTGAAATGGCCAATAAGATATAGAAGGAATGAGCTCCCTTCCTGGAGCATGTATCAAGTTACCATGTTTTTGAAACTTTTCACATGACTTTGCAAAATCTACTATGTCAATCTGCATCATAGGCCAATAGTACCCTACCCTAAGAAACCTTCGGGCCATGGAAAGACCATTGGAATGTCCCCCACAGAAGCCTTTGTGGATGTCAACTAACACTCGGTCGAATTCTTCCTTTTCTAAGCATATAAGAAGTGTTCCTTCTAGACCCCTCCTATATAAATCACCAGCGATAAGGGAATGGCGAGAGGCATTTTAGGTAAGGTTTCTACATTCAGATTGGTTAAAGGTTTCAAGTATAATTTCATCACAAAGGTATGAGTAAATGGCCCCATAACAGGATGACTCATGACCAACAAGGGTACAAATGACATAGATTTCTTGGGAGTCATAGATACGGTGATGTATCTCTTCCACCAGGAATTCAAATCTGGATTCATGTTTCTCTAACTGAAGGAGTGAAGCAAGTGTAGCCATAGTGTTAGCTGCTTTGTTTTTTGCTCAAGGGATTTGTTGAAATGTGACGAATGTGAAGTGTCATTTCAAGGAATCAACCATTTTCTTGTAAGGTGTCATTTTATCATTTTTTGTTTGATATTCATCATTAACTTGGTTGATTATCAGTTGTGAATCTCCATAGATGTGTAACTCTGTGATTCTCCATTCTATGGCCATCTTAAGTCCATTTGTTAAAGCTTCATATTCAGCAATTTTGTTTGTACATGGGAACAATAACTTGTAAGACTTAGGAATTGTGTACCCATGAGGAGAAACAAACAACACACATGGTTCAATAAGAACTGAAGATCTATCTTGAAAGTAGCTAGGGAGATGATCAAGTACCTCATCATTAGGTGCCTTGGAGAGGTTTTCACCCTTTGATACGTCATTTCTTTTTACTTTTTTCAGTTCTAACACTGCCACACAGTGGTTTTCGCCATCAGAACTCCTATTATTTTGATTTTATTTTATTTTTATCCTTTGACTAAGGTACTTGATGTCTGGCTCTGTCATGCTGGTAGCCGATTCACTAGTGGAAGAGACTACAAGTTCAAGGGCATTTAGGTAACAGACTATCGCATAGTCATTTTGAAATGTTAAGAGCTTAGGTTCTTGATAGTGTTGGGACCAATAAATGAGGTTGGGATGAACAAGAGGTAATTCAATGACTAGTTCAAGGTCATAAATGTGAATGATATTATCGTTGGTGACCAAAGAGTCAGAGTCTGTCCAGTATCCTTCTAAGCTACCCAAATCAGGATTCATCCTAACAAGTGAAGAATCATCCACTAAGGCAACACGTGGGTTCAAATCCTCTAATATTACACATGACTCATTAACTACCTCAGGTTGAGTACTATAAGTGTGGATGACATCAACATCTATGTCAACTGTGGAAGGATCTGAGAAGGAGTCCCATTCATACTCATATGAACTTGTGTGTGAACTGCGACTAGGATTCTTACACCATGAGGGCTTGGGACATCTTGACATGGAAGGTATAGTGTCATCAAGAGTAGCACCTTCTCTTTCCATTAAATGAAAAAGATTCTTTTGTTGACGTTCCCTAAAAGGATATTCTATATTTGATTCTTGTTTTAAAGTTGCAACCGATGCATGAGTGGCTAGAATATCTGAATCTCCCCAGAGGAGTTTAGTGGAAGGAACCCAATCTTCACATAGGTCTTGCTGATTTTTCAAACTAGGTACGTATGTTGGTTCATCTTCACTATCCAACTTATCAAGGATAGGAGTAGTATGCTTTTCGTGATTGGCAAAGCCTAGGCCAACCAGCTTCTTAGACTTGCATCCAAAAAGAGCATGATCAAGAGGTTTGGCTCTAGCATCCAATCTTTGATTAAGAGGAACATGTCCAGGATAGCTCATCTATCTGAAAAAAGTATACCCTCATCCGTAAGACTTAGGAGAGGGAGAGAAGTTCTCATTGTGCATATATTTCTCTTCTCTATAGAGCTAGTCTCTAACAAATGTCTCTTCTTTCTCATCTTGAATAGGCACCAAGGATTCTAAAAACATGCCAAATAAAGTCATAGCTAAAGAGGAGGGTCTCTTTTCTTGTGAAGGTTTTTCATACGACCAAGTTGAAACTGGTAATGTTGTGAGGGAGTAGAGTTGATACCCCCCATGCCAAGGTGTACTAACTTGAGCTTGTCTTTACATTCAGCTAAGGTCGCATTGAATTCTTATGCTTCTCTATTGAGGGGAACATGATTTCCTTCTAAAATTGAGTTAACAGATAAAGTGTTATCCCCAGGTATACAAATCTCTACTCCATTGTAAGGGAACTTAACACACTGATGATAGGTAGATGGCACCGCTTGCATATCATGAATCCACAGTCTACCAAGCAAGTTATTATATGCAAGGGGGCCAACATCAACTATTTGAAATAAAATATCTTTTTCAATAGGGCCAATCCTAACATGAAGGATGGCCAACCCCTTGGAAATTCTTTCTGCCTCATCATAGGCTTTGATTGTGATCCTTTTCCTGGTATCTATGAATTTTTTAGAATATCCCAACTCTTTCAAAAGACTAAAGGAACAAATATTAAGCCCAGTACCCCCATCTATCAACATGCGCCTAACACCGGTTTTGTGGATCATGACCTCAATATGAAGAGAAATATTGTGTGGGTGGCTCAAAGTTTTATCATCATCCTCCAAAAAGGTAAAGTAATGAGGGCTATAAATGTGGTTAACCATGTTCTAGAATTTATTGACATCTAAGTTGTTGGGGACATTTGTCATGCGCAAAGCATCCTCAAGGACATTCTTATGTCTCGGGGACAACTCTAAGAGCTCAAAGATAAAAATCTGAGTTGGATTTCTTTACAACTGATTAACAAGACTATAGATCAACTTAGGATTAACTATTGGTTTCAAGGTGACATTCATGGATGCCACTTGCTTAGGTTTACTTGATTGACTCAAATTGGGTCCTCTAATGACAATGGGACCTTGACTTCATGTGATAGCATTGAGAGTTTGTGAGGATGGTCTAGAGTTAGGACCCCTTAGCACCATGATAGGTCTTCATAAAAGATAGGAAGAGAGTCCACATCTAGATCATAACCATAGGGATCTTTTCCCCTCATCATGTTGACATTTTCTTCTACAAATTCAAGCATCTTGATAGTATTCTCCGCATCTATGTAAGTGTAATTGATCTCAGCCTTGCCATTCTTAGCTTTAGAGGTTTCCCCCTTCTCATATTTGGGCAATGGCTCTTTGAATGCCTTATGATTGGTGTTGGTGTTCAATCCATCTATCTTAAGTTTGTCATTCTCAATGAGATCTTGAATAATATGCTTGAGTTTCTAGCAGTTTTCGATGTCATGTCCAAAACCATTGTGAAACTTGCAAAAGGATTTATCATCCCACCAATGTGGCTTAACATCAAGTATATAATGTTTCATAGGATCTTGAGGATGTGCAAGGTTGTTATCAATAATTGTTTTCAAGACATCCTCGTATGAGTCAACCAGATTTAAAAATTGACATCTTTCTTTCTTAGGCCTATCTTGGTATCTTGGCTTGCTCTCTTGTTGATTAGATGTATTGAGCTTCATGGCTTGAACAGGACTAGACAAGTGGAGTACAGTTTGATCTTTGGGTTGAGAGGAGTCCACAACTCCATCATTGACCACTTTTTTGTTCCTATTCCAATGTGAGTTCTTCCCTTTATCTTTGTTAGAGTTGTTGTTGTTATGACCATTGTTGTTGTTGTTTCTATGTTTGGTCAAAATTCCTTGTTCTTTCAAAACATCCTCAATCCTACATGCAGTTTCAACCATGGTGTCAAAGGAATCAAAAACCATCTTCCTAACTTCATACCGCATTTTGGGAACCAAGTTGCTAACAAGGATGTCAATATTTTCATTTTTAGGAATGGTTCTAGAGTAGCGAGAGCATTGTCGTCTCCACCTTTGAAAGAAATTAACAAAGGATTCCCCTTGATTTTTCTTTAAGTTACAAAAATCCAACATGTTGATAGATCTTGAAATATTGTACACAAAGTGTTGAACAAATCTATGGATAAGCTCTTTGAAAGTGTTGACGGGAGGAGTTATGTTGGTGAACCATTCTAACACTTGACCCTTAAGACTCCTTGGGAACAATCTCATGAGGTATGATTCATCTTGATGGAACTCAAAAATTGTGGTATAAAATTGGTGCACATGATCATGTGGATCCCCATTCCCATCATACTTGTCATATTGAGGGATCTCAACCTTTCTAGGGAAGTCTCTCATGTTAACACTTTTGTTAAAAGGTTTAGGACAAATTGAATCAAGTGAGAAAGAATTCCTGGGTGCTAACATGTTTTCCATCATGCTCTTAAGTTGTTTGATCTCCTCTTCTTGATATGGACCTTGCTTCTTAATCTTTTTGTCCACATCAAAGTTGTAGGAGACTCTAGCACCCTTGTTGATTAAACTCTATAGGAACTTGTCTTTGTTTTGATCTAAATATTTATCCACATACTGCTAGAAGAGTAGTTCTTGATGCATTTTCAGGAAGTCTTGGGAGGTGAGGTCAAAACTCAAGCTTCTACCCCTATATTGTGAACCATGATGAGCATGTTGTGAAGGTTGTTTTGAGTTCCTAGGAGGTGTTCGTCTCCTATAATGATCATGTTGTGAAACCCTTCTTCCTCTAGGGCTAGGAGATTGGGATGGCATTATTGAACATCTTCCACTTCATGGAGTCTCTGGAGGAGTGGATATAGGAGAGTTATTTCCACCACTAACACACATGTTATTAAATTGGTTATTAAGTCACTGAGCCAAGAGTCTATCTTTTTCCTCCTTAAAGGATTTCTTTTCTATTTCTAACAACGTTTGTCTCTCCAACTCTAGGATTCTAAATTCTCTTCCTTTTTATCTTGTTCATCTAAGAAGGCTTTCTTTTCATGCTCAATTCTCTTAAGTCTTTCCACTAGTAAAATTGGCACCCTTTTTTGACCAGAAATTGGTCTAAGTTTCTACCAATATTGGTCAAATGATCCACACATTTCTTCGTCACTATTTTTCTACTCAAACTTTGGACACATGATGGATAAGGCCAAATGTTCTATGCCAATATTTTTTGAAAGTAGCAATTGAAATTGGACATGAAAGGGTGCGAAATAGCAAAATTTCTAAGCAAATTAGGCCTTTTTTCACAATTTTGCAATAAACATTTCATGAGGCTACGAAACAGTGAAATTTTTCTATATCACCAAGGCAGAAATCAAAGGGTGCAAAACAGAAAAAAATTCTATATCACTAAGGCAAAAATCAAAGAGTGCAAAACAGTGAAATTTTTCTATATTGCTAAGGCAGAAATCAAAGGTGCGAAACAGTGAAATTTTTCCATTTCACAGAGACAAAATATGAAGGTAGCGAAATAGCAAAATTCTGCCATTTCGCGAGGGAAGTAAATCAAGGTTGCGAGATAGCAAATTTTTGCTATTTCGCAGGACATGTTAAAGGAGGTTGTGATATAGAAAAAAATTTCTATTTCGCAAGAACACATTTCGAGGATGGTGAAATGGCGAAAAGTGAAAATATTTAATGCATGTTCAAAATCTTTAGTGATGATATGAAATATATTGAAGGAAGCTTGCTCGAGATGTCATGATGAGAAATGTCAGAAATAATATGCATTTAATGAGGCAAGTTATAAAATATTGTGACAGATTTTACAATACATTTGCACTCTCGAGACGAAGAAGCTGGATGAGCAAGAGTGACGAGGAGAATTGTGAACCCGCCATTAACATGCCAGTAAGTTTAAAATCCTTGCTCAAAACTATGTAGCTTACTGCATTGCTAGTTTTATAAAGATAAATATGTCTAAGAGGAAGGAAACTAGCGTTAAGAAAGAGGCCTCAGAGAAGGCTAAGATTGTGAAAGAAAGAGCACCGTAGTCCACCCTCCTTACTGTATTTCTAGGGTTAGCAAACTCAGGGGCTAAAAATGTGTTCATGGATGAGTAGAGTGCATTCAGGGACCCCACACTCCCAATACATGGCATGTGATTATTGTGGTTCTTCTATTCAAACAGAAATGAGAAGGATCCAAGGTCAAACCCATTGATACTATACCTACCCAAGGTGATAGTTCCCAATGTCTTTGTAGACATTGAGTTGTTGAATTTCCTAGCTGAGAATTACAAGCCTAAGATCATAATGATCGAGAAAATGGATGGATTCTCGCTCTTAAGCATTATGAGGGGATATATAGAGGAATGTTTTGGCTTGAGAAATAAATCCCTAATCAAAATTGATAGGGCCAATTTTCTATCAATTTTGAGCGACATGTGAAGTTAGCTAGTTTTAGGGAAATCTCCTACTTTACCAAAAGAGGAGAAAATAACAGGATAATGGCAGTGGATAGCAAGGGACCACACCCAACTAGCAACTTCATGAGTTTCTTCCAAAATACATCTTTTTCTTGGGTACAGCTCTATGGAGAGGATGCCAGACCTAAAATCCCATTGGATTTTATGTTTATGTCTATGAGAATTTAGAACCCCAACTGCTACATGGAGTTTGATTTTGCAACTGAAATTGAGAGGACCTTGCATCAGTAGCTGGTAAATTGGAAGACTACAAAGTCTTTCAAAATTTATTCTTTATTGCTGCATTTTATTCTCTTCCAAAATGTTGTTGAGTTCAGATAATCTTTGAAATTAACCACACAAGATGATTAGGGAAATAGGTTGCTAGTACATCTATGGTGCAGGTCTTGGGACAAGCACAACAGAGATTGCAGTTTTAACATTTTTTAGGATGTTTTTTTACTGTGGGTTTTCAGAATGATGAGATACCAAAAGGAAAGGGTGCCACAAAACATCAAATGCATGCTCATACCTAAGGATTTCATGCCTGATAGAGAATATCCCCACAATTTTGGTGATTGGATATGTTTCCCTAAGTATACTCTGATTAGAATTTATGGGTGTAGACAGCAACCCCATCTTTTACCTACTCATGTTTTTGAAAGAGTAGGATTCTTTGAATTTATGTGGAAAATGTTATGGTTGGAGAAGGAAATCATAGCTCCAAGGAAAAAGGGTACTTACATGCCACATAGTGTGAAATTTTTAGGACTTACCATTGGATCTAACATGCTATCAGAAGTTCAACAATATATTAATACTCCTTTAAAACTAGATAGTTCTAAGAGCAGAGATTATGACCCCGAAGGACACATCCGCTCCAATGTGACCAAATTCAAACATCAACTAAATATTAATGAGGATGTGATCACAAATTGTGATGATGTAGCAACTATCATGCAAAAGTTGAAGAAATGGGGAATCATTTTGAAAATGGAAATAGAGAGGAATGTTGTAGGGCAGTCTAGATTTTATGATGATGAAGAACTAGAAGTTTTGAGAATTGAAAAGTGTATTCTAAATTTTGAGGAATTATATAAAGGTATCCAGTAGTACAAAGAACACCAGAAAGCTCTTGAGGAAGTTCCTAAGGAGGCTTCAAAAGAGGTGCAGCAAGAAGCTAATAAGGAGGTGGAAAATGAATATCCTCCTCCTAGAAAAAGAAGAAATTTTATATTGGATGATTCACCTCCTGATTCACCACCAAATGTACAGCAGGAAGTTTTTGTTTCTCCCCTTGTGGGATATAATGACTATGATGACGAAGATAGCCGAATTGAAGTGGCAACTATTCTTAGAACTTTAAGAGGAGACAGTAAGGCAGGCCCTTCTTCTCCACCTCCGATTTATCAAGAAGGTGTGCATGGGTACCAAGCACAAATGGCAGAGAAAGACACTATTATAGACATGACTGATGAGAGAGAAGTTATTTCTCTTAGGTTTCTACAAGGAAATGAGTGTACTAAAACTCAAGAATTTAAAGATTTCTAGATATAGTACAAAATGAGGGATTTTGAAGAAAGGAAAAATGCTAGGCTGGAAGGCGTTGATGAGTCTCAATATGAGGCCATCATTCAACAAATGATTGAAGATCTACATTTAGATGAGATCACATGCATAGTAGAAGAGGCCAGGGAGATTGTGAAAAATAGTCAAATATTTATTGTGCCAGGTCTGTCACTAAGAGAATTGTTCTTGTTGGATCAAGTCAGAAAGCAGGATGACCCTACATTTGTTGCAGAATTTGATTCTTTGGAAAAGATTGAAGGATCTGGATTTGATCCTAAAACTGATACTTTGGTAACTTGGGTCAGTTTCAAAGGGGACAGCAAGCCCAAGCTTATTTATATGACCAAAGGGTTAGATGGAATGGTTATTGTCCACATAGTGGATAATACAAACCCTTTGGCCTCTACTTCTAAATTGGTTCACAGAGCCATGTTCAATAGGTCTCAAGTCAAGTATCTACAGGATAGGTTTGAGGAATCCTTACAGAGGGAGATGGAGAAGAAAAAAGTCATAAATGAGATGTTCTTGAAGATGGCCCTAATGGAGAGTGACATTCTCTAATTGAAGACACCAAGGGGAGCTACATCCCTAATAATTCCCAAGGTCACTCCACAGGTGGTTATTCAACCAAAGAGAAGACAGGTAGAGGAGCCCAAAGATCTACATGAGCAGTGTGCTTTTAGAAATTTAGAAGACATTCTTTCATTCAGAATAAAGAACATTATAAATAAGTGTGAAGAGGTATATACATGTTGCAATAGTCTAGTTCATATGGTTGAAACTTTTAAAAAGAATCATCCAGTATTGAAAGAGCTTCAGAGGAAATGGAGACTATCTCCTTTTGAATTGAAAAGAGTGCATGATATTACCAGAAGGGATCCTGATGCCCCAGTTTTGATCAAACAAATAGTACTAATGTTGTAAAATGTTTCCAATGACATAAGTTATGTCGAACAGGAGTAGGGAAAGATAGAGCAGAAGTTATCTGACTTTGTATATGGCAAGCACTAGACTACCCCTAAGGTTACTGATGAGAATGGAAAAGTAAAAGATCTGCAGGATTGGAAGAATAAATTTGAAACTTTTCCCAAGAGAATCCTGGCATGATTAGAGAAGGAAAAGGAATTTGAGATTGATGATTTCAATACTATTCTAGGTAGAATCATAGTTTTGGAGGCAAAGTTTAACAGATTTCAAGCAGACGTCAAATTGATAACAGGAAATAAATGGAGAGATTTTCTGCTGCACTTTGATGACATTACTAAATTCCAATGGCCTTCTCTTGTAGTGGTTTCCAAGTGGATATATGAATACCTTAAAGCTCCATATTTGGCGATTAAAGACACAAACAATGAAGATGATATTGTTATATTAGAATAAGTTTGTTTTTACTTAATTGTAATTTATTAGCAATCGGTTGCAATTTAGTTTTAGTTTAGAAGGGACACATCATTGGAAACTTGTATGCATCCCAAATTTTCATATTTAATGGGATACCATAACCGATGTAGGGTAGATTAATATATATACTTTTGAGATTTTGATATCGTAATGGATAGTATACAGGGTAGATGATTGCAGCCGATCTACATCTCAATTGTACCAAAACTTTTCAATCAATACAAAAGAAACCTATTTCTCTCTCCAAGATTGAAGAAGTGAGTCCATTAGTTTTTGTTGAAGTTCATCCTTTACATTCTTTAGTTTAGAAAAAATCCTAATCTATTTGACGTCCAAAGGTTGATTTTTAATATTAAGTTCTGAACAACAAGGGTTATATATGATTCTTTCCTCTATATAATTCCTTGTCTAATTGGTTTCCTTATAAGGGATTAAATTCAAATAGACTGAACCAATATCAAATATTAATATATCCTTGATGTCATAGAAGGAATAGTTTGACACTAAATTGCAGTCTATTTAATAACTTAACAAACTTTCCTACTTTATGCCCAATCTATTGGATAAGGGACTGGTCTTGTGTAATTGAAAATTGAGGGTTCTGTGCAGTTGTAAAGGCTTTGAGGTCTGTTAATTTCTCTCTTGATATTTTAAGTTTCTAATACCATATCTCATTTTAAAATCATTCCTATTCATACATACATTCAATATTATTTACAAAGCTTTCAAGTATTCAGAAAGGTATTTACTACAGTACAGTTATTTGATAGTTGTGGAAATCAGAATTTGATTTATCTCAAGAGCCCACGTTCCATCTTGAGGAGATTACTTCAGTTTCATACATTTTGTAATCTTCTATAAAAAAAACCTTCAACCAACAGATTGATCAAAAAGACGAGTTTCATTAGTAAGAGCAACACTCTTCATGCGATTGCAGTAGCTATTGATGAACAAAAAATTGCTCTCACAAAGAAAAAACAATATGGAAAGAAGAAAAGAAGTCATTAATGCAGGGACAACACGTATGATGGAGATGAGAAATAGTTAAGGATAGTGAATCAGATGAGGACAAGGGTAGTTTTTGAATAAAGTTTGATGCATGAACTAATGAAAGGTAGAATTTCATGTTTGAATCAAAACCATACACTAGAAGATATATTTTATTTCATCATCTTTTATAAAATTCTCTGAAAAAGATCAATAAAAATAATTATTAATCATGCAACATAAAGATGAAAAAATAATTTGAATCAAAGGATGAAGGACAACAAATGATTAATGACAGAGTGTTATGACACTTAAAATAGAGATAATGCAATAAAGGGAAGGTTTCAAGACAACAAATGAAATAGTATCTATCCTAAACAATATGCATCAGTAACAGTAAGGAATTAGAGACATTAATCTAAGGAGGTCAATAAAAATGTTAAAAATAGTGAGGAAAGGGATATGTTAAGCTATTATGAAAGGAAGGAACACAATGTGTAAAAAAATTACTAGGGATATATTGCAAGGTATTAGAACATTGATATTAATATCTTGTTGGAGGGAAATGATTTGCAAGGTATAAAGGCATATGGTTGACATGAGAATGAAAAGAAAGATTAGTGAAAGAATGAGCATCATAACAGTCCAATGGTATGATTACTAGTTATAGCAGTCCATGCACATGAATAAATCACATTTCTAATGAGAAAAAACACAATGTAAAAGATAACAGTGATTTAGAAGATCCTCTCATGCACAATACATAATATTCATCAAGTAGATAACAATGAAAGGACCCTACGTATCAATAATACACTGTTACATGACAAAAAAATAGTGAATGACTGAAAGAACAATGATGTGTGGAGATCAAGGATAGTGAGTTCATGAAAGATCAAAAAATAGTTCCTAATACATAGTGAAGATCTGTAACTAGATGAAGAACACCAGTTGTTGTTATAAGGTTCAAAGAGCCTTGGTTACCATTATGAAGAACATTGTTATTATATGTAAAAGACATAAGAAAGAACATGCTTGGTAAAAGTGAGAATATATGTGACAAATCCCATATATGAAACAGTGACCAATAATACAAATGCAAAGGTTTTACATTGTCATGATAATGGTTGCAAAGAAGAGAAGCATTTCAATACAAGGATTGAGTGTTCTTGAAGAGTTCATATGTTGTTACAATTGATTGTTCTTGAAGGGTTTCATACCTTGTTTTCAAACTTTCTAAGGAAATCAATGTATAACATCAAATTTATGCATCAAATTGATTGAATGGGTAATTTTGGGGATGGAAGACATTTTTGTATAAC
>MU227179.1:6048767-6059895 GCA_018584345.1 Thuja plicata
ATGAAGTCCAAATAAGCTGCATTTATACTGGAATATGTAAACTATTCAACTCTATTAGTATTTAGGTAACTACTTATTCTTGACCAAATAATATTGTTCTTACCCATATCCATAAAAAGAAAGCTAGGTGGAAAGAATTCTACACAAAATAAGATAAAATTGTTCTGTTAGTATATCTTCCACTGAGTAAAAAGAAAAAAAAAAAGGAAAAACCATTATTGAACTGGCAGTTGAAAAAAAAATCTCCATTGTACTTAATTTTTCTATTCCTAAGCCCATGGTTATGACATTGTATAAGACATGTAAAATTGACAATATAAAGATGAATATGTGGAGTTGGTGCATGCCACCCTAGGAGATAAGAGACACAACGAGACTGATCAATCCCATTCATTTCACATAGGTATTTGCCAAAATAATGGTCCTTGTATGTCATATTCAGATCATATACAAAAGTTCTTATACACAAAAGCATCTTCACATAAATTTCTTCATACACAAAGATCTTCATACAAGATTCTGGTAACTTGGCTCAATATTCAACTAATATTTCACTACTTTTCACATTAAGCAACAATACTAAACTAAGAGTATAATATAATTTATATAATTTGTATTGAAATAAGAGGAACCTGATATTGTTTGATGTTGTCCATTCACCTCTTGAGCTCTTTTCTGAAACCCTTTTTCTCAATCTATTTGTTGCCTCCCATTTTATATTGCTACATAAATGTATACAAAAGATTATCTGATTATATCTGGCAATTATAGTTATATAATTTCTAAAATTTATTATATTAATTTTATACTTTTGATTTAGACTGCATGATTATCAATGTTTAGGATCATACTAAATGATCCATAATCAATGTTTAGGATCATACTAGACATGAGGGACTGCAATATTAAACATAGACAAACATACATGAAAGGATATGAAGATCAGAACAAATCAAAGCAGTAGGCAAGTTTGAGAGTGATAGAGGTTGAAGATGTCATCCAATGGGAAGAGCTCAATACAAAGTTTCCTGACAATGACACATTCAAAATGCACTTATGAGCAAAGACCCAGAATGAATGAAATTGATTAAATAATGAAGGTATGTTAGTTTGAGCTTCACTTTATTTTGAGAATACTTTAATATTCTCTACTTATCAAGGCCAACCACGTGAAGGTGGAAGCTCATCTGGCCTCACCCCCCTCCCCCTAACATCAATCTAAATTCCCCATTAACATCTAATTACACACTTCATTTATTCATTCATCCATTTATGAACGATAGCATTCAATCAATACAATTGAATAACATTCACGTATATGATATAACATTAATCATTAATACGCAACACTAATCAAGAATTCATTAACACATAATAATATTCATTAACATGACATAAAATTCAATATTAATACGCAACATTCATATTTAATTACTTAAAGTTAATCAAACAAGTTTTATCAAAGAGCATTTTTAAGAAATCATTTCTTTTTTGAGTTTTTCTTAGATTTCTTAACCCGAAAAAGCCTTCCAGGAGCATCAATATCTTCCTCCTCTTGTGGCTATGATCTCAAATTATGGTGCTTCCTCATGTATTGAGGAGTAAGAGGTTGTAGCACTAAAGGGGGGTCTGCTACAATAACAAGTAAATGGGTTAAATTCGCATACTTTTTTTTACTATTACATGTATTTCAATAACCAGTAGAACATAACATGCATTTTTCTTTACCTGACAATGTCACATCATGTACAATAACATTTTGATCTGCTGCCACCTCAACATGCTCTAAAATATTCAAAAAAAGGTTACACGGCCAATTGCAATTAAAGATGTTAAATTCTATTAATAATTATGTAATTTATTTCCAATAGAAAATTAATACCTCCACCACTAAAAATATTACAAAACCATTGTTAAAAAACCATAGAAAAGGGAAGTTGAAATTTATGTTGCAAAGAATGTCTGCAAAGTGATGCTCGATCTGTGCTCTGCTAGGGTTTTTTCACCTTGCGTCCATCTTTGCGTTTATGTCCTTCGCACATACCGCAGTTATTGTGGGAAATAGCTTAGTATTTATGGCTCCGGCCACTTCCCACCAAGCAGTTGATGCTAGTGTTGGTGTGGTTTCAGATAGCAATGGCACCACCAAGCAAATGCCCCTGCAAGTTTGTACCCAAAGTATTCCATGAGGTATGGCTTAGCCTGACATTGTTTTACCCATTAATGAATTCAATGATGCATGCACTTGTCTTGAATCACACACCCTGATTGGCTATTTTCTGGGTCGCAACCCTCCTGAACATGTTCTCAAGGACTAGGTTGTGAAGAACTAGACTCCTCATAGAATCTGCCTAGAAGGCATTCAGAGCCTTACTAAAGGCTTTTTCCTTTTTCACTTTTCTAACCCCTCCCATGTGGAGGCTATCTTTGCCAAAGGTCCCTGGAATATCAAGACCTCGCTGTTAATTTTCCAGCGCTGGTCTCGTGACTTCTCTATCTCTAATGATAAGAAGCTCAAGGTCCCAGTGTGGGTCGAGTTCCCTGGTCTCCCCTTACCTTGTTGGCCTTTCATGCAAGCCATAGCGCAAAAGCTTGGTAGGGTTATATGTCTCGAGCATGATCATTTTCTTAATCCGCGCCCTCACAAGAGGCTCTATGTTGAGTTTGACCTTTCTAGGGACCTTAAAGAGTCCATAGAGATTCAGGTTGGTGATACCACCTTCACCCAGAAGGTTCTCTATCTTAACCTTCCCAATACTTTCTTTCGATGTCAATCAGTGAAGCATAAGATTAAGGACTGCCCTCTGGTAGTGCCTCGCTCCAAGCCTACTCCCAAGGATGCTAATACACAACTGATTGAGGCTGGGAAAAAAGAAGCTGGAAAGAAAGAAGATGGAAAAAAAGATGAATGGGTCACTGTCAGTCGCTATAACAACCTCCCCAAGCAGCCTGTTTCAGCTCCTGCCTCCCATTCGCCACCCGCTGATAACACAGTTTTTTTGGAAACCCCTGTTATCGAAGTTTCAAACCTTCTTGAGTAGGGGAAAAATGTTTCCATCGCCCAAGTTTTTGTTCCTGTAGCCAGCTTGCCTTCTACGACTGTTGAAATTGTTCCCTCCAATTCCTTCTGCCGCTCTTGCAGCCCTTCTGGGCGTGCTAAGGCAATGCACAATGGCATGCAGGACAAGCGGCGTAATATTACTCTAGATTTTCTTGGGTCTAGTTTCATCCCATGGTATTTGTCTAATATTGTTTCCTCCCTTGGGGACGAGGATGGAATGGAAAACACTATTATTCCATGAAGTACATCTCTTGGAATGTTCGTGGGTTGACAGACCTACACAGAAAATATTCTTTCAGGGATTTTCGTAAGCGGTTTTGTCACCTTGATGTTTTATGCCTCCAGGAAGTTAAGATTTTTGGTTTCATGCTTGATGCTGCTTGTAAATTTATTTGGCCTAAGAGCCTTGCTCTCTATTCTTAGCATGAGGCTAGCCGAGGCGGAGTTGTTACTCTCCTCTCTCCTCGTTGGCATTCTCTGCTGGTTAGTCATGGTTTAGATCCCATGCAACGAGTGGTTTGGGCCACTTTCATTATTGAGAATCATTCCTTTGGCATAGTTAATGTTTATGCTCCCAATGATGTTGTTGAAATATCTCACCTTTGGCATTGGCTTGCAGACTCTTTGCCACCTGCTACTTGGCTTGTTTGTGGGGACTTCAATATGGTGGAAATGGCAGCTGACAAAGATGGTTTTTTTCCATTTTGATGGACAGCTGGTGAGAGAGAAGCCTAGTATTACATGCGCAATAAATTAGGGCTCTTTGATCCCAATGTGGGCTGCCGCCATTCTGATGGGGTCTGGCACACTTGGTCTAATTACAGGGCTTCTAACAGAATTCATAAAAGGCTTGACTATGCCATGATCTCGGCTCAATCTTTTTTTTCCTTCTCTGATAAGCAAGCCTTACCTGTCCTTCCTCTTATTGATGTGACCTTGTCAGACCACTATCCCATCCAATTTAATATTGTTTGGCAGACAGCTAAGGCTAGGCCTCCCACCACGCAATTCTACTTTAATACTTATGTCCTTCAGCATCCTGCCACTGTGGCCCACATTCACCAGGTTTGGAACCTGGAGCCTAGACCCACCTATTTGACAGGTTGGATTCAATGGTGGAATGATGCCCTCAGGGGTACGGCTCACTTTTTATGCATCTATGGCTGACAATTGGCCAACTGTCATCATAGAGCATATGATGCCAACACCAAAGCCTTGTGTATTGCCACCGAAGCCCTACCTCATGACCCCTTCAATCAAGAGTTTCAATTCAATCTTGCCAAGTTACATCATCAAAAGCAAGTGGCTAACAACCATGCTGCCAGAGGAGCCCAGATCAAAGCCCAGATGCACTGGTTAAAGGTTGGAGATCAAGTCTCTAAAGAGGTTTTTACTGCCCTCCATCCTCGGCATACCAGTATGGGCATAGCCAAAATCTATGAAGGTTCTTCCCTTTTCACGATGCTTCCTGATATTTTGCAAGCCTTTGTTCACCATTATGAACAAGTCTTTTCTACTCAGGGCCGCTCCCTCACCAGCGAGAAGGCTCTCAAGGATTGCATCATGATGGTCCCTCAGTGTCTCTCCCCTGCTCAGTGGGTCTTTTGTGACCAACTACTTTCCTTGCAGGATCTTCGAGAAGCTGTATTCGCCATGGCTGATGACAAAGCCCCTGGTTGTGATGGCTTTCCCTGTGAGTTTTACAAAACCCTACGGGATTCCATCGACCCGGATCTTCACCAAGTTTAATTGGAGGCCCTTCATACCCAATCCCTTGGGGATATCATCAATCAGGGGAATATCAAGTTCATTCCCAAGTCTAAGGATCTTGAAGATATTTGCAACTGGCGGCCCATCACTTTGCTCAATGTCTCTTATAAGATCATTGCAAAAGCTCTGGCTCTTAAGATCTGACACATGCTTCCAAAAATTGTTCAGCCTAAACAAATAGGGTTTATTAAATTAAGATTTATTCTTGACAACATCATTATTGTTTGGGAAGGTATAGAATGGGCTCGAAAGTCTAACCAGAAAGATTTTTTTCTCAAAATCAATTTTGCTAAAGCTTATGATCGTATTGACTGGCATTTTATCCTTTCTATGCTTCACGCTATGGGTTTCGGCCCCAGATTTCTTCAATCTGTGCAGATGCTCTTCAATGATGCCTCTGCCTGCATTACCATCAATGGTCGATAGTCTTCCAACTTCAGCCTTTTTTGTTCCATTCGCCAGGGCTGCCCTCTGGCTCCTACTCTTTATGTGTTAGTGGCCGATGGGTTTGGATATTTGCTTGCTCATTCCATTTCTATGGGAACTGTTAGGGGAATCTCCTTTTCAAATTATTCTCAACAGCTAGTCAATGGCCATTTTGCAGATGATTCCTTCCTCACCCTGCGGAGGATGAAGAGAATATCAAGGCAGCCTTGCAGTGTTTAGACACTTTCTACCTGGCCTCTGGCTCTACCATTCAGTGGCACAAAACCCTCTATTATAAATAGTCGGCTCTTCCTGAGCCTCCCTGGCTTTCATAGCTTGGTTGGACAAAAATTCAGCATGGGGAGATATTCCAGTTTATGGTTATTCCCTTTGCTTTTCAAGGCAATCCTACTGATCTATGGAATGCAGTGCTTTCTAAGATTGAAAAAAATCTTACTTACTGGATCATGAAGCCACTTTCCCTCACCGAAAAATTCCAGATCTGCTCCAAAGTTTTGGCTGCTATGCATGTTTACTACTCCTCTTGTTGGGCCCCTTCCAAAGCCTCTTACAAACGGGTCAAGAAACTTCTCCGGGATTTTCTTTGGGCCTCTGGTATTGATCATCAGGGATTTCACAATCACCTAGGACTTTTGTTGCCTTCCTAAGTCCTCTAGCGAGCTTGGTTTAATTGATACCCAAAAGTAAGGACATGCCCTTTGTTCCAAGTGGATTGTGTGTTGCCTCTCTGGTGATGAATCCTAGAAAATACTGCTTTGGCACTGCATTTCCTCAGTATTTCCTCTCCACAAGCCTTCCTGGAAGGGGATTGGCTTTCAAACCCTTTTGGTTATGAGGGAGCCTATTCAGATCCAGGGCACTTTTGTTTCCAAAAGTATCTGGAGAGCCTAGGAGTCTATTAAGCCTTGGCTTCAGTGGGCTGGAAATGGATTTTGTGATGGTCTTTCTTTCAACCAGCAGAACATTTGGTGGTCTCCTCTTTTTTCCCAACAAGGGATTCCTCTTGCTAGAATGCAAGGATTTAGTGCTCTTCGGTTCCACAAGCATGGAATTCAGACCCCTAAAGATGTCTTTTCCAGAATCACCATGAGTCTTCGATCCTGGGATGATCTCAGAGTTTAGTTTCAGCTCATCCGCCCAAATCGTCAGACTTTTGACCTGCTGGTTTCTGCCATTCAGCCTCACCTCTTACACAAATTAGGAATTCAGTCTGTCAGACCATCGTGGAAATACTAGAAGTGGTATCTTGCCACTCCATTCACCAGTTACAAGCTAAAACTTGGGTATTCTTGGCTTATGCCTCATTTGCCCATGATTGACTCGCTCAATCACCGTTGGCATCTCTCCTCTTCGCAGAAGAGCTGGAGTTGGAGATTTCACATCATTTGGGATGATTTTACTGAGCCTAAAATTGCTCATTTTTCCTGGTGTTTTTTATACCAGGGCTTACCGTTGGGAGCTCGGCTCAGGCATATGGGGGTTCCTGACCCCAAATGCCCTTTTTGTGGTCACTCGGAGACTCTCATGCATATTTTTTGGTTTTGTCATCGTGTTCAAAATTACTAAAATTGGATTCACGACTTTTTTTCTCCCTTCGGGCTAGAACCCTTTTCTTGGCACATGGTTCTTCTTGGTGACTCTCCCAGAATGCCTTCCCAGTTCACCCAGATTTGGCATTCCTTTCGGCTGGAAATTTTATTTACTTTGTGGAAAGATAGAAATGTTGTGCTTTTTTCTCATAGTTCTCAGGATATTCATGTTTCTCTTTTTGATAAAGCATGTATTTGTAATAATGTGATGATGCAAATTCAGGTGCAAGCTGACAAAGTGGCCTTAGAGGTTGCCCACTTACAGGAGTTGCTCCAGCACTAGGGAAATTCCCCTTGCACTATTGCTCGAGTGCCTCCAGATTCTCTCGCAGCTGACCATACACCGCCCAGGGGGTGACATCGTAGCCAGAGCTCCTCTACCAAACACTCCAGGACCCTGCGGCAATGGCGTCGCCGCTCCCCCTCCCCACCTCCTCAGAAGGATGCGGGTTCTGGGTGGCCTCCTTTGCTTGCTTCTACTATTGTTTCTCAGCCTTCGGCCTCTGCTCCTAATAATCAGGGGAAATTCCCTCACCTGGAGCTAGCTATCTCGCCCAGGTGGGAGGAAGGAGAAGCTGAAAAAGAAGATCCTGAAGATGGCTGGGCCATCCCTGATCAAGCTCCTGTGCCCATTGTCTAGGGAAAACCAGATGACAGAGATCCTCCTCCTTCTTCTGCTACTACTCTTGTAGCCTGAGCAGTTGGTTTTATATGTTTTTGATGAATAGCTATTTGTTTCTGGCCTAGGTGCCGTGTGAACTCGCGGGGTGAATTTTTTTCCCCCGGCCCTTTTTTTGTGAATTTTGTACTTTAATATTTCTATTAATAGTGAAGGCCTCTATTCATCAAAAAAATACCTCCACTACTATGATGTACATCATGTACAATAACATTTTGATCTGTCGCCACCTCAACATGCTCAACATGCTCTAAAATATTCAAAAAAAGGTTACACAGCCAATTGTAATTAAAGATGTTAAATTCTATTAATAATTACGTAATTTATTTCCAATAGCAAATTAATACCTCCACCACTGTGATGCACATCATGGCCTTCATCACACCCAGGTTCTGTGATAGGATTTGAAGGCTGCAGTGAAATGGCATGCGCATTGTTATCATGAAATAGTCAATTTATGTTCAAAATTAACTATTCAATTCAATACTGGCTAAAAATGGATAATTTCATCAAATCCATATAGAAGGAGATTCGATGGTCATAATCTTAGCATGTCTTAATCAAATATCTCATAATTGGAGACTCACTTATATTCTTCAGCGAATTTGGCAACTACTAGATTCATTTCAAGAAGTTCAGATTTCACATACTTTGTGGGAGGGTAATCAATTAGCAGATCACTTGGCAAACAAAGGATGTGAAGGACATGAGATAGTATCATTTAATTATGAAGTAATGTTAAATTAGGACACCAAGTTTCATGACATTTATAACCTTGACAGGTTGACATAGGTAGGACTATCTTTAAATGTGCGGATGTGTGGCTTGCCAGTATATAATATAGTGGCAGACTACCTTGCTAATATAGCATGCAATGGCCATGGTATGATGTCATTTGCACCAACCAAAATCATTAAATAGGACACTAAATTGTAGGGCTTGGCTTATGCGGATATGACAGCTTCTTCACCAGAGCAGATTATGAATTTGACAACTTAGATTATTATTTGGTGAGGTGGACATCAGGTACATAGATGTAGTATCTCATAGGATGTGGGAGCGGTACCATTAGTGTGTGACAACCTTAGTCCTTATCCAGGTATAAGTGGCAGAATTAATAGCCACAGATGATATGTCATCAATTCATTTTCCCTTGTGCTTATAACAACTTGTTTACATGTGTGGCCCGATTGTGTATTGTGAGGAAGTACATTCCTAGAATATTTTATGGGAATCCTTCATTCCCAAGGTATAATCTAAGATCACCTCACATCACCCCTAAGATTTGTGGAGATTTAACGGACATGGAAACTTATGGCTTAAATGATGGGAGTGCACCCACGGCCCTATTTATCTCCTCACTCACATTTACACACCAGCCACTTTGTTTACTCCAAATTGCAACAATGGAGCTGAGGACTGGACAGATTTTGAAGTGCAGACAATGCAGTAGGTATCACCATGATGTGTTGCCAAGAAATTATAGATTGAGGTTACAAGCTCTCAGGATGGAAGAGGCCCTGCCTGCGAACATTGATGAGGGCTCCCTTGATGTCATGTTTGTTTGTCATTCATAGAGGATTTGGACTACTATCCGCATAGTTATTAGGGAAGAAATCCTAGCACCACACGTTTGTCAGTTCTTTTTCCTAGGACAACTTGTTTCAATCTTCCTATCCAATGCTTTGGACCTCATTCAATCAGTGCCCATGTTTGTCTCCTTGGCGGAGAAAGTTATCAACCCAAATTATTTGCAGAATAATGAGCTAATGCGGGCGTTACAAAAATATGATCTCTAGGATGGATTGGCATTAGTTGGTGGTCTATTTTCCCAATATGAACTACTCACAAATCATGATTACATGTTGGTCTATGTAAGTATAAAATGTTCCTTGGAGAAACGGGACGCAAGGTATGCAGAAAATACCCTCCGCTCTGTAAATTGGCGCCTAGGGTTTCATATGGTGGATTTAATTAAAAATAAGGTGAACGCTTTATTGGATCTTCTTGAATTCCCAAATTCTCCCCCATCTCAGTCATAAAATCTATTCCGTTCAAGCTCTAATCTTTGTGGACAGTCGACAAGGATGATGGAAGTGGTGTCGGACCTCAACGTTCATCCTTCGGGTACAAGTACTAATTCCTTGATGGGAGATCAGCCTACACATGCTATTGAACATGATGCACCCTATTTTCAAGCTTTGACTTACACCCCTAGATGGCTTCTGGATCAGCACCTAAGGGAGAATCCTCGCATCTGGATACATCAAAATTTGTGGTGGTTGTTGCCACTGAACCTTCAGGTTGGTCTCTGCATGTTACAGAGCCTTCGAATGTGAGCTAGGGATCGGAGGACATGATAGAATAAATGCTCCAGTGGTGATTTTAAAATTTTGATGTCTTTATTTTAAGTTAGTGACTGATCTCGTGTTGTAATTTTATTGGAACACTGGTTCATTAGTAGGTTTTGAGATGAGTAGTCAATTTGTGCATAGCATATAACTAGAACTTCCCGATATATGGACTAATTTTGTAAAATGTCGAAGTGCCTATTGGGTATCTTATATAATTGCATATGCAACTAAATATTATCAAATATATACTTGTATATAACAATGATTCTGGGGTTTCTTACTGGTTATTCCACGGGGGAGTTATTGAATCAGATTATTAATAAAATATGGTGGACACCCCACTTTTGCTTTAAAAAAAAACTAGTCAATTTGATTTACTTTTCATTTGACCAATTTACCTGTGTCTCATCTAGTGTAGTAGATTCTTGGCGTAGGCATGCAGCCACAACTTTATAGCCTTCCTTGAAGGCTATTCTTTTGTCTTCATTCGTGGGCTCTAAATTAAATTTTGTGTCATGTATTTAATATTTAATATCATCATTTTTGCATGTATGATTTGATTAAACAAAATTGTTTGCAACCTTATATATAAAAATTTGGTATGAAATTCCAATGATGCTACTTACAAGTCGAGAGTGAAGTTTCATATAGCCACCAGAGCCAAGTTTGTGTTGGCCAACCTTTTGTAATCTCGCTTCTGTAGCTTTCGATGTGTCTTGCAGTCTATGAAAATTTTGAAACATGTTAGATTATATATTTACAAAGATCACTAATTAGTGCATGATTACATTCTACTTAATACTATCACGTCATACCTTCTTTTGCCATCTTCTGGTTGAATTCCTCTATCCTTTAGCCTTTTCTCTTTTACATCTTCCATTATTTCATTCCACTCCGTCGGTGGAATCATAGGAGGATGCTCGTAATTTGTGTTAGCCTTTAGAGCCCTTCTATATTGGTCCCTCACAGTCTTTATATGTGTGGATGCTTTTTTAAGAATCAGGGCACTGTCAAAATTTTTATTTCCAAAGAGGTCCTCTAAAGATTTAATGAGCTGACTTTTTAAGTCAATATCCTATTCATTCCACCTTTTTTGAAAAAAAAATTGTTAGATATCATAACTTTAATATAGTACAATAAATGGAAGATAAGAAAAATATTGTACCAATGTTATGAAGCTACGTACCTTTTATGTATGGTGGGCCCAAATAGCTTCAATGTCATTTCA
>MU227179.1:6074809-6089468 GCA_018584345.1 Thuja plicata
AAATAGAAAGGGTCTGATTGGTCAGAAAGCTTGCAAAAATAAAGGAATAATAGGGTCTTATTGCTAAGGGGACTTCATGAGACATCAATATTGTGCATCTATATTCTAGAAGATTGGCAACTCTTTCAATCTATCTTGATAAGGACATAATATAATATCTTATAAATACTAAAATTATGCATAGAAGGTAATTCACCAAATGACGGCTATGTTTGCACTAGATGGATACACACAGACCCTAAACCTTCCCTCTCTCCATTATGAAATCTCTTTCTATCTTCGTTGAGTGCCAAAATCTATTGTGGATTTAACATGACTATATTTCCAATTATTAGTGCATTTGGATCTTAAATTCGGTCTATATCTATTGAAGGATCTCCTCCCTTTTTCCCTATCATAATCCTCTCATCTTTGATTGGTAGCTTGACTCTTTGTTGTTACCACTGTACAAACATTCTGAGTATTAACGCTTCTGCACGCGTAGACCAGTCAATGGGAGTAATTGCTGATGGGAGTTGTGTTCGATGGGTGATGTTACTTAGTTGACACTCATAGTCCATTCTCCCAATTTTCCCCATTACATCAACATATCCCATCAAATCTAGAGCTACAACAATTGGGGGAGGTGACAAAGAAGATCATAAGAAGGTGATAGAATTGAAGAATACACATGGAGGAAGGTATCAAATGGGATGGATAATTCCAAGGAAGCGATTATAAAAATAACCCTAATCGATCTGCAAAGAATAAAAAAATCTATCTAAAATAGCAGAGAAAGAACTTGAAATACACAGTGTATAAAATAATTTCAAGCAAACAATGACTTACAATAACAATATCAGATGCACAGTTGATCCCTCCTCCCGCCCGCGAACGCTTTGGTAAACAATGAGTTTCAATTTTCACAACCCGGCCATCTACTGCAAAATGACTTTGTTTAAACCTTCCTCCCACCCGCACCTAAAACAAAATGAAGTGAGTTCATTTATTTTTTGTTTTTTGTTTATATCCTGATTTGGTCAAAATTTCCACAATAAATTTAACTAGAGTCAAAATTTAGACCAAATCGGGACATAAACCAAAAAAAAAAAAATATCACAAGCCAAAATGGTCTGTGGTCAAAATTAAAGGTCAAAATTTGACCTCAAATGTATTAGTGTTCACTCGTGTATCTTGACGATGTTTTGAGCGGTGAACTTGGTCTTGAATATCGAAACAAATTATTGGTGTGCGCTACATTTATGCAAGTGTCATAAAGTTCATCATCTTGGTTTTCATGTTGTGATTGTTCATCTTGATAATATTGCCTCTTACCTCTCTCAGCTCTTTGGTGTGCATCTAGATATCTAGTTGAGATAAGGGGTGAAGCTAGTCGATTGTCATGAGAGGAACCGCCAAACAAAATGGTATTTCTATGTTTTGCAAAAATGTCATCAAGGTGTTTATCCATGTCTTCCCTCTCTCGTCGAGTCATTGTGTAACTCATATCCATATCCAAGCGAGAAGATGCTAAGGATGTACCCAACTCACTAAGGTGACTCTTGGAATCAAACCAAACTTATGAGTTTTTCCTAGGTGATTGATCAAATATGGGTTCTTTTCCCTTATGTTTTTGGCGAGTTTGAACTAAGGGTAATTGGTTAAAGACTACTTGAGGTCATTTTCCTTGATCTACTTGATATCTTTTTGTAACTGGCATGAAAGAAAAGGTACTAGGTGATAGGATGACCCTAAGAAATTTTGGTACCAAACTAGGATAGTAAAGGCATTCACTTGTCCAAAAGAGAGGTGATAAGATAGAATTTTGCAAAAGGTGTAAACCAACACTGCCATAGAGGTGCCCAATGAACGGGTGAATACCCTAACACATATGGATCAGGAGGATGATTTACCCAAGTTATATTGATTTAAATTGAATTTGTATGAAAGTGAATGGACAAGAGATTACCAAAACTCTCCAAGTGTGTTATCAAAGAATCTAAAGGTTTATCTTCTCAACAAGAATATTTTCTAGCTCCCCAACTCCAAGCAAGGTCACTTGTGAAATCAAATGTCACTAGTTCAAGAGGTCAAAATGCAAGAATCCAAAGTGTAAATAAGCTTCTAATAGTGGGGTAAGTGACCTAATCTGATCTAGATCAACCAAGGAAGACTAAAAATGATAGGATAGCAAATTGGGCAAGTTGATAGTTTGACACTTAAGAATGCAAATTTGTTGATCATTTTGATGTTTGTTTTGATTTTTGGTATATGTTTTGATGTTTCACTCATGCAAGACACATCAAGTAGATTTTTTCTCATAAATAGAATAGTCACTCCACAACCTAGGTAAGCCAGGGAAATATCTATAGAATTCCCACTTGAACCAAAGTTCAGCCATGTCTACTCATAGAGGACAACTTAGAAGCTTGGAGGCATGGGCTCCTCCTTACAGTGCACTCACTTCTCAGGCACACCAAGCTTCAAATCCCAAGGGAATCACTTCCCAAATGACCGTTGTATCTACTAAGAGCCATGAAAATGTGGGACATCTTAGTCAGTCTCTGATCTTCCACACCAACAGATAGAGGGTTTTTGTTTACTAAAACAAAGTTTGTAGTCAATGCATCCATTCAGGTGGTTGTGATCAAGTCATTTTCCCAATTAAGGGGACTCTCCCAATCCTTTCAAAGCAAGGCTTTCACCTTAACAATGTAGGGACTTTAACACACCACTAGGGTACTAGAGGAGATTTTGGTTGTCACAATGAATTCACACATGTCCACTGTGAGACTAATCATGATGGAATTTTTTATATACCAATTTGGAAGGGCTTGGCTTTATCCTATTACCAGTTGGGCAATCCACTCTCACTGGCTCTATTAAAGCACTTGGGAGGTAGTCACACTACAAGAGTTATATGAGTTTCTCTTGCACCCAAGATCCACAAAGGCAAGGGGAGAGGATACATTCATATAATCCTTAGGATTAAAATCTAAAAGACACTTCAAACACATAAGAAAATGACAACAATGGTTCTGGATTTTTGATCATCCCAAAAGGGCAAGAGCATAGTTTCCTAACATCATTGTGATGACATTTAACTGATTGAATGTTTGATAATGTTAAGTTGAAGATGATGCAAGACATTAAATCCATTAATGGTTTGTATTGTCAGTGATGTCAACTTGATATCATCTATATAGTCATACACATAATACTAAATACTTATGAGAATCAATGAAATAATGATTATGCTTTCAGTAATGCATAAAAGTCAAGTATTCACTAAGTGACAGACAACACCGACGGAGTGCACACCACCGGTAAAGATAGAGATAAAGTCACAGTGATGCCCGATGAGTAGAAGACAGTGTTTCCCAACAAAGTAGAATCAAAGGATGCCCAATGAGAAAAATCCAGTGATGCCCGATGGATGGAGATCCTAAAGCTAACTGAAGTTGCACCGACAAAACTGGCAGTTGTCACCAGCGATGAACTGCAGAATTGACTGACAGAGCAGAGAGATCAGAAAATAAAAAAATATCTAGCTGGAAGAGCTTAAAGATAGACTTAACTAGTTGTTTTATTTATTTTATTTGACCATAGTTAAAGAAATTGATTTATATAGTTGGCAAGAAGATAACTACGAGATAAATCAGGAGTTAAAGTCATAAATCAAATTGGCTGGATTGTTTTTCACGCCAAGAATCAAGAATCAAGAATTAAGGAAAATCATGTCGATATAAGAGACAAGCATAATTCATTTCCATAGGCACTCAGATACATGGGGGATTGAATTGAAAGAAGATGTTGAAGAGAAACTGGTGAAGGACAAACTTCATATGGTCCTGATCAATCAAGCTAAGGGAGAGCTAAAGAATTTTGCAGACACCGACGAACAGTGAAGCACAGCATCCTAAAGCAGAAAGAGTGAAGTACAAAGAAAGTGAATTGATACATTAATCAGAAAGGTATTGTTGTAAATAGATCTGAACATCTGCAATTCAAGTTGCATTAGAAATAGATCATTATGTTTCATTTTAACCATTAAAGTATTAAGTCTCTTAACATAGTAGGACTTAACAGTCTTTTATAATTGAGGTATGTCCTAACAGATTACCAAAAAGGTTGACTCATGATAGTAGCATCGGTCTTACCTAAAGCCTATTGATAGTCTAAGAAGGAGGCTAATTCAAGGATGGTAGTAAGATTAGCATAAAGCCTATTGACAGTCTAAAGATTGATTCAAGGATGGTAGCGTAGACGCCAGATACTTAGTGACAATCTATGTATAAAAATCCTCTAACAAGGTCACACTTAACTATGTGTTTGTAACCTTTAACAGAGTTGGCTCCTAACAGGGCTCACTTCAGAAGAGTAAAAATTTGGAGTACCGGTCCCAGTGGTTTTTCCCTTAACAGGGTTTTCACGTTAAAATCCTTGTGTTATGTGTGTATGGTTTATTACTTTATTGTTTTACATTTCACATATGCATTTATGGATTGATTGGTATACTTTGCATATTTACTGAGTATCGATAAATGAGTTTTACTGCTCATCGGTAATCAAGGAGAATAAGGACAGACAAGGTAAACTGACAGACAGTAAATTGTTTCAAGTATTTCAAAGGCATACATCTTGTAGGGACTTAATAATCTGAGGTGTATTAATTGGTGGATTAAAGTTTAAAGGATAAATTTTTGAGGCCACCGATTCACCCTCCCCCCCCTCTCAGTTATTACTAACAATTGGTATTAGAGCTTGTGTGCTTAGAAGGAAGGTTTCAAGACCTAAGTAAAGATCACAACATGAAAAGACGAGATGTGCCCAAGTTGAACAAAGACAACTTTGCTTCATGGAAAAGAAGAATAAAGCTTCACTTATCAGTTATTGGCAATGATATGACTCAATAATTAGATAATGCATATGTGTTACCTACAGGACCATTGACAGTAGATCAATTGAGAGTAAAGCATGAACATAACTGCATGGTTATAGAGCTTTCAGCCTCACTCTCTGATGCTGAATTTGAGGATGTCAAAGATTAAAAAAATGCAAAGACAATGTGGGACAAGTTGAAGCTTGTACAAGGAGGTGATGCAAATATTCTGAGAGCCAAGGCAGAAATCCTTAGAGGAAATTTTGATGATCTCACAATGAAAGAAGATGAAAAAATCACTCAGTACAGCACAAGAATAAAAGTAGTCAATGCTATATGAGGTGTTGGAGGCACACTTGAAGAGGAGACAGTGGTAAGTAAAATATTAAGAACCTTATTCCCTGTATATGCTATTAGAGTCTCTACTATTCAAGAAATGAGAGCAGTAGCAAATAATACAGTCACTCTTGATAGCCTAATTGGTAGATTGATTTCATTTGAGATGAATAATTTTGATAATAGTGTTCTACCAAGTTTAGAGTCTGCATTCAAGTCTTCTATGAGATTAAGCAAATCTAGTCAGAGACACTCATCTAGAAGAGACAGTGAAAGTGAAAGTGAAGAAGAAGATCTAGATGAAATTGAAGCACTCATAGCGAGAAGAATGCTAAGAGGCAAAGGTAAATACAAAGGCAAGTTACCACTTGTATGTTTTAATTGTAAAGAAATTGGACACTTTGCTGCAAGATGTCCTAACAAAAGAAAAGATGACAGAAGTGATAACAGATCTTTTGAGAAGAAATCTGACAGAGGTGATAACAAAGATTACAAAGGTTACCGATGATTAGAAAGAAGTGATACCCGAGATTACAAGGACAACGGCAAGAAGGCTAGCTATCTAGCTGCTTGCAAAGATGAAGATACTGACACTGAACCGGATGATGATATCGAGATAGTATTTTTAGCTGTGAAGGATGATTCAGATAAAGATGAAAGGTATGAAGAAACTGCACTCATATCTAAGATTAGTAAGAATGATATCTAGATTATAGATAGTGGCTGCACTCACCACATGACCGGTGACAAAGAAAATTTTAATACTTTTGAATACTATAATGGTGGTACAGTAAGAATGGGAAATGATTCACCTTATCAAATTGAAGGTAAAGGAACAGTAATGCTGAATAACCTAATTAAATGTGAAAATTCTTATTGGATCAAAGGATTGAATTATAATATGTTGAGTTTTTCTCAGCTAAATAATTCAGGTCACATAGTAGCATTTGAGAATAAGAAGGCAAAGATCTTCAATGAATCAGGAAAACTGATTGGTATCAGTGAACAGACCAAAGGTAACTTATTCTATCTGAATGATACTAACCCCACTTGCTTGATGACTAAAAATGAATACATATGATTGTGGCACAAAAGTTTGTGTTATATGAATTTTGACAACATGATGAAAATAAGCAGAAAAAGAAGTGTAAGAGGCTTACCAACGATGACAAAGCCAGACAACATCATGTGCAAAAATTGTCAAAAAGGTAAAATGACAAATTCTAGTTTCAAAAGAAAAACCCATACATCTGATGATATTCTAGAATTAGTCCATACTGATTTATGTGGACCCATGAGGACAAAGAGCTATTATGGAGATAGATATTTTATTCTCTTTGTTGATGATTACTCTAGAATGATGATAGTCATGTTTTTAAAAGAAAAATCTGAAGCATTCAAGATGTTTAAATGGTACAAGGCTATGGTAGAAAAACAAAGTGCTAAGGATCTGAAATATTTGAGATCAGATAGAGGAGGAGAATTTATATCAGATGAATTCACTAATTTCTGTAATGAGCATGGAATAAAAAGACAGGTTTATGCACCAAGAACACCACGGCAAAATGGGATTGTTGAAAGAAGAAACATATCAATAATTGATTATGCAAGAACACTGATGATACAGAAGGACATCAACCAAATATTCTGGAGAGAAGTTGTTAGCACTGCTATCTATACACTTAACAGAGTACAATTGAGAAAGGACTCAAAGAAGACTCCTTATGAGCTATGGTATGGTAAAACACCCAATGTAAGTTACTTCAAAACATTTGGAAGTCAATGTTATGTCTTAAAAGATATAGAAATGGAAATCTTGATGCCAAAAGTGATGAAGGTATTTTTCTAAGGTATTCTACTAAAAGCAAAGCTTTTAAATGTCTAATCAAGGCTTCTAACAAAATAGTTGAAAGTGCAAATGTAAAGATTGATGAATTTGCATAAAAGAATGAACTGGAAAGCACAAAAGAACTAGAGGACTACAACAAGTTTTTATATTTTCAAGGACCCACAACTCTACCTGAGCAACAGTGCTTAAATCCATAACAACAGAATGTTGCATTCGACAGTCAGAATGTTGTTACCAACGGTCACGATAATGATCAAGATAATGTGCAGGGTAATGAAGATCAAGCTGATATACAAAGAGTTATGCCTGTACTTGCAAGATATGTAAGAAGGAACCATCCAGAGGACCAGATCATAGGAGATAAGAAACTTGGTACAAGAATAAGAAGTAAGTCTTTAAACTCAAATTGCTTAATTTGTGAGTTTGAACCAAAAAATTTCAATGCTGCACTAGATAATGAAGAATGGATAAGTGCTATGAATAATGAGATTGAATAGATTGAGAAGAACAAGACATGGTCACTTGTGCCAAGACCAGATGACAAGAATGTCATTGGTACAAAATGGATATTCAGGAACAAACTGAATGAGAATGGAGAAGTCAAAAGGAACAAAGCAAGACTAGTATTCAAAGGGTATGCACAAGAGGAAGGTATAGACTATGGAGAAACCTTTGCACCCATTGCTAGGATAGAAGGAGTAATAATTATACTTGCTTATGCTTCATACAAAGGATTCAAAATATATCAAATGGACATCAATTCGGCATTCCTAAATGGAATACTTGAAGAAGAGGTATACATTGAGAAACCATAAGGGTTTGTGGATCCAGACAAGAGGAACATGGTATGTACTTCACAAAGCCTTGTATGGACTAAAACAAGCTCTCAAATCTTGGTATGAACGACTTCATTCCTATCTAATAAGTATTGGATTCATAAGGCTTCATAAGGACTAGTGAAAAGAGTAATATTTATTTGAAGGAAGATGTTAATGCTAACACTTTGATTGCTGAAATATTTGTTGATGACATCATATTTGGAGGAAATGATATGCTATGCAAATCATTTGTTGATGAGATAAGAAAAGAATTTGAGATGTCTATGTTTGGAGAGATCAAGTTCTTTCTTGGTCTATAGATCATTCAACAAAGTGAAGGTATTTTCATTACACAGTCCAAATATATCAAAGAAGTTCTAAAAATATTCAAGATGGAATATTCCAAACATGTTGGAACACTGATGGCTACTAGATGCAAATTAACAAAGGAGGACAAGACAACAAAGGTAAATCAGACTATATACAGATCAATGATAGGAAAACTCATGTATGTTGTACACACTAGACCAGATATTGCACATGCAGTAGGGATTGTTGCTAGATTTTTTGCTAACCCCAAAGAATCACATATAACTGTTGTAAAAATAATTCTAAGATATCTGAAGAATACTGAGGAATTTGGCTTATGTTATAGAAGAGAAGGCAAATTTGAACTGAAAGTGTTTACCGACGTTGATTGGGCTGGAAATCTTGATGACCGAAAGAGCACAACTGGAGGAGCATTCTTTATGGGTGACAAACTTGTCACATGGATTAGCAAGAAATAAGGATGCATCTCTTAGTCTACTGCAGAAGCATAATATGTTGCTGCTACTGCAAACTGCTCAAATATTGCATGGATCAAATAGTTGTTGGAAGGTATGCGTATAAAGATCAAAGAACCAGTAATTATCTATTGTGATAACACCAGTGTAATAAATATTTCCAAAAATCTAGTCATGCATGCAAAGACTAAACACATTGCCATCAAGTATCATTATTTGAGAGAACAAGTTCAAGAAAAAGAGGTCATACTTGAATATGTGCAATCAAAAGAACAATTGGATGATATCTTCACCAAGAAACTGCCCAAGGATACATTTGAGTACCTGAGAAAAAGACTAGGGGTCAAACCCATGTCTACCAGTCAATAAAAGGACTGAAAGCTACATCAGCCATATATTATCAGAATATCATTCATGATTGATGCAAGTAGAAGCTGAACTTCAAAGCTACATCTACATACAGAAAGGTATATATTAGAACCAAGAACCAAATCAAATTGTTATATTGATGATGGATAAGGAAAATTCAAGGAATATATTATGGATAGAATAAATTGTTTGATAGAATGTCAGATATTTGTGAAAATATTTTTTTGGCATTAACGTCAAAGGGAGAGAATGTATCCATATTATCATCAGAAACTATTCATTATCAGATTACTCCAAATAGGGAGAGATCATATCCATAGGGAGAGAATTTGTATCAAAATTGCAAACAAAAGACAGAGACATCAAAGAAGAAGAACAGTCAAGAGAGAAATTGACACAGACAGAAAATACAACACATCAGAAGAAGAAACAAAAAAGCTGCAAGAATCAAATCTAAGCTTACACAAAGCTTATCGGTGGTGAGAAATTTTTATCAGTTATCAAAACAAACTGTTTGGTAATTTGATGAATCTCAACAATTGTATTTCATGTTGTATTAGAAATAGTATAGTATGATAATAAAGAATGTTGCCATCAATGCCAAAGGGAGAGATTGATGGCATGTAACTGATTGAATGTTTGATAATGTTAAGTTAAAGATGATGCAAGACATTAAATCAGTTAATGGTTTGTATTGTCATTGATGTCAACTTAATATCATCTGTATGGTCATACACATAATGCCAAAGACTTCATAAAATCAATGGAACAATGATTATGCTTTCAGAAATGCATAAAAGTCAAGTATTCACTAAGTGACAAACAACACCGACGGAGTGCACATCACCAGTAAAGACAAAGATAAAGTCACAGTGATTCCCGACGAGCAGAAGACAGTGTTTCCTGATGAAGCAGAATCATAGGATGCCCGATGAGAAAAATCCAATGATGCCCGACAGACGGAGATCCCGAAGCTAACCGAAGTTGCACCGACGAAACTGGCAGTTGTCACCGACAATGAACTACAGAATTGACCAACAGAATAGAGAGATCAAAAAATGACAAAATATCTAGCTGGAAAAGCTTAAAGATAGACTTAACTGGTTGTTTTATTTGACCACAGTTAAAGCAATTGATTTATACAGTTGGCAAGAAGATAACTACGAGATAAATCGGGAGTTAAAGCCATAAATCAAATTGGCTGGATTATTTTTCATGTCAAGAATCAAGAATCAAGAATTAAGGAAAATCATGTTTATATAAGAGACAAGCATAATTAATTTTCATAGGCACTCAGATACATGGGGGAGTGAATTGAAAGAAGATGCTGAAGAGAAACTGGTGAAGGATAAACTTCATATAGTCCTGATCAATCAAGCTAAGGGAGAGCTAAAGAATTCTGTAGACACCGACGAATAGTGAAGCACAGCATCACAGAGCAGAAAGAGTGAATTACAAATAAATTGAATTGATACATTGATCAGAAAGGTATTGTACATAAATAGATCTGAATATCTGCAATTCAAGTTGCATTAGAAATGTGTCATTGTGTTTCAGTTTAACCATTGAAGCATTAAGTCTCTTAACAGAGTAGGACTTAACAGTCTTTTATAATTGAGGCATATCCTAACATATTACCAAAAAGGTTGACTCCTGATAGTAGCAACGATCATACCTAAAGCCTATTGACAGTCTAAGAAGGAGGCTGATTCAAGGATGGTAGTAAGATTAGTATAAAGCCTATTGACAGTCTAAAGACTGATTCAAGGATGGTAGTGTAGATGCCAGATACTTAGTGACAATCTATGTATAAAACTCCTTTAACAAGGTCGCACTTAACTGTGTGTTTGTAACCTTTAATAGGGTTGGCTCCTAACAGGGCTCACTTCAGAAGAGTGAAAATTTGGGGTACCGGTCCCAGTGGTTTTTCCCTTAACAAGGTTTCCACGTTAAAATCCTTGTGTTATGTGTGTATGGTTTATTACTTTATTGTTTTACATTTCACATATGCATTTATAGATTGATTGGTATACTCTGCATATTTACTGAGTATCGGTAAATAAGTTTTACTGCTTATCGGTAATCAAGGAGAATAAGGGCAGACAAGGTAAACTGACAGACAGTAAATTGTTTCAAGTATTTCAAAGGCATACATCTTGTAGGGACTTAATAATCTGAGGTGTATCAATTTGTGGATTAAATTTTAAAGGATAAATTTTTGAGGCCACTGATTCACCCTCCCCCCCCTCTCAGTTATTACTAACACATTGCCATTCCTAAAATACCAAAATAGAAGTTCATTTTAGAAGTCTTGCATGTGGGTTCCTATTGTAATAAAACAAAGTGAAATGCAAGCACAAAGTTTAGCATTCTATCAATCAAGGCAACCTGTAAGATGATTCGTTAGTAGTCTTTATTTGAGTCTTCTTTTCAACGTCCTGCAAACCACATGTTAAGTTGTTTCAGAAAAACATAGCAAACAGCAAACAAGATATACAATGTATACTCAACTTATACAAACCCTAGAGTTAGATCTGAAAATCAATTGTTAGGAGTAATAATAACCAGAAAATAATCTAAATGAAAACTCGTATCATGCATTGAACCATGTGAAAAATAAGTGCAAGCTAAACATTAAATGCCCTTTTTAATTTTGATTTTTAACCTAGTCAACAAGATTAGACCTATATGACATGAATTCGGATCCCAAACCTTAAATACAGATAAGAGACCCATGTTAAAAAAATAGAGATCTTTCCAAAAATGTCAGAATTTCATAAAGATCTTTTCATTTGTGCCCTAGGGAGCCATTTTCCCAAAATAGACTAGTTTTCATAAATCAACCAAATGAGCTATGATATTGCATCCAAATTTAAAACACAAAGAAAGGACCCCCTGTAGAATTTAAAGAAATTTTTGAAAATATAAAAATTTCTAAAAAATATGTTGATTTGCGCCAAAAATTAATGTTTTATGAAAAATAAAGAAAAAAATATAAATAATTCAAAATACCTCAAAAAATTCTAAAATCTTTACTGAAGCTTCTCTGATATGTTGCAAACATGAAAAAACAATTTCAGATCGAAACTCCAAGCCGTTTGGGAGATATGATCAAATCTTTGAAAATCTAGGGTTTTCATCTCCAAGCAAATCTGCACAAGGGGGTTAGCTCTAAAAATAATCAAAACTAGCATGTAAAGGTGGGTTGCCCCACAGTGGATGCCAAAAATGTGTGTTAAAATGTTGACACACTTCTATGAGTCATTATATCTAAGATTGCTCAAGAATGAGGTCTCAAATGGTGACTCATAGCTCTCTATTCATGGAGTGCAAGGGTTTATAATGGAGGCCCTCAATTTAGACCTAGTTTGTGCCCATGCAAGTACACCATGAAATAAGAGATTCAAAGAGGAAAAGCAAGAGTGATAGTCTCCATGATCACCAAATATGCATGCAAATGAAAAAGAAAGCTATTCTATATGATAACAATGCATGGAAGGAAACTAATCTATATGATAACAATGCATGAAAGGAAATATGCAAGCTAATCTATGAAATAAAATATGAATCTAATGTTAGTAATAACTAAGAGGGGGAGGTGAACCAGTGGCCTCAAAAATTTATGCAATTTAAACTTTAATCCACCAATCAATACTTCTCAAATTATTAAGTCCCAACAAGATGCATGCCTTTGAAATACTTGAAACAAATAATTGTCTGTCAATTTACCTTGTATGTCCTTATTCTCCTTGATAACTGATAAGCAGTAAACTATATTTACCGATACTCAGTAAATATGCAGAGTATACCAATCAATCCATAAATGCTTATGTGAAATGCAAAACACTAAAGTAATAAACCATACACACATAAAACAAGGATTTTAATGTGGAAACCCTATTAAGAGAAAAACCACTAGGACCGGTACCCCAAATTTTCACTCTTCTGAAGTGAGCCCTGTTAGGAGCCAACCCTATTAAAGGTTACAAACACATGGTTAAGTGTGACCTTGTTAGAGGATTTTTATACATAGATTGTCAATTAGTATCTGGCATCTATGCTACCATCCTTGAATCAGTCTCATGACTGTCAATAGGCTTTATGCTAATCTTACTACCATCCTTGAATCAGCCTCCTTCTTAGACTGTCAATAGGCTTTAGGTAAGACCGATGCTACTATCATGAGTCAATCTTCTGGTAATCTGTTAGGATATACCTCAATTACAAAATTCTGTTAAGTCCTGCTCTGTTAAGAGACTTAATACTTCAATGGTTAAATTAAAACAAAATGACCTATTTCTAATGCAACTAAATTATAGATGTTTAGATCTATTTACTTACAATATCTTTCTAATAAATGTATCAATTCAATTCCTTTGTACTGAACTCTTTCTGCTCTGTGATGCTGTGCTTTTATGTTCGTCGGTGTCTGCAAAATTCTTTAGCTCTCCCTTAACTTGATTGATCAAGACTGCATGAAGTTTATCCTTCATCAGTTTCTCTTCAGCATCTTCTATCAATTCACTCCCCTGTGTATCTAATTGCTTACAGGAATGAATTATGATTGTCTCTTATATAGACATGATATTCCTTAATTCTTGGTTCTTGATTCTTGGCATGAAAAACAATCCAGCCAATTTGATTTATAGCTTTAACTCCTAATTTATCTTGTAGTTATCTTCTTGCCAGCTGTATAAATCATCTTTAAATCACTTACTTAACTGTGGTCGAATAAAACAAATCAAACAACCAGTTAAGTCTATCCTTTAGCTCTGTCAGCTAGATATTTTGTCACTTTCTGATCTCTCTGTTCTGTCGGTCAATTCTGCAGTTCATCGCCGGTGACAACTGCCATTTCCGTCGGTGCAACTTCAGTTAGCTTCAGGATCTCTGTTTGTCAGGCATCATTGGATCTTGCTCATCAGGAAACACTATTTTTAGCTCGTTGGGCATCCTGTGATTCTTCTTCCTCGGGAAAAACTGTCTTCTGATCATCGGGTATTACTGTGACTTTATCTCTATCTTTACCGATGGTGTGCACTCCGCTGGTGTAGTTTGTCACTTAGTGAATACTTGACTTTTATGCATTGTTGAAAGCATAACCTTTATTCTATTGATTCTCTGAATTCTTTGGCATTATGTATATGACCATACAGATGATATCAAGTTGACATCAATGACAATACAAACCATTAACTGATTTAATGTCTTGCATCATCTTCAACTTAATATAGTCAAACATTTAATCAGTTACATGTCATAAATCTCTCCCTTTGGCATTGATGGCAACATGCTATATTATCACACTATACTATTGTTGATACAATATGAAATATAATTGTTGAGATTCATCAAATTACCAAATAGTTTGTTTTGATACCGATAAAATGTCTGACTTCCGGTAAGCTCTGTCTAAGCTTAGATTTGATTCATGCAGCTTTCACTTTTTATTCTTCTGATGTGTTGTGTCCTCTTTGACTGTTATGCTTCTTTGATGTCTTCTTCTGATGTTTGCAATTTATACCAATTCTCTCCCTTTGGATATGATCTCTCCTGTTTGGAGTAATATGATAATGAATAGTTTCTGATGATAATATGGATACATATACATTCTCTCCCTTTGACAACAATGCCAAACAAA
>MU227179.1:6093558-6121968 GCA_018584345.1 Thuja plicata
CCATGCAGTTATGTTCATGCTTTACTCTCAATTGATCTACTGTCAATGGTCCTATAGGCAACACATATTCAGTATCTAAGTATTGAGTAATATCATTGCCAATACCTGATAAGTGAAGCTTTATCCTGCTTCGCCATGAAGCAAAGTTGTCCTTGTTCAACTTGGGCACATCTTGTCTGTTCATCTTGTGATCTTTACTTCGGTCTTGAAACCTTCCTTCTAAGAACACAAGCTCTGATACCAATTGTTAGTAATAACTGAGAGGGGGGTGAATCAATGGCCTCAAAAATTAATGCAATTTAAACTTTAATCCACCAATCAATACTTCTCGAATTATTAAGTCCCAACAAGATGCATGCCTTTGAAATACTTGAAACAAATAATTGTCTGTCATTTTACCTTGTCTGTCCTTATTCTCCTTGATAACCGATAAGCAGTAAACTGTATTTACCAATACTCAGTATATATGCAGAGTATACCAATCAATCCATAAATACTTATGTGAAATGCAAAACACTAAAATAATAAACCATACACACATAACACAAGGATTTTAACGTGGAAACCCTGTTAAGAGAAAAAACACTGGGACTGGTACCCCAATTTTTCACTCTTCTAAATTGAGCCCTGTTAGGAGCCAACCCTATTAAAGGTTACAAACACATGGTTAAGTGTGACCTTGTTAGAGGATTTTTATACATAGATTGTCACTTAGTATATGGCATCTATGCTACCATCCTTGAATCAGTCTCATGACTGTCAATAGGCTTTGTGCTAATCTTACTACCATCCTTGAATCAGCCTCCTTCTTAGACTGTCAATAGGCTTTAGGTAAGACCGATGCTACTATCATGAGTCAACCTTCTGGTAATCTGTTAGGATATACCTCAATTACAAAAGACTATTAAGTCCTGCTCTGTTAAGAGACTTAATGCTTCAATGATTAAACTGAAACAAAATGACCTGTTTCTAATGCAACTAAATTGCAGATTTTTAGATCTAGTTACTTACAATATCTTTCTGATCAATGTATCAATTCAATTCTATTGTACTTAACTCTTTCTGCTCTATGATGCTGTGCTTTTCTGATCGTCGGTGTCTGCAGAATTCTTTAGCTCTCCCTTAGCTTGATTGATCAGGACTACATGAAGTTTATCCCTCATCAGTTTCTCTTCAGCATCTTTTATCAATTCACTCCCCTGTGTATCTGATTGCTTACGGGAATGAATTAATCTTGTCTCTTATATAGACATGATATTCCTTAATTCTTGGTTGTTGATTCTTGGCGTGAAAAAAAATCCAGCCAATTTGATTTACAGCTTTAACTCTTGATTTATCTCGTAGTTATCTTCTTGCCAGCTATATAAATCATCTTTAAATCACTTACTTAACTATGGTCGAATAAAACAAATCAAAAAACCAGTTAAGTCTATCCTTTAGCTCTGTCAGCTAGATATTTTGTCATTTTCTGATCTCTCTGTTCTGTCGGTCAATTCTGCAGTTCATCGCCGGTGACAACTGCCATTTTCGTCGGTGCAACTTTAGTTAGCTTCAAGATCTCCGTCCGTCGGGCATCATTGGATCTTGCATGTCGAGCAACACTGTTTTTAGCTCGTCGGGCATCCTGTAATTCTGCTTCGTCGGGCAACACTGTCTTCTGATCATCAGGTATTACTATGACTTTATTTTTGTCTTTACCGATGGTGTGCACTCCGCCGGTGTAGTCTGTCACTTAGTCAATACTTGACTTTTATGCATTGCTGAAATCATAACCTTTATTCTGTTGATTCTCTAAAGTCTTTGGCATTATGTATATGACCATACAGATGATATCAAGTTGAAATCAATGACAATACAAACCATTAACTGATTTAATGTCTTGCATCATCTTCAACTTAATATAGTCAAACATTTAATCAGTTACATGTCATCATCTAAATTAACATGAATCTACTCTAAATGGATTGCCATGGATGCATGAGAGAAGACAAGAAGAAGAAGTTGCATGGTGCAAGCTCAAATGCTCAAACTCTCCTCCAAAATTGCTCTCCAAACCTGCAGCATAACAATAACATAAAATTATATCTCTTGATTATCCAAATGAGAAGGAGAGGTTTCCTTTTAAAGAGCAATGGACGGTAGAGATTAAGAGGTAAAAAGAAATGAGCACTGGCGGAGATTAAATCTTGGTTGATCCATGTGCTCATATATTCAAAAGGCAAAATCAAAGGCTATGATTAAGAGGCAAAAAAATCCCACCACTTAGAAAAATGTGTGAAGAAAAAGGAGGTTTTATTTATTTTTATTTAATTTATTTCTTTTTTCAACACAAAGAGGGATTTAAGTGGGGATTTTATTTAATTAAAAGACGGATTTTATTTTAATTAAATAAGATTATTTTATTTAATTAAAAAGAGAGATTTTAATTAAATAAGATAATATTATTTAATTAAGAGAGATTTTAATTAAATAAGATAAGATTATTTAGTTAAAAGAGATTTTAATTAAATAAAATTATTTTATTTAATAAAAAGGGATTGCTTTCTTTTAATTAAATAAGATAATTGATGAAATGATCAAACTTTAGGAAATATTAAAATAATTGAATTAATTACAATTTGATCAAGGAAATTCATTTGAATTAAAATGTTGCAAAGCATTGATTCAGGAATTTGATAAATTGATTCTGTCATTTGATAAATTGAAGAATAGGGGCCCATAGTCTAGGCGACCATTTTAGGGTGCATACAATATGGTATTTATTCGACCGGACCTTGTCTAAGCAATAAGAGTTCTTTCTAGATATATGTCTAATCCTGGTAGAGTTCATTAGGATGCAATTAAAAGAGTCTTCATATATTTGAAGGGTACCTTAGATTATTCTTTGTGTTATCATGGTAATATGATATGAGATAAAGTTTTCCTTGATTTTCATGGTTATGTGGATTCAGATTAGGCAAGTGATATTGATATTAGAAGATCCACCAATGCTTATGTTTTTACATTATTTGGTGGTGTAATCAGTTGGATCAGTAAGCGATAGGTTGTGGTTGCTTTGTCCAATACTGAAGCTGAGTATATGGAAGCTACTCACACTTATGAAGAAGTTATTTGGCTTTAGAGACCATGTCTAGATATTGGAATAAAATGAGTAGTAATAGTTTATTGTGACAATCAGAGTGTAATCTGCCTAGTGAAGAACCTATATTTTCATATCGGGACCAAGTACATTGAAGTTCAATAACATTTTGCCAGAGATATGATCAAGGATGGAAAGGTAAAGATGGTTAAGGTAGACACCCTAATGAATGTTGTAGAATCATTAAATAAGGTTGTGATCATAGAGAAGTTGAGATGGTTTTTGGAGTCTATGGGACTCATGGCCCCGAGTAATTAAACTAATGTGGAGATACTTCCTTTTCTCTTACATGATGTTCAACAAGTCAGAGATTTTTAGGAAAATGTATCTCAACCTTACATTTACATACAATTACTATCTATAGTAACTTTTTATTGGAGCACAATTTTTCCTTATTATTTCCTTAAAGGTTCAGATGGGATAGATAAGCATGTCATAAATTTTTGTTGCAAGATCATGTCCAATTTTCAAGATATTAATCTTTTTTTATTTTTGAAGTTGCCAAAGAAATTTTACAAATTTAAGGAAGGTTTTAGAGGCTCCAAAATAGCCTAAAAATGTGTGTACCTAGTGTAGAAAGTTACTATCTAATAGAGTACATTGCAAGCTTCCCAACACTTCAAATGGTTCATTAATCACACTCAGTTCAAAAATTATGGCCTTTAGAAGTTTGGTCTCCTGAAAAAGGAAATGTAAAAATGTATTAAACACATAAATGAGTTGTAAAAGGGAGTTACACGTGTTGGTGTGTGTATTGACACATCATAGTAAATATTTTATTAGAGATGTGAATGAGGGCCACTTTGTAAGTGGTTTTTAGCCCATGGTTTTGTAGTGTCGTTTAATGTTTTCATGTATTGTATCTCCTATATATTAGGTGTGTGAGATGTAGGGTAAGATTCTTATAGTTATTTAGTTACCTATGAATCTCTAGTTGGTGATACTCTGAGAATCTTGCTCTACAAGTATATTGTAATATATTATTGATTGCTTAATAATATATTGATCGGCTTTTGGAGTGCGAGGTTTTTCTCCTGAAAGGATTTTTCCCCTATAAATCACTATGTTGTGGTATGCATGTTATTTATGTTAAGTTATTATAACTATTGTAAAGATCTGATAATTTTTTTACATTATCCTCCTCTCAAGGTTAGTGTAGATAGTTTTTCTACAATTTAACTTCCTTACACAATCCACCCATTTATTTCTTCCGCTCAGCCAGTTATTCTATAAGATCGCTAGACCACCAAAGGCACCCTCAAATTGAACGACTTCTTGTCTACAATCAATATGGTTTCTTGGACTACTAAGATGTCTATCTTAGCTAGTCCAAACATTTGCTTGAACAAGCATTATTTTTTAGAGGCATTGTTCCTCAATAAGAGACTCATGGCCCCTAGGGAAGGGGGACTCCCTTCTCTAATTTGAGCGGCATCATGATTTTGAGTTGGTCGTCTACCTCACCATCTTTGTTTCTGAGTTCTTGCAAGGTTTTCCTCCCTTTCCCTTTACCCAACTATTTTTCACAATTTAGTTTCATTTTAGTGGTGGATCTTTATGAAATACCCAATGTCTCATGGACTATTGGTGGACTATCCATCTAATCTACCCCTTTGAATAAGGTCTCCCAAACAACTTCCTCTAATGCTCTCACTTCCAACAACTCTTGGAAAAGCTCATATTTCATTGTTTGGTATCCTTTATCTCAAGATGGATCCAGTTCCACCATCTTTGTGCTCACCAAAAACTACCTCTATTGCTAACAAGTTACCTTCCTTGTCTAAGTTTATGTTATGCTTTTCTATCAGGTTTTCCTTTTGGAATTCCTTGCCCATCTCATTCTCATTTATCATTTTCTCCTCCACCACCTTCATTTCCCCTTTTTTTTTCTTTTGCACTCCATCTTAGCTTGAGCTAGAAGACTCCAGAGAGTTTGTTTCTATCATTGAGACTATTCACAGGAAGATCGAGAGTGAGACTTTCTCAACCCCTGGGTTTTTGTCTTTTGGGGTTTGTTACTCTAATACATTGGTGCTTTTTAGGGTCTCTCTATTGGTTGTGTCTATGCAACCACATATTTGCACCTTAGTAAACAAAATATGTTAACAAAATGTGTTAGCAACATGTGTGTTAGTCTATTGTATTAACGTGTGTTAGTAATTTGCAAACAAATATAATAGACTAACACACATGTTGCTAACACATTTTGTTAACAACATATTTTGTTTACTAAGGTGCAAATATGTGGCTGCATAGACACAACCCTCTCTATTTCATTATTCTGTCATCGAGGCTTTTACTTTCTCCAACTCTCGATCCCTTCACACTTCCTCCATTAGCTGAGACTATTTAAACCTTTTCTCTAGGCTCTCTTGAATTCTCTCTTTTTAGGGTTGTTTCACTTCGAATTCCAAACCAAAACTTCCTACCTCCATAGTCTTCCTAAAAAGGCATCAACTAGAGATTTGATCCTTTGTTTTGACAACTCCTTGAATCCACCTTTCAAACTTAGAAATTGTCTCCAATTTCTCATAAAGTCGCATGTCCACATCGATTTCTACATATATGTTGGCCTCTACCCTTGGTTTCCCACTAAGAAAATCTTTAACTCCAAGAAACACACCCAGAGCATCTCTGATCTAGATTAGGGCATCGATGTTCCAATATTTTGTAGGAAATCCCTTTAATTAAGACTTATGGGAGTGTTCTTAATCTTGTATTTCCATGGGTTAAAATTTAGGGTTTAAACGATGCAATGAAATCTTGAGCATTTGACGAATAAAGGTTTCCCATAGAGAATGCCTAGTTTTACTAAAGAATCAATGTATTCTATTAAAAGAAAGAATTTAGGAGGGGTCAATACTAATCTTACCAACAAACATGCTTCTCCACTGCTCCATATTGTCGCTAAGGCATCCTCTACTACACCATTTTGTTAACAAGGCTCAATCCTTCAAGCGATATGTCACTGGGACAACAATTATTTGAGAACTAGCATTCACTTTTTGTTGATCGATAATTGGTCCATATCTGTGCCTCCCATTTTGCTAATTTTTCTTTGTTCTTATTGACTGGTCCTTGTGGAGACACCTATCTATTTGTTCTCAGCTTCTCTACGTGTTGTTTTATGATATTGTGAAGTGGGATTGTGTTGGCCCTTGTTGTAAAGGACAGGATGCTCAAGGATGTTTTTGTGGATTTGTCTTTAGCCTTCCACTATCGTGGTCAATTTATCTACTCTGTGCCACCTATTGCACCTCTACTTTCCACCTACCACCCTCTATGCTCTGCATGCTACCCTTTGCCACCATGTGCCATTTTTTAATAGCTATTTCCTTATATGATAAAACTGATATTATATATTGTTAAGAAATAATGTTTTATATTCCTTCAATTATCAAAGACATGTCATCATATTATAAAGAACAAACAAAATTTAATTAATAATTAACTTATGCTTTCAATATATAAAATATTATATTATAATTATTATTGAAATAATAATATAAAATAAATAATTACTTAGTGAAATCTTTAAGTAGTTCTATTTTTCACATATAATTAATATAATAAAAGAAAATAATAAATAGACAAAAAAAAAAGATATATTAATGTAATAAAAAATACACATATACAAGTAAAAATGTGAAAACCAAAGATAATATATTAATATGAAATGAATAAATAATAAAAATAAACAAACACATACATACATACTACTTTATTAATTGATGCTTTCATTTTTATGTATATTAATTTGCGTTATTATTTATTTATTTTATGTGTGTGTGTGTGTGTGCTTCATTTGTATGTATATTAATTTGTCTTATTATTTATTTAATTTTAAGTAGGTGTAGATGCATTTTTTCCTTAGATATTTAGATTTATGTATTTGTGTGTTATATTTTAATTTTTGTATTCATTTTTATTTTTAGGACATTTTCAGGTGCATTGGATTTTTATTTCTTGGTATTATTTTTATTTTATTTCTTTTCTTGTTTTTATATGGTTTCTTTTCTTGTCATTTGTTTTCCCCTCGTCTTTTGTTTGAGGTATTCCTCTTCTTTTTATTTTTCAGTTTTATGTTTTGTAAAAGCACTCCCCCTCTCTCCTTTTCTTTTGTATGTCTCTTACATCTTGATGATAGATCACGAATGATAAGATCTAATAAATTTTAATTAAATGTGAAAATCTGATAACACTAATTCATATAATCTTAATTCAATAGATATAATTGTAATTACAATGAAGTATTTTAAAGAGTGCAACTTTAGACAAATAAAAAGCCAAAGAACTATCAACCCCATTTGTTGTTGCCCCACTTATAACTAAAAACAACGATTTATATTTACATCCATTTAAAATAAAATCTATAGTTCAGAGTCTACAAAATTGGCCCAAACAATGGCCAAAAAAATGCCAACAGTCTTCCACAACACCCATGTGCTTTTAGCCATTGACAATGAAGAAAAAATCATTTTTATAATCTATGAAGTTTAAAATTTTACACTTCAAATTTAAAAAATGATTTCTAATTGATGGAATTTATTAGTAATTAGGGATTCAGTAAAGAGGCAAGCATTGATAATGGGGTATCTAGTCTTGTATATATAATTCTAAATTTGAATTATTGTAATAATAATATTATTACAAAAGATTAGTCTTCTCATGTTAAAGATGAATTGAAGAGACAGAGATGAACAAAATGGTGACATTGATAATATGTACATTGCATTTTTTTCCTGAATGAATGCCATTTTGGGTTTGCGTTTCCATTTTCATCTGCTTTTTAGCAATCCATTTGCTACATGATAAATAGGCCTTTCTTGTTTTTCAATTTCAAAGCCCAGTATTTGAATTCAATCAATAGTTCGCATAACAATTGCGCAGAGTTTAATGATCAGCCCTACAGGATTCAAATTTTGTCCTAGTCAAGAAAACCTAAAAAATATAACAAATTTAAATCATTATACCCACTGATACTGGAGACGGTAATATAATCACATCATCTGAGGTTCAATATCACAAATTCAATCGGTATTTTATTATTTAAGTTCATACTACATGCATAAACTCAAGCATTGGATCAGATTAGATATTGTGATGTTGATCTCCAACCATAAGCTACTACAAAACTCGTGAATCTACGAAAGTGGAATAGGATTTTCTGCAGACGAAACTGTTACAGATTTAGTTGGAGACACAGAAACATATAGAAAATGTAACCCACACTCAAACTAATGAACTTGAAAGTGTGCAGACGGATATTCCCTACAGTCACAAAACTGTTTAAGGAAATATATACAAAATGTACTAATGTACTAATTCAATCAATATGATTGCCTCTCCCATTTCTAAGCGATCCCACCATATGTTTTCATGTAGGCTAAAAACAGAAGGAACTAAGCACGTAATGATAATAAGCCACCACTCCTTGAGAGGTGTATTAATGAATCTTGCCTTAATTTCTCAAACTCTAATGAGGAATGGCGTGTGGTTATTTTGGCCTTACTATCTTTCTGGGCAAAATGCAAGCAAAAGTATATAAACTGTACAAGATTTCCTACACTGAAATACTAGTGCACATTTTAACAAATTGAAACTGGCACTCTCACCTATCTAGCCCAATAAAGATCTGTGCCTGAGGATTGCCTATCTATCCATGTAAATATGATCAAGAGAACACAACTATAATGTTGTTTTACAGGTGATATCACCATAAATTAATACCTCTATTGTTCTTTATAAAGATAGTACAAAGAAACAATATGCTATAACTGCTAACACCTATTAGTTAGCATAAATGTACATGCTGCTGCTGGTTCAAATTAAGAATTCATGCAAGAATATTATGTTCCCATATATTGATAAATATAGTTTATGCATATAATCTTGTGTATGTAATCACGCTTTCCCTGAAAAAAGACACAATCTAGTTTTAGCTTTTTTGAGTGTAGAATCACAAACACCATACTTTGGGATCATCAAAATCATTTGCATAATATTTTAGCCTTGAAGTATCTGAATATTGAGAATTTTCACCCCATTCTGAACTAGATTCGTTTTACAAAGACCAAATTCATGAATTAAGTTCTTTGCTTGCACTTCCAGCACTAATCTTTTAAATTCATGCATTTTCAGGTATAAGTCTTGGGCAATTTAGTCTTATCTTTCCCACCCGGAGATGGAAACCCTTTGTAGAGTCCTTGTAAACATCTTAATACGCATTCATTCTAGTAAAAAAATAAACAGAATGTATTCCAAGATCCCAAATATACACTCCAGTATAAGATAAATTAGACCGAACTGACTGCAATACATCTCAATTGAGTGAACTTCACTGTAGAGATCAGTAAGCTCATTAAGCTCTCCAAAGGCACAAAATACCAACAAAACATCCATCGATGTTACTGCCAATTACTTCCACATGATTAAACTTAATTCAAGTCTTGACAGATGCATTTACAGATATGTCCTAGAAGTCATTGAGAAGCCTCACAAATACACTCACAAGGCATAATACAAAGACACAAACCTGACAACCTTACAGGAAATGATCCCTCGAATGTTTTGAAATCCCTAGGGAAGAAAACTAGTATACAAATTAAAGAATGGTTGGAAATGCATTCTGCAGGTTACTCTTCCGAATCTAAGCGCCCAATCTCTGGACCACGAAAAATAACTGTAAACAGAAAAAACACATTTAATTTCTGACTTGACTTAAAATAACACCAAAAATATTGATTGTGACACCAAGATGCTAGAACAAATCAGCAGCCTTCTTCCGCATATCTTGCTTCCACTTAGGCTGGTCATAGAATTTTTTCTTGTCCATACCAAAAATCTTCTTAAACTCCTCTGGTGTTAAATATGCCTGCAACAGATGAGGATCATAAAAATCTCGACCTAAGTCCACAAATAAATTAAAATGGTGAACAATTTGCAGTTCCTAAAAAAGGAATTTACCTCTCTTTTTTTATGGTCGATTCCAGGAGCTGGATTGGTGGATTTAGCCTTCAGACGCTCGTAAGTGTAAGTGTCTGAGCTCCCATTCTCTTCTGTCTCAACCTCAACCATTTTTGTCTGAGAAACTTCTTCTCCATTAGTTTCTGAGCTGCTCTCTTCTAATTTTGTTCCTTCTTGGGTCGTTGATTCATCCTGTTTTGATATCCATTCCTCTGCTTCTGAACTTACCGTAGTAACTGATTTGTCATCAGGTATTTCTGCACAAGTGAATTTAATTTTCTTGTCAAGTTTTTTTATTTATGTAGCATGAGGTCCACCAACTCTATTATAGTCAAAATTCCAAAACATATAATCAAGCTTCTAAAATATCTAATAATTAGATCTGAAAATTTGCTGTAGTTTGTTATATTGGGTCACAGACCTGTGCATAAACGCTTTGTTTGAAATATATTGGAGGCTTGAGATCTCAGTTTTTTGTTTTTGTAATTATACAGATCTAGATTTCTCTTAAATTCAGTTCTTTATTTTTGTTTTTGTAATGATATTATCAGTCATTATTTTTGGTTGTGGTATATATTGGGATAAATGCATTTCATTCAGAGGCTTCAGATATCAAATATTTTTTGTTTCATTTTCATCCTTGCTTGCAGTACCCGAAAGAGTGGATTTATTAATGGTAGGTATAAATACATTGGATTCGGAAGCTCCAGATCTCAAATGTGTTTTGTTTCATTTTCTTCGTCTATATGTTGTCCAATGTCTTTCTAAGGATCTGACATTACAGTTTGTTAGTTGGTAGCATAGGTCATTACTGATAGAATTGTTTTTAGGACACATTTTACTCTAGATTTATTTACTGTAAGTTGTATTAAATAAATAAAAATAATACATTTCTAGGAAAAAAATGATCAGTAGACGGCAGCTTTTTAAGCTGTCAAACACTCCGCAAATTCAAACCCACAAGCACAACAGCCCAGTGTAGGCACAGGACCTACTAGCACGAGGCGTGCGATCGGTGCCCCAGTGGGGACAGCCTTTTAAACTGCCAAACACTCCACAAATTCAAACCCACAAGCACAACAGCCCACCATAGGCACAAGGCCCGCAAGCACAACAGCCTAGCATAGGCACAAGGCATGCAAGCACAATGGCCCAACGGGGGTTTGAACCTTGGTGGCAGCCTCACCAACGAAGTGTTTCAACTAATTTCTTGAAATATTTTACTTTTCAAGTAAATTTTAACAACTATAATAGATATTGCTTGACCTAATTTATGAGTCTAAAACAAAATAAAATTCATCTTTAAGTAAATAAAATATATATAATATGTTTACTCTGACTCTTACTGCTAGCTATCTAAAAGCTAGCAAGATATTTTATATAAAACATAAATTATAGCTATAGACCATATAAATTCAGATAAATATAGTACAACTATTCAAAAAAATCAAACAAATAAACTAGCATACCTATCTTTAGAAAATTCTACGTAAAAGACGAAGTATCATTCTTGAAGTGCCTACATAGATTTTTCTAAAGATAGGTATGCTATTTGTGTAGCATGAGGACCAACAACTCTATTCTGCCTGGATAGATTTCTCTAAAGATAGGTATGCTAGTTTGTGCAGCATGAGGACCACCAGCTCTATTCTAGTCAATATTCCAAAATATATAATCAAAGCTTCTAAAACATTTCTACCTGAGCCTGTCTCAGCAGATGTCTTATTATCATTGACTGTATTAGTCTTAACAGGCGAGCCTGTTTTTGCCTCAGCATCCAATGCTGTAGATAATGCTGCAAGAGCAGCTGCTCTCTGAGAAGACTGATTTGAAGTGCCAAATGCTTTTGCAGGTTTTGGTACAGGTTTACTTCCAGCGCTTGAATTGAAAGCAGAATTCAATGCAGCTAATGCTGAAGCTCTTTGAGTTGGGCCGCTTTGCTTTGATCCATTAGAGCTGTCAGAAAATGATGCTTGATTCTCTGAGCCAGCATCAGGTGTGGAGACTCGCTTCTTTAGGTTCTGAAAAACAAATAATAATGTCACTTCAAGAATATTATTAGCAAAGTGCCTGAAAAATATTCATATGAATACATTTATGACCTCAATGGCCTGAATAGGTATCCCCTGTAGAGTGGCAAGCTTCTTTTCAAATGAATTTCCCTGGGCCTGCACTTCGTTTAAGAATAGTTAAAACCTACCAAAAAACTGCATCATGAAAAAAATTGCATATGAATTTCTAATAATAGTATTGAAGTATCACAGTCCAGTAAAAGGTGATTAAGAGATTGAGAAAATAGCAAGTTCAGGCTACCATCCTGGCAACATTCTTAGTGGAAAAGGAAAATGCATGAAGTGTAGGTGTTTACAAAGTGACCCAAGCAACATCAGGGCAAAGAAAGCATCTCTCCTTATAAAATTGGTGTGCCCCACACCAGCTTATGAGTCTTTGTAGAAAAAACAAATCTAACATATCTCCTTTCATAAAACAGATAGTTTTTCAATTTCTTGACATGACAAACTGAATGACTGACCGCCTATGATCATAAAACAGATAGTTCTTCAATTACTTGACATGACAAACTGAATGACTGACAGCCTATGATTTAAGTTCAATACGTGTCACTAGATAGATGAAATAGAAATACTTACAGCTGCTTTGGAAGAATCCCAAGCGAAATATTTAGTAAAGAAAGATGGTTCATTCCCTTCTGTAACTTTGTACAGTGGTATATTTGGAGATAAACCTTCCAACAAGGCTGCACGTTCCATATACTTCTGAGATACATAAGAACATTTGTAAGTAACATAATATGGTGTAACTAAAAAATCATTTTCTTCAGATGGCATAAGTTAAAAACATAAAAACAGCACTCTAACCTTCCCAATTTCAAAAGCTAGCTGTTTTTCTTTGGTGTCAACATGTTGCCCAACCCAGACAAAGACTTCAGCATGTGTATCCAGGATCATGATATCCTCTGTTAATAAGTCATCTTGGGCAAAATTGAAAACTTCAGTCACCTGCCAAAATAAATTTCATTTGCATTAACTCGGTATCAATAATACAAAAAAATGACAACAGAAACATGGAATAGGCCCATTTTCCTCTATTTAACAAGATAGACATCACATTGTCTGCGAATCGCACCTCCAATTTTCCTGAAATAATTTTAGGGCAATAAAAAAGACAGGTCAGTTTTTGTTGAGTTGAAATTTCAAATGCAAGAATCTATCTGATGTCTAGAACAAGTTATTATAACATGATAGTCTGGTCAAAAAAGAACAAAGTTGATTTGTTTAATGATTGTTTTAATTTGAATGGAAATTCATTCTGTCAAAAGAGTACGGATACATATTTCAACATAGCAGAAAAGACAGTATTTAGAAATAGAAGACTTACCATTTTCATATGCGCAAGCATATAAATGAGGATCCTTGGCAGTTTCCTGCACTGCTTTCTTGCTTACATATCTCTGCTTCCCACCTAAAGCATACCAGAAGCCTGCAGGTTCCGTCCCTTCTTTTGCATGCTTTAAAGTAACACCAGGCTGGCAAGGCATAAATATATATATTAGAGGTTAAAAAGAAACAAGAAAAGGTTATTCTTGTGTTGAATGAATTTTTCAGTTAACTGTAATTCAAAAATAAAATAAAACTTCTAATCTCACTACGCATGAAAAAAGAGGAAGCTTAAAGTTACTAGAATCAAGAAAAGAGATTTCTGATCTAGGAAGAAAGGACACCCACTTTAAGAAACTCTGCAATTCTAGCTGTTAATTGCTGTTGCTCCAATGTGCTTGCATTGCCATGCCAAGTGAAAAACGATGATCCAGATTGTAACAAGAAGCAAGATGTTGAATTTAAAGATGTTCCCACCTAAACAAACAAAGCAATATAGTGATCAAGAAATTGACTGTACCTTACTATCTAAAACATATTATTATATGAATTAAATGTAATGGGACATACAACCTAAACCTTCTATATTAATACACAGTGTGAAACTAATAACTCAGGCTACAAATTTTGAGCCAGTGTAATGATGAGATGGATAACTGTTTCGAAATTCTTGCTGAATAAGTATTTGATGTTGACTGTTGTCAAAAGCTTCAAAAAACTGCTATATCTAATATATATATTGAATGGAAAAAATTTCCCAAATCTACTTAGAGCAGCCAAAGTATCTAAAATTGGAGGTCACAATGAGAAGGAAGTTTAATTTCATTACATAGTAATGGCATTGACAAGCAGCTTAATCTGAGTCTAGAAATTCTAAATATCATTAATCATGCTATCAAATGATGTCTTGTTCTTGTCTAGACAAGCTTCATGAAACTGCTGATCATTCCCTCACAAGAAGCGCCACTAAAGTTAAAGCAATGCAAAGCCTATACAAAGTTATATGATCAATGAAGTAGCACTCTATGACCGTAGAATTCGATTACCTCATTAACCAATGAATATAGTTTAATACCTGAAATCTTTCTAGCAATACACTGAAGGGTCTAATCAAAGATCCTAGATAACTGAAATCTTTCATGCAATATGAAGGATATGATCAAAAATAGGCCAGATGATATGGTATAAAAAGCATCTCATTTCATCTAACTTTAACAATTATCAATAGCGTTTTGAAAATTTTTGAAAATCTATTTTTTAATATTTCATATTTTACATCTTTATGGTCCTTTATTGCAGAATTTGGCAATTTGACTGTTGGACAATACTTATGCTACAGTTCAATCTGGATTGATTATGAACTAAGGTTTCTGGTGCATATATGAGGTTCAAATTTTGAGTCGTGAGCTAAGCGATATGATCCAGACAAGTAAAATTACCAAAATTAAATAACTTCAACTCCTTTTTCATTTTACGGATAAATTTGTCCTTTATCTGACTCAATTTTGAATCCAAGAAGTACATAGGTTGCTACAAAGTGTGGTGACTCACTACAAAGTACATAGTAATTATTTTGTTTCTTGTACTGTAAAGCTATATAATAATTAGATTTGAACATGCAATTAGAGTCAAAGACATACATCTCTCCTACAAAGTTTGTATACTTTGTATTAGCTCTCAACTACTGTACAGTCAATGAATAATCAGTTTAATTCACACATCATCACTGCTAAAAGACGAGAAAGTATAAAAGTGAAAGGTTAAATTTATGTCATGTATGGTCATAGTAATTTAGAGACTGTAAACCTAACACTTTGAGTTTCAGAAAAAGCCCTTTAGTGATGAAATATTTAAATTTCGAATAAAACCCAAAGGTGATGAATCATTAAAATAAAAATGAAAAGACTTCCACCTTCAATTTGTTTTAGTAAATACTAAAAAACTGGTCAAGATTCAAAAGATAAGTATTTTAACATTATACGAAAAATCAATCAGCAGCTTAGGCTGTAATCTTGGGGAATTATTCTCTATAACTTAAACAACACAAAATTGGGTAAATTTGCATCAATGTAAAGAATATTTGACAATACTAAAAGTAGACTTGCCATCAGAAAACTCAAGGAAAAAATCGAAAAAAATGGGCTCCATTGATGTATTTTAGGTATGGGGGCTTCCATATAACAAGAGACTGCCAACATATGAAAACGAAGATGGTTATGTGGTGAGCATTAACAAATTCTCCAAGTTCATAATACTCAAAAAGGCAAATAATAAAACCTTTCAATAATGATTTTGCTTCTACAATGGTCACTCTTAATGAGATAAAGGATAGTGCTTTGACTAAAAATGGGCACGGGGCATAACTTTGTTTGTATGGCACTCAACAAAAATAAATAGGTTGACTGTCAGAAGCAACTCATGCTTGTGAGGTAGAGTTATAAAAGAAAGGACCGTAGCATGAGAAGAGTGCACCCAAATATCTTCACCTCCATCCAAAACTACAATGATTATCTTTACTTTGATGTTTAGCTAATGAAAATTGAAGTTTGATGCCATTGCATGATATAAATGAATGTGTAAATTAAACCCAACGTCTACGAAACAACTATATCTCCCATTTTGTCTTTGGTAAGAACAATCAAGATGCATAAAGGTAAAAAAAAGCATGTATTGTCTAACAAGACAAAGCTTGTGAACTCATGCACACGGCAGGTCATTCACCTTTTTGGTGTGGAAGCATTTGAATATTTTTCCATGGCTGCAAATGTCTTTCAGCTGCAACTGAATGAGATACAATTTATTTGTCTATTTACAACCGTACTCTTTAAATAAAGCCAGTCTGCCTATCTTAATACCTAAAAATGTATCTCTAGCATATAGATTTTATTTGTTGTTAAATTCTGAATAAATTCCATAACTTTGAGCTGGCCTTTATACAAACTCCATGATGAATCATGAATCAGTCTTGACCATTTAGCTTGTCCATTCATGCTAATTTCAATTTTACTTTGTCAGAACATGAGAATTTTGACTTCTCCACTACAGAATCCCTGCAACATAAGTTGGATATGTAGGGACAGTCCATGAATATTATATGATCATGCTGCTCCCTGGCACATTTTTATTGTTTGTGACTAAATGTATTGTCCCCAGTCTTTGAGAGTTCCAACTGAAATAAGATTAGTCCATCACATCAATAAGAAAATCGATAACACGGAAAACAACAATGACACTATATAATGTGTGGGATGAATGCACCACCAAAGAGTGTGTGTAATGTTTATATGTTGAAGTACATAATAAATCCTTTAGTAGAGGGTATGAGTCAGTGCAGTAGTTGTATCTGCCTAATTTAATCCCTTCAAGTGTATGGTTAAAGCGTAGTATATCTAGGTAAGATATTACATGTACATCATAATTCATAAGCATGCTATACTGTTATACACTTAGGTTGAAGCTTAGTTCAATTTTCCGTAAGTATCTCCCATATAACACATCTTAGATAGACTAGGACCCTGGAAGACCTAGCTTACCTGCCAATTCCCATCACGAGGTCAAAACCCAAGGCATACAAAAATTTAACAAAACATATAAAGCAAATTTAAAAAGTCCCCTTTTTCTCAACACGTGGATCTAGCTTGGCTGTGACATAAAAATAACATATATGAATACCTCTCTCTTTCATCTTTCATGTATATTCATCCTTTAAAAAATAGTCACAATTTTATGGGAATTAGTTAAATACATAGTAACAACCAGATAATGCCAAGATTAGAATACTTTCAAATACTGAAATTTGTCTCAGATTTAGAAAATTATTCAAGCATCAACAAATCCTGCAAAACAGTGTAACACAGGGACACGCCCCCCCCAAAACCCCCCTGCACCTGCATCGGGGACGTCTCTGGGACGGGAACTTGGCATTCCCAAGTCCCCCCACCACCGCCTTCCAGCCACCAGAATGCCGCCGGGACACGGGGACGTGCAGACATCCCCAGGATGTCCAGGGGACGCCCAAACGTCCCTCAACCGTCCTGAGGACGTATGCACGTCCCCTGTTGCCGGATGACGTCAAAAGGGATTTTAATTTAATTTTTTTTAGTGTTAAACTTTTGTAATAGGGTTCTATTCGAACCCTTAAAGGAGGTGGGTCACATTTGGCCACTCCAAGCCTAAATAAGCCCCTCCAAACTTCCTTTGGCAGATCTTGACCGTGAGGAGTCCAATAGTTCTAGCGATGAGGATTTTGCCTTGAGGGATGATTAGAGGCCTCCCTTCACTACATTTTGATATGATGTTGTACTCGTTTTGATTCATATCATGCTACTCATTGTAATCATCTTTATGATATTTTTGATAGAATATAAATCAGAATGTTATGTTTAACAATAATTTGAATTTCTAATAGTAATTGGTAATTCGATATTTTATATTGGGTATATTGAACGTTCAATGGTTCATGTTTCAATTTTGCTATGTTCAAGTATTTGGTATTATTAGTTCTTATACTGTTATACATCATTTCATAACTAGCATTTCAAGTACTATATGTATAGTATATTACAGCACCCCCCCCCACCGTACCCCCGAAAACCCGTCCGAACATCCCCCAGTGCCTGTGTTACACTGCTGCAAGACCAAATCAAAAATAAAGATTTTAGAAATGTATATTTACCGGATCAACCTGTACCGCTTTACTGTTGTGTGGCCCTGTACCAGAGACCTCAATGAGGGCTACACAATCACCATTGTATGTCTCATCGTTTACGCCTTTATCAGCGATGAATTTTTTGTAGCCAGCACTCAGTCCACCCTGCTATGTAAAATGAAAATGATTAGCAATTCCAACCAAATATAATAATATTGCTTGACAGTATTAATAGGAAATAATATTTCTCCAAGCTTCTTAATAATTGCTTCTCTTATACAAGAAATCAGGGAAATCAAGCTAAAAACTAGCAGAAACTATACAGAAAATTAGGTTTGAAACCAAATGTGGACTATCTGGTTTTACAAAACTATGATTGGCTTATGTACAAACCTTCAGTACAAGCATGTTTGGGAATAGACCAATAAATTCAGCAGGCTCTTTTCCTTGAAGAATTCGACCCTGTAATGCAAATTGCACTCCTCAGCATTTGACTGTCTTGTGAGTTTGCATAATACAAATTATTATATACGCGAGGATGAGTACATGAGCTGCTTTTCTCACATGCTCAAATTTAAAGCAAGATACAGAACCTGTGAATTCTCTAATTCAAATATTACTATAGGCTTCTTTGGAAAAAATGATTGGCTACTCAAATTGAGATTAATAAACTTGTTTTTACTAAAATATCTTAAGTAAATAAAATTTACAAAATTGCAGAAATACTTGCCTGTACAGGTTTCCCTTTCAAAGAGTTTGCCATTGTGTTTACTAAGCGAGCTGCAGTAGTTTGGTCTTCCTAAACAAAAAGCAAAGACATTTGATTGAGCTTAGTGAAAACAGATATAATCAGAAAGGAAAACAGAAAATATTTTTCCACTTAGTGTTTTATAAGACATTTATAACTGAATACTTACAAAGGTTATGCCATAGTGCAATGTTGTAAAAGGCTAGAAAATAATTCAGTTTCTTTGTGTGATGTAAAATATTTATTGCTAATTATTACTTCATATGGCATTAACAAAATTACAAGAGAAAAGTACATTAACATATCTATTAATTAACATACCGGTGTGCTCTCCTGCCCCAACCAGAAACAAAGATAATATCCCTCCTTCCGATCCCCAGAATGGTAAGTATACAAAACGATATAGCAATCTCCACCATAAAATTTACCAATCTCTTCTTTACGAACAGGAGTTTTAGAGTTATTATTGATCCGCCATACCTGAGAAAAAAATCTATCCATTTGCTTAGCCAATTGGATGGCATTCACCTTAACATTTTTATCTTCCATCATTAAAAGGTCAAATTGATAGCAGTATTATAAAAATGAAAATCTTATTTAAATCAAAAAATCTATAATGATCCCACCTCCAGCTTTCCACCACCTTCAAGCAAGGGTGGAATCTCTTCTTTTGCTGGAGTTGCCTTCATCATCCCTTTGACATCAACTCCCTGCTGCTTCAGCAAGGCTACAAAGAACAGTTACATTATCATGATGTGCATCCCCTCACCATTGCCTTTTGAAGACAATCACTGAAAAAGTAATTTATTCACTCACCAGCAACTTTGCCTCTACCATCTTCAGCGCCAGAATTTCCACCAGTAAGGGGCCATGAATCAAATTTTGACTTAAAAGGCTGTGTCTCAAACCCTTGAATGACTCGTATAATGTTTGTATACTTTGATCTTTTCTGACTGGAGATGAATTCCTGAAGAGTAAAATATCCAAGGTTAAACCAAGCAAGAACTTTATTTTATCTCTCAAACATTACAGAAAATAGAAAGCATACTAAAAGAAACGCACATCTGCAGCTGAACTTGCAGCCTTTCTCTCCTCCAGCTGTGTTACACGACCCACCCAAACATAGATCTCTGCTCCGCAGTCAAGTAAATAACATTTGTTTGACTCCAACATCCCCCGCGACAAGGGTCCTTCAATGCTCTTAAGTTGTCCATCCACAATACTGCATAAGAAAAATCCAAACAAAAACTTATATAGGAATATTCTTGTCACTAGAAATATGGGTCAGTTCTTTTCAAAGCATTTGTATATTTTCACTACCTTCTACCACGCCCAGAAGCATACAATACCCATATTCTTCCAAAATCACAAAAAAAGAATTGTCACATAGATATATTACATATTCTAGAGGGAAATAGTAAATTATCCAACACGTGAGAAACATTTTAAATAGCATTTAAAATAAATTAACAAAGAATATTCATATCTTTCCTTGTTAAAATTTTATCGTGATATTCAATTTCTTTCACAATGCACTTTCTTGACTTTGATGTATATTTTTAATATTTAATATTTATCCATTCATTTTATATGTACCACGATAATCTCCCACAGGTTAGATGCCTGAATTTCCTAATAAACCCATATGAGAGTAAGCCTGGTTAAAAGTCAATACACTCATAATAATCACACCAAACTACAAGGAAAAAATGAGACCTAGGGGAAGAGGAAATTCTGTTCAGAATTAGAACAGGTCAACCGACTCATCTATCTGAATTTCAAGAACATATTTCCAAAATGCTGTAAAACCAAACAGCAACTACTTATTTAAAACCTAACCAACTTCAAGAAAAGGATATGATTAGCTTTGCCCTGTAACTTTACAGGGAAAAGCTTATACAACTACGTAAATTTATCTACAATTATCCACTACTTGTCTCCCTAAAGAACAACAATATAGCCCATGATGTTCCATTGAACACTCTCGTCAATGGTACCAAACTAAAAACTAATAACAAATGTCAAATAACAAAAGCATAATATACAAATATTATTTATTTGACTTGCATGATCCTCAGTAGGTACCAACTAATGACAGAATGGATGTTATAAATATATACCCTAGAAGAAATTAATTTAACATGTTCCTTGTTGAATAAATTCTTCAGCAGTTTCTAACTGTTGCCTCGATTTGACAGAATAATGGGCTTGTATATTCTGAGAAACATCCTAATTACACTTCAAAACAAACTAAACAAGCACTTCAAGGACTATATGTTTAAAACTTAACACAGCAGGTGCTTCTCATTCTTACCAAATCACCTTATTCATTCATTAGTTCAGATATTAATAAATGCTTTTAGGAAATCACATATAAGGTTATATAACAAAACATTAAGCAAGAACAATAAACAAAAAAATACAGTTAGTCCAGCAGATCTAGACTAGTACACAGTAAGTTTTTGACAGGTCTGGCAACCCAGTTAATTCTTGCCATTCTGTCTCTCTGAACTTCTTATGTGACCTTTATGCATAGATATTTCTTGACTTGGTGAAATTAAAATGTGCAAAACCTTACTATATTCCATCATGCCAAAAATTGCATCCATCTTTTTGTACAAGCTACCACAACTTGCATAATAATGATTTCACGTGGTAGAAATTTTCAAAGTAAAACTAATAAAAATTTTAATTTTGCAACGAAGCTGTAAGTTAGTATCATATAAATCTTTAATTCCCTGAACTTTATTTGTCATTAAAAAGCATGATGAATTTCATAAAGATATGATGAAATAAAAATACCTGTACATCCTTCCAGGAGTAATCTCCATGTTAGAATCATCTTCACTGCCAATCTTCTTTCCAATGGGAGCAAAACCTCCAAATAGACCCCAAAATTCCCCCGAGTCAGCTTCTGCTTGAAGTTTGCCATCATCTGAATAAACACAACTTTATTAGATTAAAACCCATAAACCATTAACTATAAATTATACCAGTAAAATCAGAAATTGAACCGACATTCAATTCTATAAACTATGTTAACAGATTGCATCCCAGTGTGATTCTGGTCTCAACCACCTACCAATAATTGCAACTTCACACTTCCCCTCATGGTATTTATCTTTCAAGTATTGGACAACTTCCAGAGCTTTTGCCCTTTCCTGTATATTAGAATTAGACCCATTGAACTGGTAGATCTTTGTCTCCGTGTCCAGAAGGAAAACATCATCATGATTCAGTGAAGACCGAGCAAATGGGACCTGTATGACCATTTTTCTACAATCAGTGTTCCCTTCCAAGTGACCAATGACAATCCTACAAAGTAATAGCATGGTTTCAAAGGTTTAAGTTGGAAGTTATCAACCTTACACAACCAGAACCAAATCAAACGACATCTAGATGCTTACCTGCTTCATTCGTACAACTCGCCTGCCTTTACATACATATAAGCATGTTTCAAACTTCACTTCCTCTGGCTTTTTGAATCCAGAAGCCACACCTCCTTCCAAAGGAAGGATGCAAGGCTTGAAATATGACAAAAATTTGTCTGTTTCATGGCCTTGTATTTCTCTGTATTGCACAGCACGGCCTCCAAGGGCTGCATCAAGTTCAACTGTCTTGATAGCCGCTGTTCCAGCTTCATCCTACCACAGATATCAGGAGTGCTGTAACTTCAAAAACCATAACATTGTTGTACCAGCTTCTTGAAAAGCTCATATAGCAAGGACAAGAATGATTAAACTTCATTAGTTACCTGGCTAGTGTCTTTCCCAAGCCAGAAATGTATGTCATATTGATAAGTTCCACTTTTTCCAGAAGTTGTCTGAAACATGGACTTGCAGAATTCAGACTCAAAAACATGAAGCATGACAACAACCATTAAGATCATCCAAGCTACATCAAAAAATATAAACAGATCGTAGGAGATTGTTTGCACATCACCCGGACCTTTTCAGATTAAAGTACATAAGAAAAAAAGAACAAATGCATGCTTGTTGGAATTTTTAACTAGTACTTAATAATGTTAAAAATGAGGGAATACATGAAAATTAATCAGCAAAGATGCATGGATACTGATACAGATACAAATACGGGTACAGTATCGGATATGGATACAGCCTTTTTTGAAGACCCCCAATATGGATACGGTTGGATATGACATTCATAAAAAATAAATACACATATTTAACACAATTTTCTAAGTTATCAGAGGTATTTTCATTACTTCAAAAGCAATATAGACATATAATTGCTACATACATAATTATAAGTTGGTTTAAATATTTATAATATTTTAAAATGGTAAAGTTGCTTTGGAAGATAACACAAAAAAATGGCTAGCTGAAATAGAAAAACATTTCATTTGTCTTCCTCATTTGTCGTAATCTTTTGTTTATACCAACTAAAAAAAGTTGCTTGAATGAAGTTTGCTCTAAATTAAGGAGGATTTATGTCAAATTTTTAAAAAACTAAATCCCATAGTATTTGGCACAGTCAAAAAATCAAGGAGTTTTGTGCATACGTAGGGAATCTGATGTGTATCCATGCCATATCGTATACAGATACGGATATGAGGATATGCGCGCCCGAGGAGGGGCAGAGGAGTTTCCGGCTACTCTGAATTAATGTTGAAGTATATATATAACATCATATGAAATGTTCTTATATGAAGCAAAATTTATATATTTTACTATGGAGTATGTCAAATAGGTCCAAAAAATTTATAAGTTTCTGCGTGTGATCAGTTTGGTCATTAAATAGCATTTTTTGTTATTTTTAGTGCCTATTAAATTAATTCTTCTATATTCTAACTGGTTATATTTGCAAGTACCATTGAACTGCTTTGGTCATTTGTAGACGTTTATATAATTTCTTCCCTTCTTTCTTCATCCCTCAAATGCTGGGAAGGGGAGGTTCATTTTGCAGCAAGGTCTTCAACTAAATAGTGCTAGAATTGGCACAAATGAAGAAACTAAACTGTGATCAATTGCAAAGCTCTGTAAGATAATTCCAGAGGCTTGTCTGGTCAAGCTCCAAATTCAAAGCATAAGCCATTATTCAAGAGATTGGAAAAGAAGTAACAATAAAATTCTTGTATAATAATAATTTCAGAAGGATGTGCATAAGAGTCGGGCACAAATTTCATATTACACCATATTTTAAAAGAGATGCCAAACTTGTAGCTTAGAAGAAAGGTGCAATGTCGAAGTTCTTTAAAGCATAAAATTTGGCATAGGACATGCCTCACAAAGTTCAACAATCCAAATAAGACTAAGGAAGGATTTTTTGAAAAGATAATTTAGCGGGGAATTCTATAGGGGAGCCCACCAGGAAAAATTATTAAAGTATAACAATCTTGTAACAAAAGACCGAAATGGTCAAAAAGTAGAGAAAAGTTCAATAAAACAAAAACCAAAAGTGTCTCCTATAGGCTGAACTTATCTCGTGAACTATGCATTCCCAGAGGTACCAAAACAAGATGCTACACTGCCACACATTACACAAACAAGAGCATACTACACAAACCATACTTCACAGCCAATTCCACAGCTCTATTTCTGCCCTTCCCAAAATCCAGCAACTTGCCAACACTGTCAACCACACACTCCCCAACTACTCACTGCAAATTGCTGAGCACCTCCCCAATCACCACCCATGCTAATGTGCAATCCATTCCAGTCTTGCACAATCCCATTCCATCAAGGATCCAAAGAGGTAAACCAGGCCCGTCTTCAGATTTCAGCCCTTTTACAGGAATGATGCGAGTATTCGCATACAGGGCTAGCAGAATTAAGTCAACTGCCACTTCAGGATGGCCCTTATTATGGATCACCTTTGCATTCCCTACACTTGTATAATAGGCCTCAACATCTTTAATTCATTTTGTATTGCCAATGTCCTCTCCTCCACTTCATTCTTCTAAAGAGCAGGTATCAACATCAACTGGACCACCAAACACCACACCTTGCTCTATTACTTGATTGAGCTCAATTTCTAACTGGGACTATGAAAATTCTTCAAAATGACCTGGAAGTAGAATCTTTAGGAGTCATAAAACTCTACTTTGCCAAGTGCACACAAGAAGCTAACTTCTCTACAAACTTGTTTCAGATACCAGCCTCCAACCTCGAACTACCTAACATGTCTATACCATCCTTAATCTAAAATGGCCTTAATGAATCCTAACATTGTTGTTGCAAAAATGGAAAATATTTAAGAGAGTGATGCAGGAGCATCTTGGGTTCTTTGGCAATCCTGATCAACCAAAAATATGTTTGCTTTTGTTTTTTAGCTTGTTTGGAGGCTACTCGGTGAAGTGTTCAGTAACTATTGTTGCTCGGTTACTTGTTCTGTCTTGCTTTACCGACGGGTCTCGGTGAATGTTGGCTGCTCAGTGGGTTCTTCCACCGAGTTGTTTCTGATGCTCGGTTACCTTCTTACCGAGTTGTTCCTATTGCTCGGTCGGCTTCTTACCGAGTTGTTTATCCTGATCTGGCCGACTTCTGCATTTAATTTCCGTAGCGTAATTAATGTGGGATCTCTCATTGGGATGTGTGGACCTAAATCTGGGTCTTTCTTTGGGATCTGAAGTGCCGACCTCTTTGGTGGACTCTTGTATATAGTTGGTTTCTATTCTTAGATTAAGGTAGTAGTTTTTGGGTAGCAGTTTTGGTATCAGTTTGAGATAGAAGATTAAGTGTTAGGATACTTGGATGGCAGGTCTGTGACCTCGCATGTATCAAGATTATTCTGTAAAAAGTTGAATGTATATGACCGAAACCGGGAAGGCCTTACAGCCCGGCATGTAATGAGTTTGATAAATTAATGCAAAGTATCTACTGTTTCTTCTCTCCTTGTTGTGTTGTTGCTTCTGTGTTGTTCTGCAAGTGGTTTGGATAACTGGGAGTGCCTTAGGCCCCTATTCTCCTCACCCTCCTTGCGTCAAGTGGTATCAGAGAGAAGGTGAGATCTAAGTTCCTTCTTGTAAACCCTAACCCTAGTTGGTTGATATTTTTGTGGGGTGGCAGATTGCGATCTGACCTACAATTGCTGAGGGTTTCAAGATGGTTCATGGGAGAGGAAATGCAGATCCAGGTCTAGCTGATATGTTAAGGCAAATGGCTACAAGATTGGAAGTTGTTGAGACAGCCCAGCGCAAAGGAAGACATCTTGAAGATGTTAGTGATGATGAATTGGAAGAAGTGCAAGGAGAAGTTGCACCTGCACCTGTGATGGATCAGGTAGAAGAGAGATTCCTGCGAGCATTGACAAGTTTGAAGTCCACACCTCAGTTTAATCCTCCTGAGTATAATGGAAAATTGGATTCTGATGAATTGATAGACTGGATAACCGAGATGGAAAAATACTGAGTATGAGAATGTATCAGAGGAGAAGAAGGTGAAGATTGCAAGCACAAAGTTGAAAGGTCATGCATCCTTGTGGTGGGAACATCTGCAACTATATCGAAAGAAGGAAAAGACAAGATCAAGGTATGGGATAAGATGATAAACAAATTGAAAGGAAAGTTTCTACCTGGTGATTCCCAGATTAACCTGATTAGGAGAATGCAAAGTTTGAAGCAGAAAGATAGCTCGGTAAAAGATTATACTGAAGAATTCTACAGATTGGACATCAAATCTGGACATGTTGAAGATGAAGTGGAAAGAATAGCAAGATATCTGAATGGATTAAGAAGTTCTATACAAGATGAGATCAGCTTGGTAAAGATGGAGAGCATTGAAGAGGAATATCAATTTGCCCTAAAAGCTAAGGAGAAATTGAACAAAAGATATGAACAAAGGCAAAGAGGCAGAGGTGATAGATTCCCTAGAGGAAGAGGAAGATCTTATGGTGAGAATAGTTGATCTGAACCAGACAAGACAATTTCAGACACATATCAAGACAAAGGAAAGACCGAATGGAAAGGTGGAGGTTCATTCCGAGGAAGAGGCAATTACTCCCGAGGTGGTTATAGCAGAAGAGGGTTCCAAAGAACTTGTTACAATTGTGGTGAAGAAGGACATAGATCTTTTGAGTGTACACATGCAAGCAAGAAAGTCAGTAGTAGCAGAAATGCTTTGGTGCAAGAGGAGTCACCGAATGAACCTGAGAAGGAAGGAAATCTAATGATCAGAAGGATACTATGGAGTGAGAAAGATAAGCAAGATCATGTCATGAAAAGTTTATTCAAGACCAGATGTAGAGTTGCATACAAAGTTTGGAAGGTAATTGTTGATAGTGGAAGCTCGGAGAATCTGGCATCTGAGGAGATGGTCACAAAGTTGCAGTTGGAAAGAATGAAGCATCTGAAGCCATATCAGATTTCATGGATCAAGGATGAGCATACATTAACGGTGAGTGAACAATGTTTTGTGAATCTGAAAATTGGAAAGTATTATGATAAGGTGTTGTGTGATATTATGCCATGGGATTGTTGTCATATTTTGTTGGGTAGACCTTGGCAGTATGATAGACATGTTATACATGATGGACGAGTGAATAGATATACTATTTAGGTTGATGGTAAGAAACAAATTTTGTTACCTTTGGTTGAATAATCTGTTGGTGAGGTATGTACATCTGTGAAAGTTTATTTGATGGAAGGTAGACAATTTGTTAAGGATTTGAAAAGAGATGATATTTGTCATGCTTTGATTCCTAACAAACCGAGTAAGAACACCGAAGATGAAATTCCTGCAGAGGTTGACAAATTGCTTACCGAGTACAAGGAGATCATTTCAGATAATGTACCTGATGGTTTGCCACCAATGAGAGATATTAGTCATTGTATGGATCTGATTCTTGGATCTAGTTTACCAAACAAGGCACCACATCGGTTGACACCGACTGAGAATGAAGAGCTTAACCGACAAGTTCATGAGTTGTTGAACAAGGGTTTGATCAGAGAAAGTTTGAGTCCATGTGCAGTACCAGTTGTATTAGCACCTAAGAAGAATGGAGAATGGTGAATGTGCACTTATTCAAGAGCAATCAATAAGATCACAGTTAAGTATAGGTTTTCTATACTGAGGATGGATGATATAATGGATTGTTTGAGTGGAGCAAGATATTTTACCAAAATTGATTTGAAGAGTGGATATCATCAAATCAGAATCAGAGAAGGTGATGAGTGGAAGACTGCTTTCAAGACAAGAGAAGGTTTTGTATGAGTGGTTGGTTATGCCCTTTGGTTTAACTAATGCACCGAGTACATTTATGAGGTTAATGAATGAAGTTTTGAAGAAATTCTTGAATAAATGTGTGATTGTATACTTGGATGATATTCTGATATTCAGTAAGACTAGAGAAGAGCATTTGATGCATATAAGACAAGTATTGCAGAGATTGAAAGAGGAAAAGTTACTGATAAATCTGAAAAAGTGTTCCTGTTGTGAGGTCTTCACAACTCGCCCCAATTTGGGGACCCCCCTTATGAAATTTTTCTCAGATGCTCGAGGTCTGGTCTGTAGATGGCAGCAGGGTGAGGTGAGTGATTGTCTAGGCTCCAGTT
>MU227179.1:6128899-6184217 GCA_018584345.1 Thuja plicata
CCTTGGAGTGTTTACTCACGTCCTTCGTGAGTATATACTTTTCAAGAGAGGGTTGAGCGTTTGATATACTGTATCAAGTGTTTAGTCCTATATGTTATGTAGTGGTACAAAACTCACATCAACAGTTCCTTCATGAGAGAACAACTTGTGTATTTAGGTTTTGTGATTTCAGTTGATGGTTTGAAGATGGATCCTAAGAAGGTCGAAGCTATACTTAGTTGGCCTACACCTGAGAATGTCAGTGAGGTAAGATCATTTCATGGATTGGCAAGCTTTTACACGAAGTTTATCAGAAATTTCAGTTCTATTTGTAATGTTATGACTGAGACAATGAGAGGAGACAAAAGAGAATTCAAGTGGACACATGGAGCTGATAAGAGTTTTGAGACTTTGAAGCAGAAGGTTGTTGAATAACCTATGTTAGCCTTACCTAATTTTAATAAGGTATTTCAAGTTGAATGTGATGCAAGTGGAAGTGCAATAGGAGCTGTGTTGACCCAAGAAGGTAAACCTGTTGCTTTCTTTAGTGAAAAGTTGAATGATGCAAAAAGGAAATATTTTGTCTCTGATCAAGAATTTTATGCTATTGTTCAAGCTATGAAGAAATTGAGACATTATTTGATGCCGAGTGAATTTGTGTTGTATACTGATCATAAGGTTTTACAATATTTGGTTAGTCAAAATAAGTTAAATCAGAGACATATAAAATGGGTAGAGTATTTGCAAAGTTTTACATTTGTAATAAAGCATAAGAGTGGAGTTTCTAACTGAGTTGTTGATGCATTGAGTAGAAGGTCTTTGTTGGCTGAAATGAGAATTGAGTTCTTGGTTTTTATGACATGAAGCATTTGTATGAAAATGATCCTGATTTTTCTGAGCAGTGGAGAGTGTGAAAAGCACCTATTCGAAATCAATCAAGTAAGTATGAAGATTATTTCATTCAGGAAGATATGTTGTTCAAAGGTATTCAGTTGTGCATACCGAGAGGATCAATGAGAACTAATTTGATAAAGGAGAAACATAGTAGTGGTTTGGCTAGACATTTTGGTATTGATAAAACATTGAGTTTGCTTAAAGAAAGGTATTTTTGGCCTCAGTTGTATAAAGATGTTCATAAATTTGTGAAAAGATGTGGAGTTTGTCAAGTTGCAAAACGAGTAAGTCAGAATACTGGTTTGTATATACTGATTATTGTTCCTGAGAAACCTTGGAGTGATATCAGCATGGATTTTGTTCTTGGCTTACCAAGGACAGCAAGAGGTAATGATTCCATATTTGTTATTGTGGATAGATTTTCTAAAATGACACATTTCATACCATGTAGGAAAACATCAGATGTAGTACATATAGCGGATCTTTTCTTTAAGGAGATTGTCAAATTGCATGGATTACGGAGGAGTATCATCTCTGACCGAGACAGTTTGTTAGCTACTTTTGGAAAACACTTTGGAAGAAGTTGGACACCAAGTTGAAGTATAGTTCTACATTTCATTCACAAACTGATGGACAAACAGAGGTTGTAAACCGAAGTTTGGGTAACTTGTAAAGATGTTTAGTTGGAGACACACCAAGTAATTGGGATTTGATGTTGGCACAAGTAGAGTTTGCATATAACAGTTCAGTAAATAGAAGTACTGGAAAGACACCTTTTGAGATTGTTCATGGCACAACCGAGAGGTATATCAGACTTGAGAGACATTAATGGAGAAGAGAAAAGAAGTGCTGAAGCAGAAAAGTTTGCTGAGTTCATGAAGACATTGCATGAGGATGTAAAACAGAAGTTGGAGAGAAGTAATCAGAAATACAAGGATAGTGCAGATAAATCAAGGAGACATAAAACTTTTGAAGTTGGCGATGCAATAATGGTTCATTTGAAGAAAGGCAGATTTCCTATTGGAACATATGGTAAATTGAAAATGAAGAAATTTGGTCCTTGCAAAATATTGAGAAGATTTGATAGTGGAAATGCTTATGAAGTGGAATTACGTGATGACATGGATATATCACCTATATTCAATATTTTAGACTTGTATGAATATCATGAACCTAATGAAGAAGTGACAGTACCGAGTGATTATCCTAAGAAACAGATAGAGAAAGTTGAACAAATTTTGAAACAGAGAGTTGGCAGAAGTACAAGAGCAAAGGAATACATGGAGTATCTGATAAAATGGAAGAACAAACCGATTGATGACTCATCTTGGATTTCTCAATCTAAGTTGGATTCATTTCAGGTTGGACCTGACACATGATTCGAGGAATCATTTCTTTTAACCCCAGGTGTCTGATGCAAGAGCATCTTGGGTTCTTTGGCAATCCTGATCAACCAAAAATATGTTTGCTTTTGTTCTTTAGCTTATTTGGAGGCAGCTCGGTGAAGTGTTCAGTAACTCTTGTTGCTCGGTGAAGTGTTCGGTAACTGTTGTTGCTCGATGAAGTGTTCGGTAATTGTTGTTGCTCAGTGAAGTGTTCGGTAGCTGTTGTTGCTCGGTTACTTGTTCTATCTTACTTTACCGACGGGTCTCAGTGAATGTTGGCTGCTTGGTGGGTTCTTTCACCGAGTTGTTTATGATGCTCGGTTACCTTCTTACCGAGTTGTTTCTCGTTGCTCAGTCGGCTTCTTACCGAGTTGTTTATCCTGATCTGGCCGACTTCTAAATTTAATTTCCGTAGCGTAATTAATGTGGGATCTCTCATTGGGATGTGTGGACCTAAATATGGGTCTTTCTTTCGGATCTAAGTGCCGACCTCTTTGGTGGACTCTAGTATATATTTGGTTTCTGTTCTTAGATTAAGGTAGTAGTTTTTGGGTAGCAGTTTTGGTATCAGTTTGAGATAGAAGATTAAGTGTTAGGATACTTGGATGGCAGGCTTGTGACCTCGCATGTATCAAGATTATTCTGTAAAAAGTTGAATGTATATGGGCGAAACCGGGAAGGCCTTACAGCCCAGCATGTAATGAGTTTGATAAATTAATGCAAAGTATCTGTTGTTTCTTCTCTCCTTGTTGTGTTGTTGCTTCCGTGTTGTTCTGCAAGTGGTTTGGATAACTGGGAGTGCCTTGGGCCCCTGTTCTCCTCACCCTCCTTGCGTCAGAGAGCCACTATATATGACTGCACCCTCCCTACATGGGTCTTTAGCTCTTCCTAATTGAAACTATGATGTCGTTACATATGTACTTCTCACAACACCACTCCAAAAACAAAATGCTACAAGTACCGCCTACCCAACCTACAATATACATTCATCATCAACACAAAGCCAAAAAACTATAAATAAAAATCTTTATACAAGAAACACATGGCATACATCAATGATACACCCAGCATCACACAAAGGAAACTAACTCTCATGCATGTGAGTTAAAAAGAGAAAGGGTACTCCCATTGCCATATCTAAGGGCCTGACCTGATGATACAATAGCACATAAGTGGTAGCAGATAATCTACCATGGACACACATGAATTTAGAAAACCTTTAAAAATATGAATGCAAACTATACACAACCTTCATCTGTAATAAAAACAACTCCACTATAGTTCAAGGAGGTTGTTAGATTAAATAGCTTTCCAAATCTGCCCTAGAGTTGGAGGTATGACTATAGATGGCAATAATTTGGCTCTGGATCAATTCCAGCATTTGCCAAATAATCCACTGTTGAGTTCAAATTTCTCTAGCAATTGTGAAAGCTTAGATTTTCAAATTTTTAACCAATACCTTACACCTCATCCACATAGTGATTGAGTCTCCAATTAGGAGGTGTTTATCACTCCATAAAATCCCCTTCCACAATCAAATTTTTCAAATTTTAAGAAGACACTACCATTAAAGCATCCCACTCGGCTCCATTATTGGTTCTGATCCCTAAAAATAAAGAATCAACATAAATGAAGCTCTTGTTGGATCTCTTTGAGCAAAATTTCCTCCAAACATACCTGGGGTGACTCTAGATGTCTGATGCCCCATCAAAATTCAATTTCAAAATACTTACAAGATGGAGGATCCATCTCTTACTTCTTGCTTAAAAGCATTGTTTCCTGTTTTGTAATTTCTTCCAGTATTCTTTCCTGATTTTGACTCCTTTTCCATTCTGTGTAAGTATATTTGCATCAATGTTTCAAATCATCATCACTATTCCTTCCTCGCCTGAATGATGGATCATTGAGTGTGATCCAAGATTTTGAGGCAAAAAAACTTAAACAATATAATTCAAAAGCACTCAAAATCATATTCATGGACTGTGGAAAAATCATGCTGAGTGCTGACTATTATTTCCTGAAAAGCTGAAACCAAAGAACATTTCATAGAGCATGTATCCAAGATATTGACATTCCAAAAACCTTTTGGGTGTCCAACACATTGGTATCAAGTAATCCACAAAGTCACGTCCAAGATCAAGCAGTGACTTTTGGTCTTCCTCTGTTTGGCTTCTTGTAGGAATTTCAAGTTGTTATCTAAATATTAATGCTCTGAAGGAGCTACATATTAGAATCAGTTGTCTCAGACGCTCCTTTGGCCATCAAAAAGGTTACTTTTAGACATTGTTGCAGACAGAATTCAGTTGCTTATTCCTTGCACCTCTTTCTGGTAAAAGAGGATGAGTGGATGATTAGACATAATTCTGCAGAATTATACATACCGTGAAGCTATCTGCTCAGATGTACCTCCTTTGCAAACCAAGTTTTTCATTTAAAAAACAAAAATCACCCCTCTAATTAAGTGAACTGTATGATGTTAAATGTCCATGTATGTTTCTCAAGAAGATGCTGGACATTTCAATGGCAGGGGGGTGGTGGTGGAGAGAAACGCTCTATTTCTCAAGAGGATGCTGCACCTTTCGAAGGCAGGGGGCTCCTGGGTGGTTGCAGAGATATCTTGTGTCAGAGGGATTGGTTGGCAAAGAGGGGGATGAAGAGAAGGTTGCTGTAATGTCCCCAAATATTGGTGCTTATTTCAGTATTATTCAGCTCAGTGTCCTATTTTATTTATGGTGTGCCTTATGGAGATCATTCAGGACACTTTGATTCGCACTTACAATTTTTAGTAAGTCACTTGGATGTTTTCCTCATACTTACTATTTATAGTAAGTCACCGGGGTGATCAGTTGCCATCATATCTATAATCAGAAAGTGGATGGATTATTCTCATTAGTTGCTATGGGTAATTATCAAGAGTTTAACGATTTAAGTTTAATTATTAAAGCTAAAACAAGATTAGCTTTAATAATATTAATTATATTAAATGACTTTATGATATGACGATATGAAGGGGGTTAAAGTGTATTTAAGTCATTTTCATAAAGTGACTTTATAAAATGACAATATAAAGTCACTTTAATTAATAAAGCTCTCCCAGCTTGTTCGAAAAGCTACTTCATAATGAGGAATTAAAAGTAAAGGATGATTTATCCCACATTGAGCGTGGAGATTCACTTGGAGTTTGAGGAGTCTTTATAAACGAACCTTGTCTTCCTTCAAGAGCATGTTATGAGATTATCTCATTGAAGTTATTTCTCTTGTTGCTCAGATACAATGACTAGATTGTTCTAAGGACAGAAACCCTTGGATCCAAGAAGGTTTGAACGAAAACCCACTCCTTCCATGATTGGCGAATTCATACAGAGTTCACATCTGGATTAATGCTGGAGTTTGGAATTAAATAGGCCATTTGAAGAGATTTTCCTTCTATCCAAAATATGAAGTTTTAAAAATATTTGTTCATGGAAGAAATTGCAGGCCATGAAATCCCAGGTGACTGCACCAGCAAATCTGAAACAATGGTAAAGGGCTGAGGTAGAACACGCCCCAGTTAGCAGGATGATTTGAGCCCTCTTTTCATGTACCAAATTTACAATCATATTGGACACAGGTGTCTAGGTAGCGATTGGGCGGTCAAGAAGCCTGTAAATTGTCTAAACAAGGTCAAATCTTGATTAAAAAAAATGGAGTGTGTGGAATTCTAAACAGGTCGCAGGGTGAGATTACATGTGTGTCTGGCATGGCAGCATCTACTGGTAATTATTTAGGGTCCTATGACCATACAGAAGACCCAGCAGAATCTGGGCAACTTCAAGGGAATACCGTGCACACAACTAGGACTTCATATTCATCTGGTGCGGCTAAGACAGTCAGGTCCAAATAGCATAGTATTTGGTCAGCGATTTATATGTCTGCTGTGAAGTAGTATTTAATCTGAAAACATTGACATCTTTCTCATGTTTATAGTTTATAACCAGTTGGCCCTCATTTGGAAGTTTGAATATTTTGTCATTCAAGCACTTAGCCTCAAGGAAGTCTGAAACATGTTTGTTAAAATGCCACAGTTAAGACAAGGTTCTGAAATTAGATATCATGCCAACTGTTTGCTATAATGCTGATGTAAAGTCTGATATTTGGTGAAGTTTGCTTAGACGCAAGTATTTGTGTTTTGCCTTTTCAAGTAAAATGTTGGATTTCTATTGTCACCAAATATTGGTAGTATTACTATGCAAAGTACTTGCAATATTGTATTGTGTTTGTGAATCAAGAACTCAGAAATTACAGGGCAGACCTTGCACACCAATTGTTTGACAAAATGCCTATGAGACAAAACTGAATATTTAAGAACAGAATTAGCTAGGAATCTTACACTACATATCATGGAATCGACTGCCTCTGGGGTGGCTCAACCTACGGACGTGGATTGATCACAGTGCATGCGGCCCTGCCTGTCCCATAAAGGCAAAAGTGGCAAAGATGTCTCGTGGCCGGGTATAGGCCTTCTTGTTGTCAAGGTGCTGGTGTTTTTTGTTATAGCCTGGCTTTTTTGCAGAAAAATAATATGTAATTGCAGTAGGCTTAGTAGATGGGAGTTACCCCAAATTCTGGGACTGTTTATGTGTTACAAGTAGTGGTTGCTGTTGCACCAAAAGATCAACCTGTCAATGCCCGATACAACCACTAGACTTATAGAAGACACAGGAGGTTGTTAAACCATGTCACAAATCCCGCGAGGGACGCTGGCCCACTGCCAACAATCCCCCTCCCAACGTTGCTCGCCGTGGCCTGCGTGATTCGAACCTGTGACCAAGCTCTGATACCACTTGTTACAAGTAGTGGTTTCCGTTGCACCAAAAGATCGAACTGTCAATGCCCGATACAACCACTAGACTTATAGAAGACACAGGAGGCTGTTAAACCATGTCACAAATCCTGCGAGGGACGCTGGCCCACTGCCAACATTATGTTCATAATTTGGTATAGTAGTAAGGATTATGGGCAATGTGCAATAGGCAGATTATGACTCCCTAGCAGGGAGTAGTATGTGTAGTTAGTCATCAGGGATGGAAATAGTTGACATGTGAACTGGTTGTAATACCTTTTTGATTTAATATCAGGGTGCAGCCCCATATAGCTGCAGTTTATCAATCAAAAACTAATGTCCATGTATGTTAAGGCAAGAATAACTAGTTTCGACCCGGATATAGATTGTATGGCCAATGAAGTAAATACTCAGATGCCTCCAGTTATAACTTATTTCATTGAACAATAAGATACTGATAGCTTTCGTGCCTACTGATGTAACTTGCAGACTGGGTGTAATGTAAGATGCATTTTGAATAATAGATAGTTATAGTAAAGAAAAGTGTTAGCATATGCTCTTCTAAAGAGACAGTGAATGAGTAGACAGACGGTTGGCATAAACTACAACAATACAAATAATGACTAGAGTTGAATGAATTCATCTATACATAGACTAATTTGATCTTAAGGTCATTAAAAGTCTCGTCATCATTTGCAAAAAGGTCATCAAATTTCAGGCAACTCCGACATCTATCCAATACTCATTAACAGGGCAATTTTGAGGACCTAAAAAGTAGTTATACTCCAAACACAAGTATATTGTGTCATATGCATCAGAAAATGAGGTCAAAAGAATATAAGACTAATGAAACATACTTCACATCCAAGCAAGTAACCATTTGGTAACTGCTGCATAGCAGGGATAAATGCATGCTACAGAGTAATCTACATACAAAGCATACAATATCCCTTCTATTATAAGTTTCTTTTATGCGAATATTAAAAAAATTATCAAAACAGTATTTCATTAGAGTACACTATCAGTGGCCAAAGAACTAGAATGGCTGAAAAAATTAAAACTAATGTTCCTTGTCCTTTCTCCTATGCAAATATACCATGATAGGACACAATTTAGTTAATTGTCAAAAAAAAAAATACTATAAATAAGACATGACATGATAATGTCCTTGATACATACCTGCAAAACAACATATGAATCTCCAGAATAAAATTTACCATATTCAGATTTTGGTAAAGGAACAGGTTGAAAATTTTCGATGCGCCAAATATCCATACCACTGTAAACAATTTGTTAAGTAAACAGAGAAAAAAAAATTACCCATGCTTTACATGTTACAGAAGATATATTCTTTGCATAGTATGCATCTGTATAAACTATAGCGTAAAATCTATGTTACTTACAAGCATGTAGCGAAAAATTTGTTGCTACAAAACAAAGCATCAAGGAATGATCCATTAGCTTTTGTATAAGAGAAGCATCCAATTGTTAGTTTCTAAAAGGATACACTTTTTGACCCACTCCTTGAAAAGCAGGATCAACATTTTTCATTGACACGGCCATTGCAGATGCTTTCAACTTCCACTTCCTTTTACTCAACTTCAACTTCCTTTAGTAGATGTCAAGTTCAATCACACGGGTTGACTCTGTAGTGTCTCTGAAGCAAGTCAATAATCAGATGCCTTGTAACAAAGATTTAACTATTAAAGAAAAACAACAATTTTCAGTAGCCTGCAAAAGTAATCCTCGTCATCCACTAAAACCTAAAGCCACAAAAATAACTACAACTGTCACCCATTTGGCCACAAAAATAATTTTTCATTAATAGATTTACATTAGAGAATAAACAAGACAAGTTGCATATACAATGACAGATACAACAACCAGCCATTGCCTACAGTGTCGGTGCAAAATACTTGATTAGGCATAATAAGGCCTATTCGATTGTAATACAGCAAACCCTTTCAAAAGCTTGAGATAAACTTATAACCTAAGTTTCTGCTCATGTCAAGATGTCTGTGTATAGTAAAAGTATCGGAATAAGATTTCAAGCCAACTTATATTCCAAGCCTGTGGGAGGCATAGATGCAAGTCTAGCCATAGAGTAGTTAGAAATCATTTTGAGGTTAAATTCAATAGATGAAGTTCAAAAAACTGGACTGATCTATTAAAATTTTGTGAAAACTGAAGATTTAATACCTTGGAGAAAACAAGCAATCTCATTTCTCCATTCCAAAGTATTATTGACTGGAGAAAATTTTTAATGAGCTCGGAGAGCGTGTATTTAACCACCTGCACAAATGTCCACTACTTCAAACCCATTAGGACTCAGATCTTCCCAAGGATGTTCATAAAAAATAACTATTTTGGCAAACATGGACATCATTTACCATCCATTGATTACACAATGTTGATGAGGCAGCAACTAGGAATCTCAGATGAACTCACTACTTAATAATAATTATCAATGACCACCAATCCAACAACTTGCATTATGATCTTTGTGCATAAATTTACAATGATAAATAGTTCTCAGAGACAGATTGGTGTTTCAAATATGTCATCAAATATTTGTTATCCCTGATTTTGCTACTAATTCACAATTAATTGTTATCTGTTTTTCCTGTCTTGATTGCCATCACTGCTTACTCTATGATCTCTCTTATAATAGAAGATTCATTGAATGAATGCAAGCATAATTACGCATGTTCCAATCATCAAAATCATTAATATGCAGTAGCTAACCTACAGAACTTGCATATCACTGTAAAATATGATTGAACAGTGAGTAGCAGTAAGCCTAGATGTTGACTAGGAAGTTCCCTGGCAATATTCGGCAATTGAATATTCAGACATTGAAAATCTTTTAAAGAACTCTTGATTTTCAGACACTGTTTAAAGTCAAAATTTCATATAGATGTCATGTTGGTTTAACAACAATGGAAGTAAGTTGTGCATTCTCAGATAGAAAACTTTTATTAGTTCTTTCTTAAAGAATCCAAAGTCTCACTAGGGGTAATCTATGTGGATGTGAAATGCAGACGCAGCAAAAATGCAGGGGAATAAGTGCAAGAATGTAAGAATGCATGTCGTTGAACCTGATGTTATCAAAGCTATTATCAGAAGAAATCAGAAAGAGCCCAGAAAACAAAAATGGCTTAATCAAAAAATCACAACACAGAAGAGCCCGCTGACCAGAAATATGTCCTTCGCTTAATTCATTAAAAAAATACTTTTGACAGGGGTTATTACATCAACACATGACAAGGAGATACAAAGTAGATATTTCATAGGATGGACTTGGAAACTGCAAATCTCCTTACAGGAAAAGCAATTACAAATATTTTAACGACACAGAAACCACAAGCATTTATCAAGAAGGCTAACCCCACAAGAACTATATGTGGCAAGGGACAAACCCTGCAAGAGGTGGCTCTTCACATCTCACCAAAATGCAGTTATGATCATTGGATCAAGAAAGTTTTCCTAATATGGACATTAAGATAAGGAACCATCATAAATAGAACATATTAGTTGATAAGCACTGAAAGAATGAGAAGAGCAGAAGCTGAGGTGTTTTTTCTACTCTAACACTTTTTATCCAATTCAGACACTATGTACGATGAAATCATGATCAATTAAGCCTTTATGAACTAATTCTGCCTAGGTCTAGGCACACTTGTGCCAATGCAGATATGAAGCTTACAAGGGCAACAAATAAATCCATCTCAATGTCCTGCATAAGCAGATATGCTAAGAGGAAGATAACTTATCAGCTAGTCCTACAAGGATTGTTGCCTATTTATCACCAAGTATAGGTATTATGGGATTAAAGACATAAATATTGTAAAATTAAGAGTAACTAATTAGGAGACACATATTATGCTTCCAACTGACTGACCTTACAAGGCTTCCCAAATATCTTGGTAATGATGCTTGATTCAATACTTAAGTAACAAGGGTCATGTTATTTGTTTAGTTGAGTGATCCAAAAATCACCTCAAGATATGGAATTGAGTTTCTTTTATTATTGATAAGGGATCAGAAGGTGCTCAAAAAATCTCTATCCCATTCTCCAACTGGATATCTCTCTTGATGCCTCTTTTCCTTGTACCTGTAGTCTATACACCTTAATCAAAACTCAAGCTTAATGTAAGATCCAATTTAGATAACATCCATCATATTTTCCTGAATGAATTTTCCACATGCTTTAATGTAGATATCGGCCAACTGGCACATTTCTCCATTGAAAATTTCAAGGTGATATTGGGCTCTCAATGGGAACGAGGATACCCAAGTATGAGAAGTGAAACAACATACTAATTTTGTCAAAAATCATCCTTTAAAACACCAACAACTTTCCTTGCCCTAAAATCTATGGGCAAGCAGACACTGTTAAGCTAGTCTGCAATGTTTTCTAACTCTTTTGGGCTCTTAACTTCTTGCCCATTCTCCCGATGGTTAGACTTGTTTCACGCACTTTTCTTCCCCTTGATTTTCATGGAAACATGCCCACAGCTGTTTGTTACAACTACAAGCTATTCTTCAAATTCAACCACTTTGCTCACCCTGATAGATTTGATACTTACAATCATAATAGCATTCCAGTGTTAATCTCACATGTAATTAAGGTCTTCTTCTGAAAGTCTCAAAATAAGAAAAGCTCAAATTATACACAGATTTCAACTATTTGAGTGCAGGCTGACAACAAAACTAATATTAAGTACTAACCAAGAATAGCGCAAGCTTACAACCGTTTTCTTCTTCAGTGCTAAAGATGGAATTCTGAAATAGCATTTTGTCAGAAATTAAGATTTGTCCAAGTTAAGGCTAACAATGATGTTATTATACATAGCTAAGCAAGGTTTAAGGAAAATCCAATGACAACTTTCTTCTGTAGTGCTAAGAAAAAAGGCAAGAAAAAAACCTTTCATCAGAATTCAACTGACATGGGTCAGCAGAATTTACCTATGTACAGGTTCTGAAATCCTGATTGATAAGATCTCTCTTAATGAGACAGAACTTCCTAAATTTCTAGGTTCTGCAAGTTCTCTGTTGATGATGATTTCCATATTCTGAGCTTGCACAAATGGATTTCATTTTTCAATGTAAGACTCCAGGATGGGAACTTAGACTTCATCCACAATTCATCACAACATAAACCTATCACCAATATCACTAAAACTCTGAATGTTCCCCTCGTATTAACTATGTCATCTTTTGAAAGCATTGCATTGATATTATATCAGAACATATCAACCGCAGCTATAAATGTAACTAAACTTCAATAGCATTGGTTGAATACAAGTGCTTGCTTATCACTAATATTAATTCAGGCCACCAAGTTAAAGGCTTATTTTAAACTCCAAGTCAGCCTCCCTCCAATTAAGGCTTTAACCAAAACTCGGTATGCAAATATAGAAAAATTCCAGCTACAATTGCACAGCACTATAGGTTGCTTTGATCTCTGTTAGAATCGCAATTCCTCATTGATCCTCTTGTGATCATTTGAATCTACTTGAACTACAAAGTTGTTGAATATTTTGTTGTGTACTTTATTTTACTGAAATTATCAATGTTAAACTATTTAAACAGAACTTTATTTAAAACTTTCTGTGTCCTATCAATTTTTAGAATTTAAAAAAAAAAATCGGTAAGGAAATATAGCTAAGATCTGATCTCAATTCCAATTTATCGAATTCACAAATGAGAGAACTCGTTGCAATCTTTTGCAGGATGGCATATAATACAAGTTCTTTGGAATTTAATTGTAGAAAAACATTTTAGGTGATGGTCTTTCAAGGTGCAACCACTTAGTTTTTAAAACAAGTTCATTGAGCAACATTTCATGAATAGTGGTTCACAAGAATCCATATTTCTTGAGCATGAATTGTCCACTTGGCACTAATGCATCTAGGTGATGCTAATAGGGATGAAGTATGTGGACTTCAGTGGAGGTCACCCATGCCAGTACTACTCCAAAACAAGCACTCTTAGCCATTGAGCTTCTCCCAAGATAAAGCCCACTTAGCTTGCTAACCCATTTGCAAAACCATCAGTAAGTGCTGTACCTTATGAACCAGTCATTATAGAGCTCCTTAGCCAGTATAAAGTTTATGTCATATGGCTTTACAAGAACCTGTAATAATTAAATCCTATAACGAATGGCAGGAAATGACAAAAAAAAAAGAAATCAAATAGATTCGCAGATTTTTTCAGCACTCAGAGTTGATGTAAATGGAAAATATAATGTCATATGAAAATACCTCAAGTTGGAAAATTATATGTAAACTATGTCCAATCAGATCTGTAGATGCCAATCAGAACAAACGAGTCAAACTTATATAATGTAATGTTCACCTCAGAAAGAGGATTCAAAGAAATACATGCCTGTCATTCACTTTTCATCACGTGGAATCCATAGGAGAACAATCGATCATCTCAATCAAATTTTCTAAATGACTGGCAGACATATAAAAGCTTGCCGAGTATATATGTTCAGTACGACTGTACAAACAATGGGTGTTTTAAAAACACTTTTTTCAGGGTATCCAAATCTGAGAAGGGAAATAAATGTTTCAGGCACAAACAAAAAAAATACAGATTTGTTGGCTACTCACCATTACTGTAGTAAAATTAATTCAGAGATAAAAGAAAAGAGGCTTCAAAACAGAGCCCGAAATGGGGAAAGCATTATTACATCTATATCAAAAACATCTAAAATTTGAAAAAATTTACTTTTCTCCTTCGATGGCTTTCTGATATTTAACAAAAACAAATGCAATTAACATTAAGATGGATCCATTTTCACAATTGAGAGGAAAAATTATCCACTTAACATATCAATCAATTTCGGAAGCAAAGACATTTCTCTTCTGCTTCACATATTAACAAAGTGGGCGGATTCTCTCATGTCCTGAGAAGCACCAGCAACATCTTGATCCTAAAACAAAAAGTTTTTCGTTGGGCTTAACTTCATATTATACATTAAGATGTATCTATTTTCCCAATTAAGATTCCCATCACATATCAATCAACTTTGATAGCAACGGTATCCATAGTCCTTTTCGGAGATTTAAAAAGTGCTGATTTTGTCACGCCCAATGAAGCACCTTATCCATCTGAAGCCTACCAGATTAGTTTTCTACGTGCCGGGTTTACATCATATGTCAAGATGCAGACATTTTCCCAAGATGAAAGAAGATAAACCACATAACATCTCAATCGACAGTCCAAGTAAATGTATTCACATACATATCATACTGGTCCACCTAATCATGTCCGAAGGAGCACCAGAAACATCTGAAACCTGAAGATAAGTTCCCCCCCATGCTCGATTTACATTATACACCACGATGAATGACATTTTCCCAATCGAGATGGATATCCCGCATTATTTATCAATTAACATTCCAAGAAAATGTCTTCCTGGTCTTTTTCATAGCTTAACAAAGTGGGTACGTTTTGTCATGTACAAAGAAGCACAAAGAAACACCTAAAACCTGAAGCAAATAAGATGTCCCTTGTACTGGGATTGGGTGTATAACATAAACTACATTGCACACTAACTCGTCCATTTAGCAATTAAGAAGAAGGAAAATCCACACATCATGTCATCTTCTCTACTTTTACTGTTTAGCACACAGATTAACATAGTGGGTCTGATCATCATACTAAAACAATCATCTCCGCCAAGTTGACTGGTAGGTATCCCAAACCAAGAAGCAATTCCTGAGAAAGAGCGAATATTTCAGAGGTTTAGATGACTGTTTCATCAAAGGATCGAATCTGGGTGTCGCCAATGTATCAATTCGGGTTGCTAGGAAATTGGAAAGCATCATGACATCAGCGAAACCATTAAAGTGAGGCTGAAATTTTTCAATTTCAAATAGGTACCAAAAATAGATTCATCAAGAAAACAGGGGAGCAACTATGATTCATCAGACAGATCTAAATGAAATCAAACAGACGGTCCGATGCAGATCAACTTACCAACACTGTAGAAGGATGGATCGGGCGAGGAATTTCTTCGCTCACGAACAGAAACAAATTCGCAGATCTAACAAAAGAAGTTTAATATGATCAACTCGCTCGCCCGTGTCTAAAGAAGTTAAATGTCTGTCCGCTGACGGACGAAAGGCTGTGCGTCAATTGGGCTTCTTTGGACACGCACTCCAACTCACAGAAATCCAAATCAATCAGGAATCCACAGCAGAGGGAAATGATTTTGATCGCATATGGCAGTATTATGATTATAATATTGTAATATTTATTTAGCGTTATGTAGTTAAGTTAGGATGAAAATGCAACCATTATTAACCTGTAAGAGTACGCGTTTATTTGGATAATTAAAGTTTCTTCTTCCTCAAGGGACCGCTTTCTAAAAGGCAAGTACCAACTTTTCGCGACACTATGGTAGGCCAAGGTGTGAGAGTTACTATACGCCAAGGTGGGTTAATTTTTGAGGATTAGGAAATTTGTTTGTAGCATTTCAATTTGTAATGAAAAAATAAGGTAATTTAATATGTAAATGTTATATTTGCGTGCCTTCTTAGAGGATAAGTTTTCTCATCCCTTTCTAGATCTTGGTAAGACGGTTTGGACACTGATTTGGATATATATATATACAATGTTGATATACATTTTTGTGTGTGTTATTTAAAGAGGAGTATTATAAGGGTGTTTTCTCTTACAAAACAACAACTACTTGGTTGTGCAATTGGGTTGGTCAATGGGATAAAGACATTACATCAAAAGACAAACAGTTGAACCAAGAACTAACAATGAATAATAGAAAAAAGACAGCCCTTAAGGGGTCGATCGATAGCAAAAAAGGGAGAAAACAAGAAATGTCAAGGCAAATAGATTTAGGCCCTAGGGTCACGCCTTGCCCTTCTCAAGGTTTTGAGTCAATCCTCCCTGAGGAAGTTGAGGAGTTCCCAATTATCTATTTCATCGTTCACCTAAGGAACCTATTGCAACAAACAGAAGGTAGTTGTAGCTATGTACATGATCCTATAGCCAAATTGCACTATATTCTGCATTTCGCCCTCCATCTCAGGAACCTTTTCCATCAAATACTCTACTTTGTTTTTCAGCACCTTGACCTCTTCAGAGAGGACAAGGCATCCAATGCAGCCTTTGAAAGTGGATAAGGTGTCATCCTCTTCTCACTTTGTCTCTCCAATAGCCTTCAAGCTATCAGATACATGTGAAACGCTTCCATTGTTGTCTTGAATTCCTTGCGAACCTCATCGACCCATTTCACTTTCTTTCTCATGGCTTTGATAGCATCACCTATCGCATTGTATGTTGTAAATCCCGCTTCACTCCGTCAGGGTCTCCTTTTATTCAAGTTGGACTCATTTTTCTCCCAATCTCCCCTCCAGGTGCCAAAGCCCTTAGAAAATTCCTTGTTGGAAGCCAGATAATCTATAGGATTTCCTTTCATGCCCAAATTATCATTATTCTGCTTTTCTTGAATCATCCTTCTAACAGCAACACTAGCGGGAACGTATTTAGATCTAACATTTTCCTTGATGGGGCTAACTTGAGTCACGCCCATCTCCCTTCTAAACCCCTCCATCTTCATTGGCTCCACATTTCCACCTATCTGTCTTCTACACTTGTATACTAGTCTGCAAACTTGCATGTGTAACTGGTAGTCGTTACCCCCTCTGTTGGCTTTTTTTATTTGAAACCCATGGTCAGTAAAAGGCCCATTTGAACTCTTCTTGAGTGGGATTGTACACAGACTAGCAGTGCAGCTGACAGGCATTGTGTACCTTCCACATGCAATGTATTATTTTAAATTAAGTTGCCCCGTCAACATTGCCCTTGCAATTGTAGCCACCAACATAAGGAATGAAATGTAAATAAGGTATCATAGACATAACATTCCTATCACCATTTTGTGATTATTACCTTTATTGCCATTAAAATACATAGTATCTCTCCCAAAAACTAGAAAAGCAAACATGTTAGTGTTCTTAATATATAATTTGTCATGTTTAATACAACCACCACTGGAGGTTATGTAGATCACATTCAACAAAAACCACAACTTTATTGAGTCCATTTGAAATTAATATTTCATACATGGAGAAATACTCACAATCTTTCACCAACATATAAGACCTTTGGTATCCAGGCTTATAGCTACCATAACATCAGCTATTACATTATCTTCCAAGTAAGAGTACTTAATAACAAAAAGTTATAGTCCCAAGAGGAGTCTTTAGATATCCCCCATAATTCCCTCCATGGACCAACTAGTTTCATTGACCCCTCTCACAACATCCCCAATGTATTTGGAGTCACCTTTTATGTCAAGCACTTTGATTCCAATAGAAAAGGCCAGTTTAATTCCCCGGAGATGTGTCATCCCTTCTGTTATGCCCTGCATACCCGTCCCTACATTTTGTGGGCAAAATGTTGGGTCCCCCTTTTTTCGCTTTTGTTCCTGCCTTGCTTTTTTTTTTTCTTTGTTTTCCCTCCGGGCTTTTCTTCCGCGAGGTTTGTTTTTCTTTCCATTTGTGTCTTCTTGTGTCTCCAAGACCCGGTCCCAGAGTTTGTTCTTCCTAGAGCCAGATTCTGGACCCCAGGATTCTCCGCCATGATGTCTTCTTTTTGTAAGGAGGTATGGTTGCGTGAAATCCTCGGGCCCAGACTCCGAAGGTTATCCTGTTTTGGAGTCTGTGGAAAAGAACGTAACTTGTTTTTACCCTAGTGGTATAAATAGAAGTTACCTATCATTTTCACAGTTATCGTGATTAAAATACTTGGTGCATTCGGAGCGAATTAAGGCGAATTAAACAGCTTTTGCTCCCGTGCTTAGTGATTGATTACCAACGGTTTGCAGTGCTCGCTCACGGTGATTCTAAAGGATACCTTGTTGCAGAACTTTAGCGTTCATCCTTCCTGCATCTCTCACGCTCTAGGTAAGCCTTTGGCGTTCGTTCTCTAGCATCCGGTTCCCTGGTTCTAGTTTGTTTTGGGTTTTGTTTTCTATCTATTTTTTTTCATTTGCTTCTGGTTTTGTTTGGGGTTTTCATTTCTGGTTTTGTCTTTTGGTCACCTCCTGTTGGCGGGTCGGCACTGGCAGAGGGTTGTCCACCCTCTACGTAGTTGTAATCTAGGGCAGTTTCACGTGCATTCCGTTTGGTATGGGTTGCTTTATATATTGTGTGAATTTTTGTAAGTTATGTATATATGCCTCGGCCCTCAGCCCTCTATATTATGTTGTAGTTTTAGTGTATATCCTTCTGGTATCATGACGAGGTCACCGTGCCCTTGTCCATGTTTTCCCAAATTTGTGAGCTCGCCTTCTCGACAGAATACCACCTGGTTCAGACTCGGCTCCTTGTTGGTTTCAACCATGGTAGTTTTCTCTCTCCTCCGTCGAGTCAGTATTAATGGCAAATTTATTTCCCATGCACGCATTCAAGTCCAGCCAAGTGGCTTCCGCTTCGCGCATGTTCGGACAATTGTCGGCGTTATCGCCATAACTCCTATTTACTGCATGGCCATGTGACATCCATGTCAGCCTAGTATGGCTCATCTTCCGGCCATGTCACCCAACGGTTAGTTTCCAGACTCCAGGTCCTATGTCCCCATACGGCTCCTGTTTCACTTGTATCATATGTGTTGGAGTCCCCGGAGCCCCAGATGTTGGTCAGTTTCCTCATGTTTTCATTATACGCACATCTTTCCCGGGATTTGACAAACTAACTCTTACAGGTGCGGATGTGATGGTAAGATCTCTGGGACCCGGAGTAGCATTTTATCTTATATAAATGCTGACGATCGTCTTGCCTTGCAGGTTGCCAACATCACACTTTCACCATGTTAGAGGCATCCACATCCTCTCCACCTAGGAGTCCAAATCTCCCCACCATGGCAGTCACCAAGGCAACTGTCAAGACTAAGATCAAGAGGGCCCTGGAAAATCTTCCCCTGACCATGAAGTACTTAAAGGAAAACACGATCACGAGATCAAAGATTGAGTCCCATGTTTAGTTGATCACCGACACCAGCATCAGAATGTGGGCGAAAATGAAAGCCCTGGTAAAAATGATGTATATCCAATGAATGGTCGGAGATCCACTAGCCATCAATATCAAAAATTCTGGGATTCTAAAGGCTGCTTGCTTCCCATGTTCCGTGCAAGCCCCAGAACTTATTCTTACTCTGGTCGCGCACTATAATTCGCACGTCTGGGCCATCATGCTCACTACCTCGGTTCTGAATGGATATCCAACCCCTATGGTGCCTTTGGATGCTACAACTTTTTAGGTCGGTCTGGGAATTTCCTAGTTCGATGATGCAGCCATCGTCACCTGGTCCCTGGCTTTACAGGAATTTATGGATTTGGAACACATGGCCCGGCAATATTTGAACAACCACTGGCTGAAGATGCCAAAGAAAGACTCCAAAAGGATGAAGCTAGAAATCCCCTGATCAAAATTCAAGGAAAGCATATAGATGGGGATTATAGCATTGTGTAGGATCTTTGGACAGCCCCATGCCCAGGAATTTTTGGCATGGATATACTACTTCTTGCTCGGTATCTCTTTTGGCGAGCAATACTTTGATTGGGCCACCATCATCTCAAATCATGTGGACTCCCAGCTCCTCCAAGTCACCCAGACCTCTAAATTCTACATGACATCCTACATTCTCTAGGCTCTGGCACAACAACGCCCCGTCACAAATGGGCTACTCACAACAGGTGTACTCGGGGTCGGTCTGGGCTAGAAGGCTCCCTGGGATTATTTCCCACAAATCCAATGGGAGGCTAGTTTCCTCAGCTTCGGTTGAGTAAATGATGCCTTCATTTACTACAATCTCCTCATGCCCACCAGGGATGTCGAGTACTGCCTCTCCAAGGAGGCAATGGATTTGGTCATAAGTTATGGCCACTATTACATTCAGTTCCAGTAGCACACTTATATTTGGGTGACCGGCTTCTCCGGGAAACCCTATTTGTTGCCCAAGCACTGTGGGAACAAAATAATTCTTTTGGAGTACTGCCGACAAATTTTGGAACTGCACGCCCTCTACACAGTGAAGAAAGTAATAAATGTTTCATTCCCAGTCACTTGTAGGAATTACTCATGTAGTCTGACCGCGGCAAGAGAGGCAGATAACAAGCTTAAAAGATTGGGCTTAAATGAATTCTATCTAGCGCAGAAGAACTTTGATCCGCTAGGCGAAATAGCAATGACACTTCCCTGAGTATCAGAGCCCCATGCATTTCACATGGAGGATTTTTGGTAGGATTGCTAGGATGATTTTGAAGTTTGGAGTCGGCACTTCGTCTGGCTGACAATGGGGATGATGGAGAGACTGAAGCTTCAAAAATTCCTGGACGACTTCTCGGACACCGGGTCCATGGTGGACCCACAATACAAAGAAAAGGGAGTAGACAAGATGGCTCTCCCTCCAGTGGACTGGAACACCCAGGAAGGTCCAACAATTTAAGATCTTACCCATGACGTGGTCGAACGCAACCACGCATATTTTAAAAAGGCATGCCCAAGGAGCACACGCAAATTTGGCCCGTTTCTGCGGGGCTCAACTTCCAGGGCCGAAACCTCCTCACAAGGGGAGGATAAAGGAAAAAGGATAATGGGGACCCAGTCACAAACCCCATATGCGACCCCCATAGTAGAGAAAATGCAAGAGACACTAGCAATTTCCCAACAAATGAAAGATAAGTTAATCACGCGGTTGGCCACCCCGGTACGTATGACCGGACCTGTCCATCCTCCCTCTTCCCCTTCATTGGTAGCATTGATGGTCCGAGAAACTAGGACCGAAGTGGAAGAGGAGCGGGCAGCTACGATGGATGCAGGGCGCCCTTTGATAACCAGGAGAAAGAAAAAGAAGACTAACTCTCAACCAAAGGCGGAGCTAGAACTTGGGATGCCAAGCATCCAAGAAGTACAGATTCTTTCTTCTGACTCTCCGGAGCTGGATAAAGAACCCAAGGATATCCCAGAGAGATCCCCTCCCCATGATGAATTTGATGATTTATTTGGGACTAATGAATTTGGGAACTTGCAGGGAGATATCGGGAGGGCAGTTGAAGAGATAACTGCCCAAGAGGAAACGACGCCCCCTCTTGGAAGGAACATCCCGGAGAAGGAAGCTACCCAAAAATAGGAAACCCGGACAGAGGGAACAGAAGAACAAGAATAGGTGAACATCTCTGAAGTCCAGGAGATACAGGTAGAAGGAACCACAGAGGATAGGCAAACACAGAATAAGCAAACAACATCAGTTGGGGAAACTAGACCGACATGACCAACCGTGACCCCAACCGCCATATTCCAAGCACCACCTCCAAGGGTAACATTTGGTGAGGTAATTACAGTGGCTCAAACATTGAATCTTGGCCCGATACCTCCACCTCCTTTAGAGAATGCACCAATTAAAGAAGACACTCTAGCAAAGGAGGCTAATGAAGAATAGCTACAGGGTGGGGAATAGACCCCCGGAGAGACAAATGTTGATCCCAACAATGCTGAGGGTGTAGACATTGGGGTAGATGATACAAGCACTATTGAGACAAATCTCGTCGACGGGTCTGAAAACACAGGAAAGGAGTTAGGGACGGCTCATAACACCGGGGAGACATAACAAAATCCCAGGGGGGAAGAACAGGAACGGACACTGGCAGCAAAGCCACCCCTACCGCCACAATGGTTGGTAGAGTCCCAGAAGAGGAAAGCCCCAGCAACACCCAAGGCCCATCTCTCATTGGTGGAGATGATGGCCCAAACGCAGAATCCTCCCAAGGCCAAAAAAGCTTGGATAGTCCATACTCTTCGGACTGGGCCGGGCAGAGATACAGTTGTGGTGATCGCAACACCTTCCCCAGATGCAAATGAAGCCACGGCTAAGGCTGATGAATACTCTATCACCGATGTATCATTGGGGAAGAGAGGAAAATAGGGCGAGTTAAACCTGTTAAAAGAAGCGACCAAGGCGGTGGAGGCTTGCTATGAAAAGGAGGCCCAGAAGTTTAGGGCAGAAAAAGAAAAGAACACAAACCTCATGGGGCTATTGGCGGAGCTTGCATAGCCTATTACTACCATTCCCTTGGATGTCTCCACATCCGAGGCACCGCTCCCTCAAGGTGACATAGATTCACTAAGGGCGATGAAAGGAAAGGCCCAAGCAGTTGATGAATGGGTTATAGAACAGGTGGGAAACGTCTGACATTTTTTAGTATCCACACTCCTGGACTTATATGCAGCTAGTAATGTCCTACATTAGACTAAAACTACTATCTCCATCTGGGAGGGAGACATTGAAAACTATGAAGCATGGAAGGCTGAGTTGGAAGAACTCATCAACATCGGAGAAGAAGTTGTCTCTGAGGCCGAAATTTTGGGAGAGGAGCCTTTTGACTTTGTCCGAACCTAGCACTCCAGACTTTACCTCACACTGGGGGTAATCAAGAAACTTGTAGGGACCTTGTGCAACAAATCCCAAGAAGTTCTATATTCTTTTAATTTGTACAAGTCATTTATCTTGAAGGTCTCCGGACCTGATCCCTTTAGCACTGAAACGTGCACTCCAGAGGAATATGTCGTGGGAAAGTTTGACGAGGTAATGGAGTCTCGGTATGGATCCCCAGAGGGGATAGATGGAGAAAAAATGATGCAGATAACTTGCACGGTGCTCAAAGGTCACGACGCGGCCAAGATGGCCGTAGAGTTCAAGGCAAATGTTCTAGATCTGGGCGAGCAGGTAGATATGGCCAAGTATCGCTGGGCCGGCCTCAAGGACATCGACGAAGATGGGATCACCCAGCTCCTATAGACCTTCAATGATACCAAGGAACAATAAAATTCTCTAGGTTCTGGAGATGATTATCAAGAGATGTATTTTGTATTTATTCATTCTTTAAGGAGCATAAGCTTCCAGATCCTGAAATTCTAGATCCCACAATTTAGTATTCTTTCAGCGACCAGTGTCTCAGTTCCCAAAGTTGACTGGTCACTATCAGATGGTTAATGAAAGTGTCAGAAAGCAGGTAACTGCAACAAGGCATGTTGGCTCGACAAGAGGGTTCTGACAGGTGGTTTTCCCAAGGCAACGCCCCAAAGTAACACCTAGCGCATCAGAGACAGTGAACCACTCTTCCATTTATGAGGCATGTAGCCTCAATCCCCGGGGGATCAGATTTATTCTTCTCTCCTTAAGGCTCCTTTCTTGAGGCCGATTCTTCCACTCCACCTTTCTTGTCTCATTCTTATGACATGTCAGACCTTTTTCGTCTCGAGGTCTTTTGTAGTGTGGTACAGGTAGTACCAGCCATCATAAATAGTATTATATTGTTAAGTGTAAAATAAGTTAGGTTAGTTTTAGGTCAAATCTTATGTATAAATAATAAGTCTAACCTCATTCTAGAGGTCGGCGAAATTGATGATTTTGCAATCCATAGCTAATAGCATTTTGACTTTTCTCAGTTCTTAGTTGCAGAGCTCAATACTCCTTAGTTTTTAGAAGCTTTCAGTAGTTAAATGCTCCCCTGGAGCCACCATTATTGTATGCACCAGTGCTTGCTAGAAACATGTTAATGAAGAAGGAAGGGTTCTATCAATGGTGTTGTTAGTATTCTGATCTCCATATTAACGATATTTTGTGTTGTATGTTCTTTATGTCCCTTGCTCTGATATTTTAAGTAGATTAACGACCTTCTTTTCCCTCGCTATTGATTAAATATGAACTGATGGTTCTGTATTTCTTCGGTATTTAGTGTAGCATGTTAGAGCTTGGTTGATGTTTTGAATGTTTGGCATAACTATAGGTAGATGAAATATTTCTAACCCTGCAGTATCTTTTGAGGTTTATTTGGTAAAGGTAGTGAATGCTTGCAGGAAACCCTACTTACTCGAATCCCCAAAGAAGACGAACCAAGATAACCAGCTATCCCCCCAAACAAAACAATCACATTCCCAACTAAGCTCCCGCACTGTTGAGACCCGACTCTCACATGCTTGAAGGCCCGGGGAATCTTTTCCCAGACAACCTTTACAGGTGAAGTTGGTCGGTGCCCCGGTACCTGGTGACAACTTACATCTGTTGGCGGACCCGGTCACAAAGTCCCGTCAACACCTTCTACCTGGTCATTGGTATACCATCTAGATTTATAGTGTACACTAAAATCATTCTTCTCATCTTAGATCTTAAAATTCCTCTTGCAGTAGCCCTCTCATTTCTAGCAACATCATCAAAATTTAATTTATACCTATAGACACATAAATTTGATTAACATATTTAATTAAATTTAGTGCTTTTCTATAACATTATTGATTAAATAAATCCATCTACAGTTATAATCTAGACAAATGGGTGTAGAGTGATTTGGTTGAGCTTAAGAACAGATGTATCAAATTGGAAAACAAGAATTCTATGATCGAGGATACTATGGCTATCTTCATAAAGGAGTTTTCTCATAATGCTAATGCCTGTGTGTTTGATTACGGTTCTGATATGGATGATAAAATCAAAAAAGTTGTTGAGATAGCTATGATACCTATCCAGGAGAAGACAAGCAGGAATGAGGAAATGTTAAAACATTTGCTTAGTCTGGTGAACACAGGTATGAATTCCACTCTGGAGAACTTGAATACTCTGAGTAAAATGCTGGAAGGAAACAAAGATACCATTGACCTCACTGAACCTACCCAGCAGATGGGACCTGGTACCCGTACTAGGTCAAAGAAGCAGAAGGTTGATGATCAGGATATTCAGAAGCTGAAAGACAATGTGAAGACCATGCAGACTCAGCTGGAGGAATCCGAGAGCTTCTTGAAGACTATGTCTTGACCTCGGTGCTGGTGGCTTTCTTTCTCTATTTTTCTTCCAGCGTCTTTTTTGTTTTTTGACTTGTAGTTGCTTATTGTTAAATTTGGGAGTTGTCCCTTTGTAGGTTGCTCCTCTCCTTGGGGCAGCTTGTTGTTCTTTGGGTCTTCATTCCTATCTCTCTTCTCTTTTGTTAAAGGGTTTTGGGGCCCCTTCAAAACCTATTTTTACCGTAATCAAAAACATTATTGATTAAATAATTACATATTTATTTAATTAATTTATGTTATCCCCTAGCCTGATTAATTCAATCAATCAGTTATAGTCCAATTAATTATTAAAAGACAACTCATAATCTAATGATTAATTAAATCCTTTTCCTCTATTAAGTTGAATGAATATGCTTATTTACTTAACTTAATTCATAATTCCTCTCTTATCCCCACTTGTGAATTAAATACCCCATTTAATTCAATTAGAGCACATGGCTCCTAACTTTAACCCCTAAACTAACCATGCTCAACCACCTGACCCAAGGTTCCAAACACAACCAAACCCATTCACACATAATAACTCTTCCTCGTTAGTTAATTAACCCCTCCACTCATTCTCTCTCCTCCCATCACATCTTCTTAATCACCTGCTTCTCCTCTAAACCTAAGCCTAATCACTCCCTAAGCATGTGCACAATCATAATCGAAGGATTAAGAACTCAACCCCAACCCCAAAGCCAACCTCTTGTGACATCACTCAAATCCCCATCCATATCTCATTAAGTCTTCCTTAAATGCTCGTGCATCCCTCTTACACACTCCATCCTCCTTTTCCCATCTTGTCCCCTCTCACATATCCCAAAATGGTCACATTCCCTCAAACCCTCTCTCCTTGTGACACTTGTCACAATGAGAGACATTTGAAGAAGCACAATCCATGTGCTCTCTCTCAAATGCATATCAACCCTTCCTCAAGTTTGCATCTCAACCGTCCATTTAAGCCTCCATTTGCCTATAAATTGAAGGCTCTTTTCCTTCATTTTCATCCACCTTCATTGCAAAGTTATCATGCCCATTTGAGAGCTAAAAATCACCATCATACCCTCATATTTCCAAAATCATCCCAAAGAACAATCCTTTGAAGCTTGAGCAATCCTACATTTGAGCACACATCTCATCTACTTGGACAAATCTACACATCAAAGGGAGCTTGCTAAGTTTTAGAAAGGTTTGCATATTCTTAGGCATTTTTTTTGGTTTCTAGTTCTCTTTTGTCTAATCTTATATGTTGTTTTAATAGTGTAGCTTGAATGTTTTAACTTGTTTATTGCATTCCTATTTGAACTCACACTTTTATTGCACACAATACCAACCTGAGGTTGGTGGTTTACACTTTGTTCATTTCCTCTTAAAGACCTTGAAATTATTTTAAACAACATAAGCATTATCTAATCCCCTAATTTTTTGCTATTTTATCTTCATATGGAGTTGGGGAAAAGACTGCACATTTTAAGGTGGTAACAGTAATATTTTCTAATAGCAATTTTTAAAAGGAATCTAAAACATTATCCACTAAATTACCCATCTCTCTGAAAACTCTATTGTTTCTCTCCTTCCACAAGCTCCAAGGAAGATGCGGGGGGATTAGCTTCTAAAGTTGTTTAACTGTAGGGTTATTAACCAATCTCATCCACTCCATAACCAATTGTTGCATATTTTTTCTAGTAACCCGTGATATTTCAAGTTTTCTAAGAACCATGTTCCATATTTCTTGAGAAAAATTACAATGTATCAATATGTGAGGAATGGATTCCTCTTCTTTTTTTCAAAGATTACATCTACTAGGTAATTAGAAGCCTCTTTTAATCAAGTTATATTGAGTCAGAATTTTATTGTGCATGATAGTCCACCAAAAGATTTAACTTTACAAATTAGGTGGTGGTTCTATACCTCCTTACACCAAGGTGGAGGGATTTATTTTGTTACTAGCATAGTGTAAGCTGATTTAACAATGAATTATCCATCAAGGTTCTTGCTCCAAAAGAATCTATCTTCTATGGGGAATAAAGGAATCCTGATTTTTTGCAAACTTTCCTGAAGTTCCCTAGCAATATTGAGTAAATCAAGTTGGTAATAGTACTAGAGAGTAATATATTTTCAATATTTCAATGGATAAATATAGTCAACAACCCAAATCCCAAAGCAACCACTAGCCAAATTCCCCAGGTGTTTGAAATTCAAATTGATTTCAATCCAAAGTGGATGAGGTTTCTCCCTTTAATAATGTTATTTCATATTTTAGAGCCCCTAGGATAGGCATGGTTGTAAATACTTTTATCAAATTTCTCAGAATCTAAGTATTTTGCACTCATGATTTCATATCAATCAACTTTATGGAGTGACAATTTCCACTCCATTTTTTTCCTTAGGAGATTTATTCAAAGGTATTATCTTTCTTATGCCTAATCCACCTTCTTTCTTAGGTTTGAAAATACTCGACTGTTACTTATTCCCACCCAACGCCTGCATGCAGGGAGGTCTAATCATATCCCAGCTGACCAAAGTCGTCCTTTTCTTTTCTTCCATGCTTGTCCAAAGGAAGGTTCTCTGATTTTTATTTTTATTTTATTAGCCACCGTACCCATTATTTTAAAAAGAGAAAGGGAGTATAGAGGCATACCTTGTAAACATGAGGCCAGTAGTTAGAGTTTACCAACGTTACTTAATGACTTCCCCTTCCAACTAGTCATCTTTCTCTGAAGGTAATTAATTATAGAGTTCCAAAAGGTCGGAGACACCTCTTTAATAGTAAGGGGAAGGCTTAGATATTGGCCCAGAAGAGAAGTTATTTGACATCCAAGAATTGCCTAGATTTTGTCTTATAGGTCCTTCCTGGTGTTAAAGAAGTAAAGATTGTTTCTCTTGTAATTTATGTGTTGACAAAAGGATTTATAAAGAAATTCCCATCTAACTCTGTCATATGCTTTAGAAATTTCAACCGTGAGGACCATCCTTGACAATCCACATTTGTCCACGGAGTGTATTATTTAATGTTTTGTGATGACTGCATCAAGGATTTGGCAACCTGACACATCCTTTTTGATTAAACTGTTAATCATGCTATTAAAAAAAGGCTTGATTCTATTTACCAAGACTTTGGTAAAGACCTTGTAGATGGTATTGGATAAACTTATAGGTCTAAAATCCCCAATCCTTCTTGGCTCTTGTATCTTGGGTACCAAAGAAATGTAGGTTTTATTAAGCTTCTTTAGTAGTCTCCTTGTTCTAAGGAAATCCTTCGTACCCATAGTAACATCAAACTTCCTAGTTTCCCAAAATTATTGGAAAGGGGTCAGTGACAATATATTGGTACCAAAATTTGCATTCAAGTAAGGTAACAACCTCTTATGGGAAGTTCGGTAGTTGGGGAATAATCTTTGTGCACTACTGAACAACCTCTGGATTTTTTTTGAAGTCGACTCTTTATTTTATTTCTTATTTTAAAGAAAAAAGGAAAGAGAGAAGAAAGTAAAATATTATACAAGTAAACCCACCACTAGGATGTTATACTAAGAATTTTTTATGTTTGGCACTTTCATAAAACAACAAATAAATGTATAGTGTAGTAACACATTCTAAAACACATGAAGAGTCACAGACATGATCATATAATTAAGAACTCATTATACCACAAAATCCTTAAATATAGATAAAATAAATCACATTCCCAAATGAGAAAGAGTATAAGAGCAAAAAGATCACAAAATACTTAGCCAAATGTTGAAAGTTCATTGGCACAATCAATCATATCAATCATATTAAGGATGGGGACAAACTATACTAAGATCAAGAAAATGAAAGATGACACTATATTTAACTTCATAGTTTTAATCAAGATGCCAACAACAACAAAGAGAATGACTCTTCAATATATAATCACTGAAAAACATGTTCAAAATAAAAACTACCTATGAAAGGTTCAAAACATTAAATGCACTCACCACCTTAGACTCTAACATTGCCAAAAAGCCAAATCCTATGAGGCTCTGTAGGATTTTCGCGGTTCGTCAGGCCAAAATTTGTCATAGGTTGAAGATGGTAGTACCTGATAGGAAACTAAACTCAAACAACACACAGGGCAAGAGCCTACACATACATCAAAAGTAGTGGTTGGTGATGCCAAGGAAATTATTTTCGAATGAAGGAATTGCCTTCATAAATGTAAGGTATTATCACCAACGTGATTCCATAAAGGGCAAGATGATCCTGATTGATGAAAAGAAAAGGTAGGATATGTGTCAACACCGCAAGCAATTCCCATATAGCTAAGAAAATTATACAACGATGACGTGCCAATTTGCCATGTGTCCCCCAGGTTAAGAAATGAAAGAGAGTCTAACTCAGATCACACCAACCTAACCAAACAAAAGAAATAAGTCAGGGTTAAGGATATGAATTAAAACCCCGCCAACGTATTTGTAGTAGAAACACTCTATAGAATCCATTTAGTCCCATGGCTTTATCAGATCCCATAGAGAAGACCACTTTTTCACCTCCTCCTCCATAAATGGGGATAAGATTTGAGCATTGTCCCCAAGACTAAGAGTTTGTTGTAAACACTGCAAAAGTGTTAGAATGAATTTAGAATAACTGAGAGGGGGTGAATTAGTTATCCACAGGTCTAGATGTGCCCATTAAATATTTATACCAAATTAAACAACTTAGATCTACTTGGCAGTGATAACATAGGTCAACAATATAAGTATGCAGTTTACTGTTCAGATGAAATAAGCTTGCAGAAAATTAATAGTAAAACACAATATAGACATTCACGCAAGTTGACACCGGTATTTAACGTGGAAACCCAATTTGGGAAAAACCACCAATAATATGCTATCAAGTTTTCACTCTTCTGAAGTGATGCCCTGTTAAGAGCCAACCCTGTTAAAGGTTACAAAACACATTGCTAAATGTGACCTAGTTAAAGGATTTCAACACCCTATCAGGAGTGGCCTTGTTAGAGGACTTAGAACATTCCAATCTGAATGTCACCTTTCTCAAAGGATTTATACAATGACTGTTAGGTCAACCTGGTTAAAGGATTTCAACTGATACAATGGTTAGAAAGTAATCAGTAGGTTTGATCTGATTCATACAACTTACTTTGCAATCCAGATCCAATTCAGCTATAATGCTAATTCACCGAGTGGCCTCCATTCTCATCTCAAACTCTAGATCTACTTGGGAACTCATCAATAAATCTCTCTCTACTTCTCTGCTCAACCTTCTTTGCTTAGATCTTGCCAATTCGTCAATTAACCATGCAATCCTCTTGCATACTCTGTATACATAGCTATCTTCGCTACTGCTATGAATAACCCCTTGAGGTTATCATATACCTCTCCATCTAAGTCAGATACATCTTTTGCCACTTGATCAAGATCGTAGATCTTAGGTTAGATCAGATCCAATGAATCTTTCCATCATTACATTTAATTTATTTCTCCAATACAATCACCAATTAAATCTTTGATCCATGCATTAATTACGGTTACCCGTGCATTTACATAGTGTAGATCAAACGTGCTTATCCTTAATTAAATTTACATATCCCAATAAAATCAACTATGTTGGCCAGAGATCTTAAATCTCATCAATCATCAAAATACTGCTGCTCAGCCGACACAAAACTTGCTCGGCAATTTACTGACGCTCGGCACATACAGGAAAATATGCTTGACACACACTGGTGCTCGGATGACACAAAAACTTGCTTGGCATAAACTATTCTCAGTAAACTGTAAGTGAAAGATAAACAACATATCACTTTGCTAATGTGCCAACTGATAAAGTACCCTTTGTAATTCCTCATAACTCAACCATTCTTCTTGGTCTTCTTGTTAAATCTCCTCTATTAATCAATAGATATGGTACTCAAATAGATAGCAATAGTCTCACCAGTTAAGGTTTGACATCAATGACAAAACAATAATTGTTTCTATTGTAGCTTTCCAAACAATATTTCCAACAATCTCCCTCTTTGGCATTGATGGCAACACAAAACAATAAAACAATAGTATTACAAGCATAGTTACCATACAATCCAAAAGTGCATGTGTTCCTTGTATGAACAAATTTTTATTAATGTCTTTAGCTTCATTCTGACTCTCATCTATAAAATGTTTCTCCCTCTGTGTCTGTAATCACACTGATATCTTTATGTTTCTGTTCATCAATCTCTTTTTCTCTAAGTAGTAAACTCTCCATGTATCTTTCTCAGTATAATTCTCCCTCTTTCAGTAAACTTCTCCCTCTTTGACAACAATGCCAAAGACGTTGACATCTTCATCATGTAGATTCTTCTATTCTAAACTTTGTATTATGTTGTTCTTGTCATCTTGCTTATGACTTATATTCTTTTACTTTCCTTGTCTTTCTTTTCACAACTTTAGGAAACATCCTAAAGTGTGACTTCATGTGCATCAATGTGAAAAATATGTTGAATTATAACATTGATGCCACAATACCATTCTAAACTAATTAGCTTCAGTTAGGGGAATCACCCCCAATTTACCTCACAGATACTCATGAGCATCCTTAGGTAGTGCCTTTATAAATATGTCTGCTAACTATTCCTTAGTGTTCACATATTCTAGTCTCACTTCCTTCTTCTGAACTAGCTCCCTCAAGTAATGATACTTGATAGCTATATGCTTTGTCTTAGAGTGCATTGCATGGTTCTTTGAAATATTAATGGCACTCATGTTATCACAATATATGACAAATGGTTATGTTATCTCTTCTTTCATAACTTTCAGTAGTATTTTCAACCACACAATATTAGAGCAATTAACTGTTGCTGCCACATACTCGGTTTTAGCTATAGATTGTGAGGTGCAGTTCTGTTTCTTGCCTGTCCATGAAACTAATCTTTTTCCCAAAATATATGCTGACTTCACATCCATTTGATAGACTTTAAATCCTTTGTAGGCTGCATATGCAAGTAAGGTTTTGACACCTTCCAATCTTGCAACTGGGGCGAATGTTTCTCCATAATCAATTTCTTCCTCTTGTGCATAACCCTTGCATACCAGTCTAGCTATATTTCTTCTTACTTGTCCATGTTCATTCAACTTGTTTCTGAATACCCACTTAGTACCAATTACATTTTTATCAATCCGCCTAGGTACAATTGTCCAAGTATTGTTCTTTTCAATCTGTTCAATCTCTTCATTCATGGATTGAATCCAATCTTCATTGTCTAAAACATCTTTTACTGTTTTAGGCTCAAAATCGCATAACAAGCAGGTGTCTTCTCTCAATTTGCCTCTTTTCATGACTACAAAATCTTTTGCTCCTATGATTTGATCAGGTTTATGGTGCCTTCTTACATATTTTGCCAAAGTAGGTTCTTTCTATGCTTCAGATTGATCGTTCATGTTTAATTTAGGTTGAAATTATGACTTGACATCTCTATCAGATAGCTCGGTAGTCACCTCCTGTTGCCCAACAATTTCATTCTGTGAATCGGCAGGTGCAGACTGTTGCTTGGAAACTTTAGTTTTAGTCTTAGGTATTTCATTAGAATCTACCTCATCAGGATAGGTGAATGATTTGCAACTCTCAGACTTAGTCATGCTTTCTTCTTCATTTCTTTCTGCATATTCATCAATTCTAACATTTGCACTTTCCACATTTTTGTTAGTGTTAGAATTCAAACACTTATATGCCTTACTCTTAGTTGAATATCCAAGAAATATGCCTTTCTCACCTTTAGCATCAAGTTTTCCATTTCTGTTATCCTTCAGTATGAAACATCTACTTCCAAAAACTTTAAAGTAGCTTACACTAGGTGCATATCCATACCATAGCTCATAAGGTGTAGTATTCGTACCTTTCTTAACTTGTACTCTATTCAGGGTATAAACTATTGTACTTACAATTTCTCTCCAATATTTATTTGCAACATTTTTCTCCATCATTAGTGTTCTGGCACAATCCATGATAGATTTGTTTCTTCTTTCAGCTATACCATTTTGTGGTGGAGTCATAGGTGCGGACATCTATCTTTTTGTCCCTCTGTCATTGTAAAACTTATTAAACTCATTAGAAATAAAATTGCCTCCTCTGTCAGATCTCAGACATTTCAGACTCTTACCTGTCTCCTTTTCAACTTTTGCCAAGTACCACTTAAACAACTGGAATGCATCAAATTTTTCTTTAAGAAACATAACCATCATCATTCTAGAGTAATCATCAACAAATAAGATAAAATATTTGTCCCCACAGTAACTTTTCTCACCAATAGGTCCACAAAGGTCAGTATGAACTAGTTCTAGAATATTCTTAGAAGTATGAGTTTTGCTTTTGAAACTAGATTTAGTCATCTTTCCTAATTGACATTGCTTACACATTGCATTTTTTGGTTTCTTTAACTTAGGCAGCCCTCTAACCTTTTTCAATTTTCTTATGCTTACCAAGTTATCAAAGTTTACATGACACAACCTTTTATGCCATGAACAAACATCATTATATTGTGCAAACAAGCATGTCTCATCATCTAAGTCTAGATAAAATAGATTACCTTTTGTTTTCTCACCACCTCCAACTAATTCTCCATTGGAATCATAGATCTTTGCTTTCCTGTGATGGAATTCAACTCTGTAACTAGAAGTATTCAGCTGTGAAACACTCAATAGGTTATACTTAAGATCATCAACCCAATATACATCATCACATCTAATTTTGTCAGTCAATTGAATTTATCCTTTCCCTTTAACACGATATGGTGTATCATTTCCAAATTTAACATAACCACCTTTACACTGATCTAAGGTTTCAAATTTATCTTTATCACCGGTCATGTGATGTGAACAATCATTATCAATAATCAAATGATCACCTTTACTCATATAAGAAATTAGTGCATTTTTCTCATCGTCATCATCATAATCATCTTTCATTGCAACATACACAACTTCTATATCATTTTCATCAGATTTGTTAGAATCATTGTCAGAAGCTTCTTCAGCTATATGACAGGACTTCTTACCTTTGTCTTTGTAATCCTTGTACTTCTTGAAGTCTCGATCATCCTTTCTGTCTTTATACTTGTTGTCTCTTCTCTCATCTTTTTCATTCTTATCAGGACATCTTGTAGCAATATGACCAACTTTGTTACATGAAAAACAAATAATAGGAAGTTTACCTTTGAATTTTCCTTTTCCTCTGGATAGTCTTCTTGCCATAAGTGCCTCAAGTTCTTCTAGATCGTCATCAGAAGTGTCGATGTCACTATCCACACATTTCTTTACTTTGTTTGATTTGTTGAGGACCATCTGGGACTTGAATGCAGATTCAATGGTTTGTGGAGTATAGTTATCAAAATTTGACATCTCAAATGCAATAAGTCTGCCTACCAAACTTTCCAAAGTCAAATTGTTGTTAGGAGTACATCTCAATTCTTGAATTGTAGATACTCTAATAGCATAAATAGGAAGAAGTGTTCTCAATACCTTTCTCATGATGGTGTTATCATCAATGGTTCCTTTAGCTCCTCTAATAGCATTTACAACTTCCTTTATCCTACCATAATATGAAACTATATTCTCTCCTTCTTGCATTTTCATTTCATCAAACTTACCTCTCAAGCTTTCAGATTTGGCTCTTAACACATTTGTGTCACCTCCATAGATGGTTTCAAGAGTATCCCACATTCTCTTTGTGCTTGTATAGTCATTTATGTCTTCGAACTCATGATAGTTCAGGGATGATGCAATCTCCAACATTGCTTGATTATGCTCTTGCTTTTCTCTTAACTATGCAACATTAAGAGCTCCTGCAGGGGCTACATATTCTTGATCAACAAGACATTTAGTAGAATCACCAACACCAGCCAAATGAAATTTCATCAAACTTTTCCATGTTAGAAAGTGGTCCTTGTTCAGCTTCGGTACCTCCCTTTTATACATCTTGATCTTTTGCTCCAAGTACCTTCAAACTTTTTCAAGAGACCAAGGCTCTGATACCAATTGTTAGAATGAATTTAGAATAACTAAAAGGGGGGGTGAATCAGTTATCCATAGGTCTAGATGTGCCCATTAAAACTTTATACCAAATTAAACAACTCAGATCTGCTCGACAGTGATAGCATAGGTCAACAATATAAGTATGCAGTTTACTGTTCAGATGAAATAAGCTTGCAGAAACTTAACAGTAAAACACAATATAGACATTCACACAAGTTGACACCATTATTTAACGTGGAAACCCAATTTGGGAAAAACCACCATTAACATGCTATCAAGTTTTCACTCTTCTGAAGTGATGCCCTATTAAGAGCTAACCCTGTTAAAGGTTACAAAACACATTGCTAAATGTGACCTGGTTAAAGGATTTCAACACCCTGTCAGGAGTGGCCTTGTTAGAGGACTTAGAACATTCCAATCTGAATTTCACCTTGCTCAAAGGATTTATACAATGACTGTTAGGTCAACCTGGTTAAAGGATTTCAACTGATACAATGTTTAGAAAGTAATCAGCAGGTTTGATCTAATTCATACAACTTAATTTGGAATCCAGATCTAATTTAGCTCTAATGCTAGTTCATTGAGTGGCCTCCATTCTCAACTCAAACTCCAGATCTGCTTGGGAACTCATCAAGCAATCTCTCTCTGCTTCTCTTCTCAGCCTTCTTTGCTTAGATCTTGCCAATCAGTCAATTAACCATGCAATCCTCTTGCATACTCTATATACACATCTATCTTCGCTACTGCTATGAATAACCCCTTGAGGTTATCATATACCTCTCCATCTAGGTCAGATACATCTTTTGCCACTTAATCAAGATCGTAGATCTTAGGTTAGGTAAGATCCAATGAATCTTTCCATCATTGCATTTAATTTATTTCTCCAATACAATCACGAATTAAATCTTTGATCCATTCATTAATTACGGTTACCCGTGCATTTACATAGTGTAGATCAAACGTGCTTATCCTTAATTAACTTTACATATCCCAATAAAATCAACTATGTCGGCCAGAGATCTTAAATCTCATCAATCATCAAAATATTGTTGCTCGGCAATTTACTGACACTCAACACACACTGGTGCTCGGCCGACACAAAAACTTGCTCGGCATAAAATGTTCTCAGTAAAATGTCAGTGAAAGATAAAAAACATATCACTTTGCCAATGTGACAACTGATAAAGTACCCTTTGTAATTCCTCATAAATCAACCATTCTTCTTGGTCTTCTTGTTAAATCTCCTCTATCAATCAATAGATATAGTACTCAAACTGATAGCAATAGTCTCACCAGTTAAGGTTTGACATCAATGAAAAAACAATAATTGTTTCCATTGTAGTTTTCCAAACAATATTTCCAACAAAAAGTTCTTCCTCAACAGTACAATCTTTTTTACTATCTTCTTCATAAGCATTGTGGAAATATTCTATAGCCAAAACACCCAATTGTTGGTCTTTTTGGGATGTCTTTGTTCCAATCATTGTTTGAGCTTTATATCCTATTCCTCCTCCTATGTTTGCTGGCATATTTGTGGAAGAAAATAAAGTTCATGTCTCCTTCTTTTAGTCATTGTACTCTTGATCTCTACTTCCAATATATCTCTTCCTTTTTTAAATTTTCTTTCCATCTTTCTCGTAGAGCTTCGTATTCATTACATATATACTTTAATGTTAACTAGAGAGTTTTTTATATTTTCATTAAAATAAAGTTCTATAAATAATATATGTCTATGAAAATGTAGGGATGTGTACCTTTGCATGGCTAATGTAATATTTGTAGAAAATTTGGCACTCTTTATAGAAGGTTGATAATTTTCTATTCCCACGTCCTTATTGTGAGATAACCTTCAAAAAAGACATTTGAAATCACAACTAAAAATGGTACAATGTTGGTTCTCTATAGGTATAATTTACTTGTTAAATTCATCATTTTATGGACATAATTACTCATTAAATTATCAATTTTCTAGTTAGAAGAGTTTAGAACAAAGAATGTCACTTGTTAGGTGTGATTTGGAATAAAAAGGGATGTTTTAGGACACAATACAATATTTTTGTCACTGTGTCTAGGGTATGATTTAAACTTACAATATCTTATATAAAATGTGTTGTATTTCTTCTTATTTCTCTACGTGATTCACTTATCTATTATACCACTCGCAAGGTGTTTTTTCCTCATGGTATTTCTACCTCACTTGTGTGCCCTAATCCTTTATCTTCACCCTTTTTATCTGTAGACATATTTTACTTAAATCATTATCAACCCTTTGTTATTTTTAAGAAAAAAATTACTTGATTAGGGCCACTAAAAGAATTGATTGGTTTACCCTTTGAAAAAGTTGGTGAGTTTCAATCAAATGTTTGTCAAGCTCTACATACTAACATAATTATGGTCAAAGGGTCAAATGAAGGTTTATTCAACCATGAACCAAACAAATGAACATGCAATAGCTCAATGGATCAACAAGAAAATATCTTTAATTATCATAGTCATAACAAGATTATAATATGTTGTTATTAGTTTCCAACATGCTAGGACTCAAATAACTAATCCCAATGGGTAAATTAAAAGATTTAGAAGATATTGCAATATAGATATGTGCTCCAACTTAGTCCTAATTTCTTTATTGCTTTATAATTATCTTCATTTGTATATATTAGTTCCTAGTCATATTCAATGCCTTATGCTTTGTGTAGTCAAAAAAATGTATAGTTGAATATCTTATATTAAATGTGGAGATGTGGGATCTTCATTTAATGGACAACACAAGCACTCTAATATCCAATGTTGATGAAAAATCTAAAAAGTTATCGCAAGCCATGAACAATAAATTGTGTATAAGCTTGTTATACCTTATAAAGTTCCAAGACCAATTAACATCCTTGTGATAATTAAAAACTTCTAGAAATTAAATATGAAAGTGGACCATCATAGTAGAACACATATCTTGTAAAGTGAATTAGACATGCAACTTTGTTGTAATGTGGTAGGATCCTTAGTTACTATTTAATGACTAGAAAGTAAATTAGAAATTATAATCAAAACAAATAAATAAAAGAAAATATTCTTGATTTATGCAATATTACTCTTGCATCTAGGGATGCTCATATATTACATACCCAAGCATAAATCTTTATGGTATAACAACATAAAAATACACTTTCTTTATGTTGTTTTAGGCCTTTTTCAATAAGATGCACTTTTTTTCAATAAGATGCACTTCACTTTATTTTCTTGAATACTATAATTATTTTGTTGCCAAAATTTTCCTTGATACAAATCTTCAAAAAATGGATCCAAATCCATTTTTGTTCTATTTTGAATGATAAGGTAATTACCTTTATACCTCTACCTTTTAGACTATCATTACATGAAACTCATCCCCTATTTATATGGCTCTTTATATTGAGTAGTTTGAATCTCTTTAAAATTCCTTTACTAATTATCTTTCATAGGATTTATTCATAGAAAAATGACCATTCATATTGACAATGTTGGGACTCATTTGATGCCAAAATTTGTTGCAGTCTCATTCCTATTGTGCATTAGGCCTAATTTTTTTTAATTTATAACTAGCCAAGTAAATCTTAAAATTGGCCCTCTTGGTAAAATTGCATAATTATTTTCCCTAATCATTCCCCATGTCCCTATCATATGTTGGGAATTACAAAAATCTGTGGAAGTTCTAAATTTGGGAAGATTTTGATCATTTTCTTCAATTTCTACAAAGCTGTGAAGTTTTAGTCAACTAACAAACATATTTTTCTCATCCATGTCATTTCTAGACTATTGATCCTACATAAAACTTATGATAATTATATAAGGTATATTCCTCCTTTTGTTTCATTCATTCCATTGATTAATGGTTTTGAATAGGTACCCAAACTTCAACTTCCTTGTCTAGTTCTTGCCTCTAATACTATAATGACACCTTATGCCTCTCATCCTTCCATATTTCCCTACATTCACTATAATCCGTCTCTTGCAAACTTTCATTAGAATTCAAAAATTCCATGCCATATCTCATATCCTAACCCAATGTTGCACATTATATTCCCGCTTTTTCTCAAATTGCCTTTGTCACTTGCCATATACTCTTAAGATACCATTAATTTAGTTTGATTCAACTCTTCCAAGTTCTTATAGAGTTCTTTCCACCCTAAAAACCATTATTCATCACAAGAGCATGAATCTATCATGCAATTTCAATAGTGGTTGATGAAGAAATCTAATTCACCATGAATATAATGGTTGAGTTTTATATGCCTATGATCTTTATGCTAGCTCCAAACTGCCCATTCAGTAGTTTTCATAGGATTTAACTTATCTTACAAAGCCACATTTATGAACTCTTGTTCTTAATTGAATTCCCTAAAGCAACTAAGTGACAAAACAAAGTGTTATATACTCTAGTCCATTTTCAAAACAAAATTTGACCATTTTTGCATTTTCACACAACTACAAGTGTCGAGGATTGTTTAAGGATTCAATTTATATGATTTTAGTTGCCTTTAGAGAAACATGTTTTTTAAATCAAAAGGAGGTCATTTTATTATCAATTGATGCCTATAATTGAATGTCTCCTTCGCCATTTGTAAATATTCAAGGAAACTTCTATGTGATGAATTGTAATAGGTATTCTATCATAGTCTTTCATCTTGCAACAAATTTTTGCACAATTTTAATATATATTTGACAAATGTTATAGTATTCTAAGTTATTTATATCTTTATAACAATATTTTTTTACTACATATTGACTTATGGAGTTTGGAAAGGGATTATTAAGCATGTTCAATTGTTTTATATCAATTTTTTTTATGTATGTATATGCTTTAGCTTATATTTTGTTTTGATTTCAATGCATTATTTCTCTTGATAGTTGAAAATCCACAATACAATAAATAAACAACTAATCCTAAAATTTTATGATAAACCATACACTCAAATCATAATCTTTCACCAACGGTTTGGGAGTAGGCTAGTAGTTTTTTAGTTATTCGTGATTTAGTGACTCATCCAAGAAAGTACCTATAACAACCCATAACAATTCTCATCCCAAGGAATCATGTTTTGTATACATGCATCTTATAGTTGTGTATTAATGTCTTTATCAACTTAATAAAGTAACTTTAGTGTAATAGATTGATATTTGATCTAGTGACATAGTTTGGGGAAAAGTTATATTAGATACTATTACAATATATTTTAATTATTTATATTTAATCATTACTAATCCATTAAGGATGCCTCTAGGAACACCCTCCTAGATCTAGTTGAAATTAAAGCGAAGGAGATAATATCAACTCTCACTACTAAGCCTTAAATGGCTCACATTGTGTTGCTAAGATAATCAACCCCCTTTAGGATGACATTCCCTAACCCTATAGTGGTTTGAATCCTCTAGAACTATGGGCAATAATTTTGGGGCCCAACCAATAGAGAGATCAAATTTTATATTTTCAAATTAACTTAATGCAAAAATTAGTGTGGGCATAATAGAGTTAGAGTGACTCTATAATGAATACATCACAGGGCACAACACTTGATTAATGTAGGTTACAAATGTGTTAACAAGTTAAATGAGTTTGATCTTGGGAAATTTATATAACTAAGCATGCTTGAGTTATAGTAGTATTGGGATGAGTGACCTCTCAAGAAGTCTCAATGTTTTACCCCCAATGAGAATTACCTAGATGCAATGAGTATTGAGTATCTATAATTCATACTTATGAGAGATAAATTTGTATGAACCACAACTCATAAAATATAGATCAATAAATTTATGATTTTTATCAATAATTCTCTTTTTGAAATGATTAGTTTGGGTTTTTAGAGATCAATTTTATTTATAAGATGTATTAAAGTAATTTTTATCTTCATTAAAGAGAAATAGAAATTTTGAATTATAACACGAAAAATGGTTATAAAAAAAAGATTACTAAATATTCAACAAGCAAAAGAAATTGTAAGTCCCAACAAGAAGTTAAATGTAGTAAATGTTTTCCTGAGGCTAAAAATAGTTGTGATTCCTTATACTAAAGAATTGTTAACAAATTGTCTAAATTATAAATAAAAAGATATTAAATCTATCTTTCTTTTTGACAAGAAGTTACTTGGGACTTGATCAAATTTCTAAGAATTGAGTTTGAATAACATGCAAATGACATATAATGTGATTAGAATGTCAAATCCTTTTTGAGCACATGTTTACTTTTTAATATTATGTAACAAGTTAAAGCGTTAAGATTATTATATTCAAGAATGTTATTAAAATTAATATAAATATATTAAATGTATATGTTTGAAAGATTGTTCTCTATATGAAAAGTAGCATAATCAAGCATAATCAGGGTGCTAGCCCTATTATAAAATGGTCCAGCGACATTGAAAGTGGATTAACAAACCATTAACAACACTTTATTAGCACATAACTGTCGAACATCTGGAATAATGAGAGGGGGGTGAATTGGTATTCTCTTAAACCTTTAAAATTAATTCACTTAACACTTTGCAGAGTCACCTTAATATGCTTGTAGCAGAAACATATGTGCAATCAAATAAACATTTGAATTAGAGACACCATTTAGAGAAACATACACAAGAGGACACAAGATTTTTATCGTGGAAACCTTGTTAAGGGAAAAACCACGAAGAGGGTTAACTCTCAATATAATATAACTAGTTATAATATATTACAAAATTGCTCATTGCAAGGTTCACTACTAGAGGGATCACTTCCAAAAAGATGAAGGCTCACTCCCAAAAGAGAATAAGTAGACAAAAATGAACTGTTACAATTGAATCTAATATATACATGAATTCAGTTCCTTTGAGGCTCAGTAAATAGACTTCACACACTTCATTAGCTCTTATGTAATTTGCATCTGAATCAATCACATATCACCGCATATCCATTCACTCTTTTTTCATTCACACTTTTTACTCACTAAAGGAGTACACCAAATATATATGTCAATCCAATCATACTTCAATTCAGCCAAACACGCTCTAATTAACAAGTCAACTTCCAAAAATAATTTACATGGTTCCACCAAAATGCTTCATACATTTCACTCACATAGGTTGGCCAGGATATAACAAAAGTTAATGACAACTAGAATTCACACGTTACACATAATGCTTAGTCTTGCCCAAAAATCATAGGACCAAAAATATCCAACTGATGAAATGTGGATACCATGATGAACTATTATGTTCCATAGGAATAAAGCGACTGACAAGCCGAGCTTTTAAACCATGTATCTCTTTGTCTGAATATCCAAAACACGTACATATATGAATATAGAAATATTTGGTAATAAAAAACATACCATCCAAATCATGAACCCATATTTGTATTTGAAGGGCAACATAAACTGACAAGTCGAGCTTCTGAACCATGTATCTCTTTAAGGGCAACGCATACTGACAAGTCAAGCTTTTGAACCATGTATCTCTCTGTTTGAATATCCAAAATATGTACAAACATGAATGTAGAAACATATAGTATAGTGAACCGATATTTGTATTTGCGAAGCAAAACAAACCAAAACATTTTGAATGCAAAATTTCCAAAGCAATAACAACAGAAGTCAACAAAAGTATGTTGACATCAATGACAATCGACATAGCCAATGTACAACATTGTCCTTCAACAAAATCATTAATGGCAAACTTCTAACAATAACAACCATAAGATCTTAATATAAAAACCATAACAAATAAAAAAAAGCATAGTATTAACAAAAAAAATAAAAAATAACCAAAAATTCAGGCACAAAGGACTAGCCAAAGAGTCGACCTTAGTCCTGAACTTGAATAGTTCCTTGTGGTTTCTTTCCTTATCCCTGTTGTTTCCAAATTCCTTGTCTAGTACTAGGTAGATAGAAGTATCCAACCTATGCATAACGTTCAAGCTAAATTTAGAGACACTCACCAACTTCTTTTCAAGCTCTTGCACCTTGCCTTTGAGCACTGAGAGCTCAACAACTATCGCATCGCAGTTGGAACAAGGATGTTCCTCTTCAAGAAGGTTCAAAGGGGCAGAGTTTGTGATGTCATAATCCTACAGAGTGGTGTCTTTTGATTGGCTATTGGTGGTATTCATCAAACTCTATTTCTTGTCCCATAATCTTCAAACTCATCCACCGAGTCAAATTTCTCCTCATTATCAGAATCAACAATAACTACCCCCTTACCCTTTTCCATAGGACTACTTGCCAATCTATTAGATCTTCTAGGATTGGAGCTACCCACATCCTTAACATCCTCCTCCCTACATAAAATATTGTTAGTTATGATGCTTAGACTTTTTAGAAATTATTATAGATATCTTAATTTTTAAATATATTTAATAGATGTCAAGAAATATTAATCACAAAATACTTAGAGATGCATATATTTTTATACAAATAAGCAAATAACTAAAAAAAGATAAATAATCATTTTATTTACTCAAGAATAATTTTTTACTTTAGAATTCTTTTTATTTACTTAAATAGTTATTTTATCCTACTTTAGACACATAAAATTTTAACTTTATTTAAGAATTATCTTATTTTATCTTGAAATATATTTTTTGATAATATATATATATATATATATTTTGTTTTGAAAAAAATATTTTATATTTTATATTTGTATGTAACTTCTAATTCTACTTTTAAAAATGACATTATTTAATATTTTTCTTACTTTTGTTTTATGTGTGCTTTGAAAAGTGTAATAAATGTCAATGAGTTTTCGGTCTATAACCGAAGTTGAATTTTCAAATGAGCTCACTAGGCTCAAGTCTTACTCCAAGACCTTGACACCATAAGGGATGAGACTGAGATCATACCCCTAGTGACAATAACAAAATGGATATCGCTCAATCCTTGGTTCTTTGAAGAGATTTCAACCTAAGACACATACTCTCCTATCGAGTAGCTAAATGATTTTATGGAGTTGATATAAAACCATCCAAATACAATAAAAAAGATGTAGTAAATATTAACACGATACAAATAGTAAATATTACGTAGGTGTAATGAGTATTAAGTGGATTATTGTAGTCTCTCTGTTAAAATATCAATACTAACTCTTTATAGTTGTTCATTTCTTGTCTGTAATGTGCAATCTCTATTTCAAAAAAAATGAAATTTCATTAATGAATAACAAAATATAATTTAAAATATGAAACAAGAATTTGACAAAAATGAATTATCAAAATTCTATATCTAAAATTTTTGTTTCCAACTTAACTTGGAGATAGGTCAATGTTGAGTTCCTCTTTTATGATAGAGATCTTGTAGTAAATGTTATATCCCTAACTCAACCTAGAGGTAGACCAAGGTTGAACTCTTCTACTACAATAAAGAAACTCACTAGAGATATTTCAGCTCTATTATTGACTTGTCTTAGAGGTAGGTCGATGTTTAGTTCCTTTTATATGGTAGAAACTCTTTCTACAAATGTTCTAGTGTCGACCTAATTTAGAAGAAAATCAAAAGACTCTAACAATTTCAATTTCTCTATAAAAACAATCTAATCTATAAATAACACCATCATTGAATCCCAATATCATTAAAAGATCTACACAAAAGAAAACCATACAAGTAAAAATATAGGAAAAAGAGACAAAAATATTCTTTATGTATTATTATTTTTTAATTTTGAACTAAATGTAACAATAAATAAAAACTATCCCATAAAGCTTTATACACCCATTTGATTGTGTTTAATAACTATAGAAATAAAAGCAAACTCGAGTGAAAAGTTTGTCACTTAAAGGTAGGGTTCTATAGATGCTAAGATATTCACTAGTTCTGCAAAAATGATAGAAAGACCCATCGCACGTGATTCCCACGTTATCGGAGGAAATTTAGGTACGTATGGGTTTATAAAGAAGCTCTTTTCATACTAATTTATGCTTACTTTAGGGCAGGCATGCTCCTTCGTAATATAATAATGCCTTAAGAATTTAAGGTATGTCTCAAAAGGAAGGGATTCATTGGGGCCCATGCTCTAGAAAGAAATTAGATAATGTAGAAAATAAGAATACCACGACAACACTTTGTTGAAAATACTCCAGCTAAGGTTTGTATAGTCTACTCCATCCTCATCCATGGGGAGTCCACTTCACCTTTACTAAACTATGGAGATTCTCAAACTATGTATCTTTATTTTTTTTAATTATGTTACTTTTGGTTGATATTTTAGATGTTTTTCTTATATGATTTTGTTTAATTTATTTTATTTTATTTTTAATAAGTTCATATATATGATTTTATCTTTCACTTTCAAAAATATGAATATTCTTGTTTTCTAAAATATGCTAGTTTAGAGACCAAATCTAAATTCAAATTTATGTATTTAGGCAATAGATTTAAATATATCATTCTAGATTATTTGTATATTATTATATAAAAAATTGACAAGAGTATACAATCTGTTAGGGCCCGTTTGGCAGCAGGAATACCATATCCTAGATATGGTCAATTTTGGAAGATGCTGGCAATTCAGGAAGATGCTTATCCTCAAAATGAAATCTGTAATATGGACTGACCCGTTTGGTTCACCCAGAAGATGACTGAGAAGATGCATAAGGAATTTTAATTCTTTATTTTTTAATTTCTTTGAATATGGTGTGTATATGTGTGTATATGTGTATATATATACACACATGCACACATGTGTATATACATAGATACATGTATGTATATATACATGTGTGTATATATAGACACATGTGTATATGTGTATACACACACATACACATGTGTTATATACACACATGTGTGTATATATACACACATGCATGTGTGTATATATACACATACAAGTGTGTATCTTTGTATATACACATACAAGTGTGTATCCATGTATACACATATACACATGTGTATATATACACACATACACACATGTATGTGTATACACATACATACATTTGTGTATATATATACACACGTGTATATATATACATCTTTATAGCAATATAATATACATTTTTATAGTCACGAATTCTACAAAATATTAAATTTAGTTTGTATATACACGCACATGTGTATATATACACACATGTATATACAAGCACATGTGTATATATACACATGCATATATACACACATGTGTATACACACATATGTATATATATACATTCTTATAGCAATATAATATACATCTTTATAGTCACGGATCCCACAAAATATTAAATTTGGTTTTCTAAAAATTGGAATTCCCATTCCACTTATTTTGAAATTCCAATTCCACCTATTTAGGTGGAAGATGATATTCCCATTTTTTGGGCAAAATGAGAATTTCGGAATTCCAATTCCATTTTTTTCCATGGACCCAAACATGGAATTTGGCATTATCCAAAATTAGATAATGCCAATTCCAGTCCAATTCCTGCTGCCAAACGGGCCCTTAGGTCCCTAAAATGTGGATCCCAGATCCTAGAGCTTTTTTCCACCTTCGAGTCTAGGGCCTTGTCTTCAAAAAGGTAAAAAGGGGCTCATCTATTAAATTAGAATGGTTAAAGGTGAACTATGATAGTGGGTAAACTCTCATGTTCTTTGGGTTCAACTTTGAAACAAAGTTGAGGCAGGGAAAAATGCTTCCAACACTAATCAAATCAAGAGAGTGAATGTGAAAATTCTTACAAACCCTCAACAATTATAGTTTAGATGCATATTAAAGACAAAGTACAATTTATTAGCACTGCAAACCATAATACTATATTTATTTGTGAAAACCCTTTCAGGAAAAAAAAAATCCACACTACAAAACATTAGAGCTCAATTGTATTACTAGCAACAATAGTTACAATACCATGCACATAGCCAATGCTCTACATGAGTAATTACAACAACACATAATTCTACGACAATTTTAACAATGTAATGATGTATCCGAAAAATTCAAATTGTCATACAAAATACTCTAAGGCACCAAGCAATTATAGAGTTCACACATGAAAAGTGAGTGCCCATGGTTTTCAAAACCATCTTCAATGCATATATGGTAAAATGGTGTCCAAAAAAAGTTTTTAGAAACAAGACACATTGCACATAACGATTTCCAAAACCAACACAAAGCTCTTCATCAACAATCAACTTGCTACATGCAAGGAACCTTCTACATGACAAATGCAAATCCACGAATAGATGTTTCCCTTCGTGCACAACCATCTATCAAATATGTACTATTCCATATTCCTAACTTGAATTATAAACTTCTACAATTAACTCTTATAACTCCTAAAATTGTCATATCAGGTTGTCATAGTTCAACATAGCAACTTATGACACTTGCCACCTAAAATATAGGTCCCCAAATGTGGGCACCAACTTCTTTAAAAATAGAAACTTTGTCATAGTCATCACATGCCCCATAGGATGCCACCTCACCAAGAGACCCCACAAAGTGATACAACTAAATACAAGTTAGCAACTTAGGATATAATAGATATATGCATCAAATTATTAAATAAATCAGTGCTAGTACTCTAAGATTGAGACACCTTAATCCGAACATTCTCCCACTTGTCAAGAGTCAACTGCATCAACCACTCAGGGATCCTAGGCCCATGAAACTAGAACACCATATAAACTTCTCTATGATCACTGACTTCATTAGGGCATCTACAATAATTTCCAAAGTATCAAAATTTTCCAACTTCACCTATTCATCTTCTACTATATCATGAACAAAGTGAAATTGTACATCAATATGCTTTGTTTTGGGATGGAAGGTAGAATCATTTGCTAATAAAATAGCGCTAACTGTTGCAACAGATGAAAATTTATCTCACAACAAAACCAATGTCTAAGCCAAATGACCTCCTTATAAGCTTGAGTAATTTCTATGTACTCATCTTCTATAATGGACAAAGTGACAACAACTTGTCACTTATTCATCCAACTAATAACACCACCATAAATCATAAGCATAACCACTAGTGTATCTTTTGTTGTCAATTTCACCTGCCCAATCTAAATCAACATATCCAAGAATACAAACTAAATGTCGAGATCTAATAGGATAGCCATGAAAGCACAATGAATACTCAAATGTACCCCATAAATATATGAATAATATCTTCATTGCATCCCACTGCACCTATCTAAGATTAGCCATAAACCGACTAAGCAATCCCATTTCTTGGGCAATGTTTGGTCTCGTATAAACTGTAGCATACATCAAACTACCTACAACATTGCATAAGGAACTTTTGTCATGTCCTCCATTTTGGTGGGAGATTTTGGATAATTCTTAACTGATAATTTTTTTCCTTATAAAATGAGAACTATCAAGGATCTGCAAGCTAACATGTTGAATCTCTCCAACGTAGAGTTCACATACTCTAGCTTAACCCATGCTTTCGGCTAGCTCTATCTCTTTTGATCTCTATTCTCATAATAAACCTAGGTGCACCTAGATTTTTCATTTCAATTTGTGCTAATAACTGAGACTTCAAATTAGAAATCACACTTTTAACATTCCAATAAACAACATATCATCTATGTATAAAATAATAATGAGAATACAATTATTATTAGATTTAAAATAAACACAATGGTTAGATTTTGACCTGTAATATCCAAACTCAATAAATAGTTACCAAAATTTTGGTACCACATTCTAAGAGACTAATTCAGACCATACAAAGATTTCTTCAATTTATAAACCATATTTTATTCACTTTTGACAATGAAATTCTCTAAATGTGACACGCAAATTTTGTCCTCCTAATCACTATGAAGGAATATTGTCTTCACATCCATTTTCTCAATCTCCAAATTGTAAGCTACTACAATTGATAATAGGAACCCAATGGATGTTAGCTTTTTTATAGGAGAAATTTTTTCACCATAACCGATTCCCTCCATTGGGAATACCTCGTACATGACCAACCATATTTTATGCTTCTCAACACCATCATCTAGATCAGATTCCTTCTTGAACACCCATTTACATCTAACAAGTTTTCATCCTTTAGGAAAAGGTACCCAATTCCATGTGTTATTATTTGTTAATGTATACTTCTCTTCTTTCATCTCTTTGATCTAGGAATGTACATCATGAATACACATAACCTCTCCAATAGTCCCAAGTTCATCCATGTTATCCATCAAAGCAAAAGTACAACTAGAATCCAACAATCAACATCCAAACCTTTCCAGTTGTTGCCTAATATGCATAGACCTCCTCAACTGATGAGGTTGATATTCTTCCCCTTCTTCAAAAATTTCAGAGCTTCTAGAAATATTCTCACCATTAGGTCTAACACAACTACATAGTTCATTTTTTTATTGGAGTAGGTGATATTTGAACAAACTCCTTTTATTTATCTTCTTTGTCTAGTTGGAAGTCAACAATGGAAGGTTTCATGTCTCTAAAAATTACACTTATCCTACGGAAAACTTGTTACCCAAATTCCTCACCATGGAGCAATTCAGCTAGAAATAGGGGTCAAGCATGTAGATCAAATGGGCTCCTATGAGATTTTGAGCCCAACATGTTGATGGAGAACATAACACAGTCCCTAGGAAGGCTTCCACGTCGTCTTCAAACTCAGGCGAAGAGGTTGGGTGAAACAGAACAGAGGAAGATCAGTTAGAATGTGCATTGAGGTGCGTAGAATAGAAGGAAAAAAGCTTGGAGGATTTATCCCACATTCACTGTGTAGAGATAACATAAGTTATTTATACACCCCAACACATGATTTTAAGGTATCCAAAAGGCAAGTGCCTTTTCGCAGAGCGACTACGCATGAGGCAATCATATGGCAAACAACTGGCGGTAAAAAAGGTGATGTAAGTGGGACCCACAGTCAAAGATATTTTAGAGAAAGTGTCAAGCCTAAAGGATTTTGTAAATTGTAGCAAGGAGGTGTGATTTTTGAAAGACAATCAGGTGTCGTCATGTAGCTAAAAAGAAGCCTTCGAAAGTAGTAGCAAGGAAGTGCAAATTCTGAAGGAGAGAGAAAGAGCTTAAGTAAGAAGACTTCAAAAATCATAGGGAAGGCACGCGATTCCTGAAATCCCAACAAACATGGCAGTGGGGCCAAAAAAGATAGGTGGAAGAAGCTCTTGATCCCGTGGTCTGACAGGCTAAGTGTTAGTAATAACTAAGAGGGGGGGTGAATCAGTGGCCTCAAAAATTAATCCATAAATCAACCCTTAAAACTTGTAACCACAAATTATGTCTCAAGTTATCTTTTGTCCTACAAGATGAATGCCTTGAATTACTTATATCAATTTACTACTTGTCGGATTGCTTTCTTAAACTTTCTTCTGTATGTTTACCGATAAGCAGTCATCTATTTACCAAAACACAGTAAATATGCAGAGTATACCGATCAATCCAGAATTAACTATGTGAGATACAAAACAGTAAAGAAATGAAGGGAAAAACCACTAGGACCGGTACCCCAAATTTTCACTCTTCTGAAGTGAGCTCTGTTAGGATCCAACCCTATTAAAGGTTACAAACACACTGTTAGGTGTGACCTTGTTAGAGGATTTTAGAAAAATTTTGTCAACTAGTATCTGGCATCTAATGCTACCATCCTTGATCAAACACTCACTTGGCCTGTCAATAGGTATCACGCATATCCAATGCTACTTTTGTGATCAAACGTTTTGATACTCCTTGGGATGTATCTCAATTGAAAAAGAATTTTAAGTCCTACTCGTTTAAGAGACTTATATGCTTCAATGGTTAAACTGAAACACTAATGATCTATTCATACATACAACGCAATTGCAGATTTTTAGATCTATTGTAGGTCCATTACTTCACTTATCAATATAATCAAATATATACCTTTGCTCCACACTTGTTCTGCTCTGTGATGCTTGTCTCACTGTTCGCCGGTGTCTGCAGAATATAGCTCTTCCTTTAGCTTGTTGATCAGGACTGAAATGAAGAATTTCTTCACCTTCAGATTTTATTTAGCATCTTTCCTCTTCTCTTGTTCACCCCACACAATTCATAATGAATTGGGTTTGTCTCTTATAGACAAGATTTCCTCTTTTCTTGGCTTTCTTGATCTTGGCATGTTCAACAATCTTTGCCAATAGATTTAAAGCAAATCTCCAGTCTGATCTCATAGAGATCTTCTTGCTAACTAGACAAAGCAACTTTAAATCAATTACTTATCTCTGACTTTATATGGATGATTAAAACAATGATAAGTATTAGTTAACTCTATCTTTAGCTCTTGATAGCTAAGCATTTTGTCATTTTTTGAACTCTCTATTCTGTTGGTCAACACTTCAATTAGTCATCGGCGATAACTGACTATTTTGTCAGTGTGACTCTAGTTGTCATCAGGATCTCCATGCTTGTCTTTTCCATCAGGAAACACTAAAATTCTTTCCGTCGGGTTACTCTGTGTTTTTCTCATCGGGCAACACTATAACTCTACTCGTCGGTAATGTTGTGCATTTCCTCGTCAGGCAACACTGTGACTTTGTTCTTTTACTCTGACCATCGGGTGCACTCCGTCCGTGTATACAGTCACTTAGTGAATACTTGACTTGTATGCATTACTGATAGCCTAGCCTTGATTCATGAGTTCTTTGAAGTCTTTGGCAGTATCTCCATGACCATACAAATTATATTAAGTTGACATCAATGACAATACAATACATTAACTGATTTAATGCCTTGCATGATCATCAACTTAACATCTTCAAACATTCAATCAGTTACATGTCATCAATCTCTCCCTTTGGCATTGATGACCACATACTACATTATCATACTATACTATTGCTAATACAATATGGAATATACAATTTCATCAAGCTTTCCTAATGTAACTAATACAAATGTCTATCTATCGATAAGCTCAAATAGCTTTGATTTGATTCTTGCAGCTTTCCATCTATCTTCAATCCCTTCACTGGATAGATATAGAATCTTTCTTTCTCTGGTGTGATGTGTTCTCCTTCTGTGTCAAACTCTCTCCCTTTGACTGTTCTTGTCCTTTGATGTTTTCTCTCCCTTTGTATTTTCTTTTCTCCCTTTGGATAATCTCTCCCTGAGATGATAATGGATATAATTTCTCCCTTTGTCAGTATGATAATGAGATATCTCTCCCTTTGACATTAATGCCGAACTTCTTACCTTTTCAAGCAAAATTTTGACAGTTATGTCAAGTGGATCCATTATATCCAAAATATATATCTTGAATTTCCCAATCCATTGGTAATAACTCTGTTGCTCGGAGTAGATAAATACCTTTTTGTGTATAGATTTATCTTTGAAGTCCATCTCTCTGCTTGCATCAACATGAATGATATTCTGATAATATTTAGGCTGATACAGCTTCCTAGTCAACTTACTGACTAGTAGACAAGGGTTTGACCCCTAGTCTCTTTCTCAAGTATTCAAATGCATCCTTGGGCAATGGCTTGGTGAAGATATCGGCCAATTGTTCCTTTGATTGCACATACTCAAGTATCACCTCCTTTGCCTAAACTTGTTCTCTCAAATAATGATACTTGATGGCAATATGCTTTGTTTTAGCATGCATGACTGGATTCTTGGAGATGTTTATTGCACTTGTATTATCACAATAGATAATTACTGGTTCTAAAATTTTCATATGCATACCTTCCGGTAACTGTTTGATCCATGCAATATTTGAGCAGTTTGCAGTAGCAGCAACATACTCTACCTTTGTAGTAGATTGTTAGATGCATCCTTGTTTCTTGCTGATCCATGTGACAATTCTATCACCCATGAAGAATGCTCCTCCAATTGTGCTCTTTCGGTCATCAAGATTTCCAGTCCAATTAGCGTCGGTAAAGACCTTAAGTTCAAATTTGCCTTCTCTCTTGTACCATAAGCAATATTCCTCAATATTCTTTAGATATCTTAGGATTCTTTTCACAATAGTCATATGTGATTCCCTGGGATTAGCAGAAAATCTAGCAACTATTCCTACTACATCTGCAATATCTGGTCTAGTATGTACACCATACATGAGTTTTCCAATCATTGATCTGTACAAAGTCTGATTTACCTCTGATGACTTGTCCTCCTTTGTCAATTTACATCTAGTTTTCATCGGTGTTCCAACTAGTTTGGAATCTTCCATCTTGAATATTTTCAGTACTTCTTTGATGTACTTGGATTGTGTAATGAAAATACCTTTATCTTGTTGCATGATCTGCAGACCAAGAAAGAAATTGATCTCTCCAAACATAGACATCTCAAAATCTTTGCTCATTTCATTTGCAAATGATTTGCATAACATATCATTGCCTCCAAATATGATGTCATCAACAAATATCGCAGCAATCAAAATGTTAGCATCAGTATCTTCCTTCAAATAAAGATTATTGTTTTTACTAGTCCTTACAAATCCAATACTTATGAGATAGGAATGAAGTATTTCATACCAGGCTCGGGGTGCTTGTTTCAATCCATACAGGGCTTTGTGAAGTCTACATACCATGTCCCTCTTGTTTGGATCAACAAACCCTTCTGGTTGTTCAATGTATACCTCTTCTTCAAGTATTCCATTCAGGAATGCAGACTTGACATCCATTTGATATACCTTGAATCCTTTATATGCAGCATAAGCAAGTAGTATTCTTACTCCTAGCCTAGCAATGAGTGAAAATGTTTCTCCATAGTAAATTCCTTCTTCTTGTGCATACCCCTTGCATACTAGTCTTGCCTTATTTCTTATGACTTCTCCATTCTCATTCAGCTTATTCCTGAATTTCCATTTTGTACCGATGACATTCTTGTCATCTGGTCTTGGTACAAGTGTCCATGTCTTGTTTTTCTCTATCTATTCAATCTCCTCATTCATAACACTTATCCATTCATCATTATCTAGTGCAGTATTGATAGATTTTGGCTCATAATCACAAATAAGACATCTTGTATTTAGAGACTTACTTTTAGTTCTCATACCAGCCTTCTTCTCTCCAATGATATGGTTCTATGGATGGTTCCTTCTGAAATATCTTGCAAGTATAGGGTCAACTCTTTGTCTACCAGCTTGATCATCATTTTGTTCTTCATTCTGTTCTCCATCAATTTGTGCATCATCTTGAGCAATATTTTGATCGTCGGTATTTGCAGCCTGATGCTTGGGTGCAATGATCTGTTGCTCGGGAGCTTTACATTGTTGGTAGGGTAGAGTGTCAGGTTCCTCATTGTAAGTGAACCTATTTTAGTCCTCTAGTTCTTTAGTGCTTTCCTTTTCATTCTTCTCTGCAAATTCATCTATGTTTACATTTGCACTTTCAACAATTTTGTTAGAGGTTTTATTTAGACATTTATAAGCCTTTCTCTTGGTAGAATACCCTAGAAAGATTCCTTCATCACTCTTGGAGTCAAGTTTTCCATTTCTATCATTTTTTAAGATATAACATTGACTGCCAAATTTTTTGAAATAACTTACATTGGGTGTGTATCCATACCATAGCTCATAAGGTGTCTTTTTGGTGTCTTTCTTCAATTGTACTATTTTCAATGTGTAAACAACAGTACTGACAACTTTTCTCCAGAAGATTTGGGTGATGCCTTTCTCTATCATCAGTGTTCTTGCACAATCAACTATGGATGTGTTCCTTCTTTCAGCAATTTCATTTTGCTGTGGTGTTCTCGGTGCAGAGACTTGTCTTTTGATTCCATGCTCATTACAAAAGTTAGTGAATTCATTTGAAATAAATTCCCCTCCTCTATTTGATCTTAAGCATTTTAACTCCTTACCACTTTGCTTCTCAACCATTGCTCTGTACCATTTAAACATCTTAAAGGCTTCTGATTTATCTTTTAGAAACATGTCTGTCATCATTCTAGAGTAATCATCAACAAAGAGAATAAAATATCTATCTCCATAATAACTCTTTGTCCTCATAGGTCCACATAAATCAGTATGGACTAATTCTAGAATTGCATCAAATGTATGGGTTTTGATTTTAAAACTAGACTTTGTCATTTTACCTTTTTGACAATTCTTACACATGATGTTGTCGGGCTTGGTCATCGTAGGTAAGCCTCTGACATTTCTCTTTTTGCTAATCTTTATCATGTTGTCAAAATTCACATGACACAATCTTTTGTGCCACAGTCATATGTCTTTGTTTGTAGCAATCAAACAAGTGGTGTTAGTATCATTCAAATAGAATAAATTACCTTTTGTCTGCTCATCGGTACCAATCAGATTTCCTAATTTATTGAAGATCTTTGCCTTCTTATTTTCAAATGCTACTTTGTGACCTAAATTATTCAACTGAGAAACACTCGATAGATTATAATTCAATCCATTTACCCAATAAGCATTTTCACATTTTATCTGGTTATTCAACATTATGGTTCCTCTACCTTCAACTGGACAAGGTGTGTCATTACCCATTCTTATTGAACCACCTTT
>MU227179.1:6201888-6241796 GCA_018584345.1 Thuja plicata
CTTCTAATGATTCCACAATTATTAGTTTGGCTCAGACTGTGTCATCTTTACAACAACAACTTGCATCTTTAACTCAATCCAAGTTTAGCATTCCTACATGTGACATGGGTAGTCCCTTATCTTTAGAAATTATCCATGCTACTGTTCCTCAACAAGATGATATGCCTCATCTAGAGAATTACAATGATAAAGGTGATCCTGTTACTCATGTTAAAACATTTCAAATCCTTTGTAGTGATTATGCTCATGACCATAGGATTTTAGCTAAACTGTTTGCTAGAACCTTTCATGATAAGGCTTTGCAATGTTATTGTTCTTTACCTCCTTATTCCATTGATTCTTTTCCTAAACTTGCTAATACCTTCATTCAACAATTTCTAAATAACATTGGTCCACAAATTTCCTTAACTAATTTAATGCATTGTAAACAAAACATTAAGGAAAAATTGACTAATTTCATTGGTAGATTTAAGCATCTGTATGCTCAGATTTCTTATCCTATTCCTAATATTTATATTCAACACATTTTTTATTTCAAATTTACAAAAGGATATTAGAGATAAGATTATGCTTACTGAATTTACCTCTTTTCAACAACTTTGTGCAGCACTTCATCATTATCAATTACAAGTGAGTCAATTTGAGAGCAACACTCTAATGGCTCTTGTTCCAGTTGATAAGAGTGACAATGCTCCTAATCCTAATAAATTTTAGAAACCTAACAACTACATCAATATTAATAAACAGACAAATGTGGTTGCTGATCAAGTTGTTGTTGCATCTCACAATGCCACTTCTGCATCCACTGCCTTCCGTATGAATTGTACATTTACTCCTCTCTCTAAATCTTTACAGTCCATTATGAGTAGGTTGTTAAGTGTTAATATGATTACCTTGCCTCCTATTCGACCTCTCCTGCCTACTACCATAGTTTCAAAATCCTTTGATTCTAAAGCTTTTTGCCAATACCATCGCCATAATGGCCATGATACTGAAAAATGTTATTCATTAAAGCATAAAGTTAAAGACTTAATCAATTCTAATGCCTTATCTGTTGATAACTTTGATAGTAATGGGAAAAAATATGTCTCTCTTCCTAGTAAAAACCTTCAAATCTATATGAATCCTCTACCTACACATGATACTAATACCATTGCTCAACCATCTTTTGTGGATATCGTTTACGATTCAAAGATGGATGATCTTAATCACATTGTTAGTCATGTGGAGAGTGTTGTTACATCTCAACTTATTGTTTAGGATCCTTTGCCTCCACCTCAACTTCAAGTTCCACCTAAACCTCATAAACAAGTTAAGGATAAATGACCTCAGGGAATTTTAATTACCTTTGATGATTCTGAGACCATTAAGGCTCCCGATGGTCCCCTTTATATTTATGCTAGGATTGCTAAGATACCTACGCGTGGTTGTCTTGTTGATCCCACATCTTTAATCAATGTTATTACTGAGGAAAATATTTTTATGAAAGGCCTACAACATGATTTATGATCCATCAGATGCATGGATCCAAACTTGTAATGGTTTTCTCTATCCTGCACTTGGTTTTATTAACTTGCCCATTGAACTTTGTGGCAAGGTTGTAGGTACTACCTTCATTGTTGTTCCTACATCTGATCAATTTCAAGTCAAATTTGGTTTGCCTTGGATAACTGCTATGCATGCTATTGCTTCTATTCATAAATGTCTTAAGTTCATTCATAATGGAGAAGTAAAAATGATTAATCACAGTCTATATCAACCTTCCAGGCCTATAGATTGTGCTACTCTTGATTTATTTTGGCCCTCATTACCTAATTCATGTCCTCCTCACCCTGACAACCTTTTTTGTTCATATCAAGCCTATAAACATCACAAGATTGTCGTGTTAAGCATGCCTCAGATAGATCTTAACCATGGTCTTTTCCCCACTCCTTCTATACCTCCTTTATCCATTACTACTAACTATATTACTCAACCTCAGAGTGTTTCTTCTCAGCCTACTATGAATCCTATCAATCCTCCTATAAAACCTATGAAGGAATCAATGGTTATTCCTCCTAATTCTCCACATGTGTCAAACAAAGCAAAACGTAATAAATTTACTAACAAACATCGTAAGAAGCACAGAGCTAATGCTAGGGCCCATTCTTCTCTTCTTTGAAATTCTTTACCTTCTTTCGATCAACCTATGCCTGATGTGTTGAAAGAAGTTAATATTCACAGTGATGTTAAGATGAATGAGTATGATGACCCTATTCACATCTTAGATCCCATTTTAATTAATCTTGATGAGGAGGATACTCTAGATGATCCTATTGATCTTAGTGATGAATATGACCATTGATCTTCATACTGACTTACCTCATATGCTTTCAACTCAATTGAAAATTACACCTAGTATTGAGAAACGTGATTCTCAAGAGGATCCTTGTTTGGAACTGGCTATTATTCCTATTGTATTGGATATAGTCCCTCTTGCGAGTTGCCCACCTTCCCTAAATGACATAAACCGAGATGGGGAGAGTAGGCGATGCGCTTGATTGTCTTACCCTTCATGGTAGCCATTTTTGTGTTTGCATGTTGTACTTTGCTTCTCCCGTAATGTGTTTGCTAAATGTTTGTTAGACTCTTTTATATGACCCTTGTTACTTTGTTGGTGTAAGGTGATAAAGGAATCAAACCTGTTGTATAATTCCTCTACATGTATCTCTATTCTTCTATATGTTGTTTTTATGTAATGTTGTACTTGTGCTATTGTTTGTAAATGTTTTCCTTGTGTAGTCTGCTTGGATCTGCGACATGGTAGCACTGATTCTTTTTGGTTTCCATGTTGTGGTCCAAAAAGACTCTTCTTCGTAACTCTTGAGTTTTCTTTCCTCCATTGTGATTGTAGTTCTACTTTCTTTGGGGAATGATGTCAATTCATTTGCAATAATATCATATCTATAAGTACATGTTATCTTATGATCATACTGACCCCACAGTAGGTAGATCCCTTCAATTTTCTTTGTATGTTTATGTGATATTTCCCTTGATTTGTCTTCATTTGGGGGCATCTCGTAGTGGAAACGTAATCAGTAGAGTTGTTTATGTTTCTGTCAAATCCATTTCTCCTTTTAAAGTGTTAGCAATGACTTTAACATGGGGGCATACACTCTACTCCCTTTTTGCACACATGCACATTCAAAATATTTTCAAAACTTAAAACTTTTTCCCTTTTATGGATTAAAGGCTAATCCTTAAAGCATGGACATTTTAATTTTTAGGATCTCTTGATCCCTCCAGTTTAAATTTACATAGATCTCTTGATCCCTCTAGTTTCAATATACAATGTTTTGATCCCTTAAGGTCAGAAGGTGTCCTTAAGAATAGATCTCCCTGATGGGTTGACTAGTGAGTAGCCACATTCACTAGGCTATTCAACTCTATATTTCCAGTTGCACTATTTTTTTTTCCTTGTGTGGTTCAAAATGGGACATAGGCTCTCATTAGGTGAGATAACCATACCCTCTCTCTCTCTTTCTCCTTAATTGGTGATATATCTCTTTTTGTGATCTTAGGGTTGATAAAGACTTAAGTCCCTTGGGGGCTTGAGGATTCCTTTGTCCCTTTTTTCCAATAAGATTATCTATTCTTTTTGATCTCCTTTACCAAGATTTTGTATTGAGTCCATACTCTTGCTAAAGTGGGGGCTAAATATATAGTCAAAAAATGGAAGCACTTCCATGGTAGACTAGTTTAGCCTTTCAAGTATGTGGTTTGGGGTCATGTCAAGCACCTTGAATGGGTTCCTGAATTTGATCTGGCTTTATCCCCCTATTCTACCCCATTTCCACTTTTTCCAACCTATTTATGGTACCCTAGACTGAGAAAATGGAACTTTGACCTCAGGGTCAAGGTCAAACTTTTTGGGTCAAGGTCAACCTTGACCTTTTCCAGGCCCAGGTTTCAAATTTTAGAATCTCAGGTTTTCTGGATTTCGGTCTTTGGAAAAAGTTAATTCCTGTTTCGGACTTCGGGAGAAAAAATCCTCAATTATATTTAATATAGGTCCTCTTTTAGGGGAATGGGTATAATTAGAATTTAATTCTCCTATTTCGGTCTCTCTAGAAGATTGTGCCCTAATTTCATATAAAAGGAAGCTTTCCTCTCTCATTTTCTTTAACCATGAACTATGATCATCAAGCATAATTGCAAGAAATTTCAAAGACTTGAAGAGTGAATTCCAAAGGTGAAGAAGCAAGATTTGAAGCAAGCCAAAGTAGCCATTGAAGTATTCATCCATTCTCAAGCCAAAGAGTGGGTCCAGAGAAGCCAGATGGCAGCATGTCATGATTCTGCAATCTGACATAGGAAGGATGACAAGGACCATATGATAGAGACAGAGTGACACATGGCAGTGAAGAGTAGAAAGAGAAGCGGGCCTAGATGGATAGGTGGTAGAAGGTCACAATCCTGATCTCTAACATAAGAAGAGAGAGAAGTAGAGTGGGATAATGACAAGGTGCCACATAGCAAGGTAGGCTGAAGGAAGATCAACCCAAGGTAATAAAGGAGGCCAATGAGAGAGTGACACGTGGTGACCGAGCAGTTTGTAAGAAAAAAGGTAGAGACTAAAAGGTGATCAAATCCAATGGTCACCATGATCCTGCCAAGAAATATACAAGGTGAATAAAATCTGTGAGATCATGGGATGGCGATGCGTGTCCGGGCCAAGGAAGGCTCAAAGCAGTGGTAAGAAAGATAAAGTGGCCCATGAGCTGAATCAAAGGAAGCCACATAGTCCTAAGGTGGGGTCGAGGTAGAAGATAAAGGAATGTAGTCTACCTAACTTAGAGATGTTTCTACCAATGTCAAATAGTAAAGGTGGCTGACTAGTATTCAAAGGTCGTCAAACTTTTGGTTTAGACGTAGTAAAAGCTGGTCAATTTTTAAAAGGTCATTTTAAATTTTAAACGACGGTGAAGGTGGCAGTCCTTTACATGCATGAAAAGGATCGATGAGGGTCTCAACCCCAGTTTAGATAAAAAAACCATCTCATGTACATGATAGTCACATGGGCTAAGCCGTTAAGTTCTAAAATGGTTCCAACAGCTGGACTCTAGTTCAGAGAACATATCACTTAGTCAACACCAAAGTTACAGAAGATAACATAGGTGAAATACTGTTCTGCATGGCTTTGGGCCAGAGACATTAATGAATATCTTTCTTTTCTCCTTCCTTTCTGCAGTTCAAATCCTAATCTTCCGGTTGATCAGAGGTTTCATGTAGAGTTCATTTAATGTGGAATTTGGAATTGGTGCTAGTTTTTTTCCTTGAAAAGTAAGTTTAATGTTTAGAGTTAGGGGTTCCCACATTTTTTAAGGATAGCAAGAGTGATAAATTTATGATCCTCTAGAGGTTGTGGCAGCCATTGTAACTAGTATTTGTAGTAATTTACTTTGCATTTTTTTGAATAAAAAATATTTTTTTTTGCAGACCTCTTTTTAGTTCACTTATTTGTATGCAGTCTTGGATTTGATATTACATTGTAGTGTATTCATCCTTTGAATCATGCGAGTATATGTCTCTGTTGTGCATCTTTAAATGGGTATAATTGACTCTTGCATAGGTTATAAGCTATGATTTCAATAAGTTTCTCCATTATTTGGTTATTTGTGAAGTATTTTCATTGTCCTAACCCATAAATGAAAAGAAGTTGTGAGTTCTCCTTATGAAGCATTGCTATGCAAGTTGTCCAATCATTAGATTTGTGTCAATTGTTTCTACCAATTTAGTTTTTAGCCAAGGATTAAAATTGCTTAAACTGACTAAAAACTTAAGATTTAGTCTTGAGGAAATATACAAATGTCCTTCTATTGTAATAATTTATGAATGAAAAATATATATAAACATTTTAAAACCAAATAAAAATTCATAGGACTAAACATATTTGCATGAATATAATCCAAAACCCGAGAAGACTTATGCTAACTAGAATAAAAAGATACACAATGTTTCTTTCCATAAATATAATTTTTTGTAAAAGTAAAACTTGATACTACAATCATCAAGGCCCCCAACAAGGCTATTATTTTTTAGGCCTTTAATAACCTTTTCACCAATATGACCAAGTCTCTAATGCTATAATATTGATTTTTATGATGGAAGCTTCATATCCAAATAATTGACACCCTTAGGTACCTAGTGTTGACGGGGTTTTGCTGACCGGGTCCGCCAACAGTCATAAGTTGCCACCGGGTTCCGGAGAAATCGGCCAACTCTGCTTGCAAAGGTTGTCCGTGGGAAATAAATCTTCCGGGCCTTCAAGCACCTGGGTGTTGGGTCACGACGGTGCGGGGCTCGGTTGGGAGAGGTGACTATTTTCGAGGGGGATAGCTGGTTACTTCAACTCATTCTCCCGGAGATTCATAATAGTAAGGGTTTCCCAGAGCACTCTACACTTAGCAAATAAAACGAAAAAGATCCTGCAGGGTTAGAGACATTTATCTAACTACAGTCATGCTGAAAAGTCCGGGACATCGACAATACTCTGAAAGACTACACTAAATACCGAAGAAAAACACAACCATCAGTTAGCATTTCATCAGTAGCAAAATAAATAGGTCGTTAATCTACTTGAACATATCAGAGTAAAGGACATACAGAACATTAAAACATGAAATACCATTAACTCAGAAGCAGGGACGTTAACAACTTCATTGCCAAGAATCCTTCCTTCATTAATGTTTGGTCCAGCAAGCACTGGTGCGTGATACAATGGTGGCTCCAAGGGAGCATCTAACTACCGAGAACAGAACAATGGAGCATTAAGCTCTGCAACTAAAACCAGAAATCACTTTGCTATTTCTTATGGACAAAAAAATTATCAATTTTGCCGACCCTTGGAAATGGGCCGATTTGCCTATTTATACAACTCTTTCTAACCCTAACCCTATTTTACTGTGCTTTAATAAAATACAATATCTGGGGGCCGGTACTACCTGCGCCACCCTACAAAAGACCTGGAGACGGAATAGGTCTGCCATGTCAGAAGAAGAAGACAAGAATATACATCGGAAGAATCAGCCTCGAGAAGAGAGCCAGAGAGAAGAAAGAGGAAAGTAGGTCCCCCGGGAACTGAGGCTACATGCCTCATAAATGGGAAATGCGGCACCTTGTCTCCAATGTGCCAGATGTACCTTTGAACGGCGCCTTGAGAAGACCACCCTATCAGAAACCAACTGCCAAGCCAATGCCTCTTGATGTGCTCAACTACCCTCTGACAGTCTTTATTAACCGCTTCTGAAAGTGACCGGTCGGTCTCGGGGACTGGGACATGGATCACTTTAAAGAATACAAAATCTTGGATCCCGAACTCCGGGATCCGGGAACTTATGCCCCCAAAAGAATAAAGAATGCTTAAAGCCCAAATTTCCCTGGTTCCTAGAGAATGCTCAAGGCTGTTTATTATCGTTGAAGGCCTGAAGGATGCGGAAAATGCCATCTTCATCAATCTTCCTTAGGCTGGCCCTTTGGTGTCTGGCCACTTCAACTTGTTCCGCCAAGTCCAGAACATTATTCCTGAACTCATCTACCATCCTTGCGACATCATGGCCCTTAAGCACCATTTTGGTCAGTTTTGCCATTCGGGCCCCATCCATCCCCTCCGGGGATTGATATCAAGATGCCATTCTTTCATCAAAATTCCCCAACTCTAACTCCTCGGGGGTATAAGTATTTGTGCCAAGGGGATCAACCCTGGAAGATTTTGTTACAAAGGACCTATATAAATTGGAAGAATGCTTCAATGTGTTTACCTTATCCTGTAAAGATTCTACCAGTTGCTTGGTTACCTCCAATGTGAGGTCCAGTCTGGAGTGCTGAGCCTTTACGAAATCAAATGATTCCTCACCCATAATTTTGGATTCAGAAATTATGTCTTCTCCCAGGGTGAGGAGTTCTTTGAACTCTACCTTCCACGCCTGGTAATTCTTGGTGTCACTCTCCCACTGCTCAATCAGTGCTTCCGCCTGCAAAATAAGCTGCCGGGCCATATATAAATCTGGGAGAGTGGCCGCTAGGAAACGCTGGGTGTTTCCTATCTGTAGAGCGACCCATTCATCTATTGCCTGGGCCTTCTTCTTCATTACTCATAGGGAGTCTATGTCGCTCTGCGGTAATTCTTCTGCCATGGAGGTCTATGGAGGGGCGGCATTGAGGAAATAGTACATCCACTTTGCAAATTCCTGGGCGGAGGGTTTCCCAAATACCCGGGCCAATGCTATCATCCCCATTTGGATACTTTCCTTGAATTCAGAGTGGGGGATATCTATCTTCATTCTTTTTGGATCCCTCTTTGGGACCTTTAGCCAGTGAGTGTTCATGTACACCCGGGCGGCATCCTCCAGTTGGTTGAATTATTTCAAGGTATCGGTCCTTGTGACCACCGTGGCCCTATCAAATTACAGGATCCCCAGGCCTGCTTGGAAAGTAACTGGGTCAAGGGACACCAGTGGAGTGGGGAACCCCGTAGGTTCTGCAGCTGCAAGCATGACAGCCAGGACGGAAGAGTTATAGTTGGCAGCCAGGGTGAGAACAATCTCCGGAGACTGCACGGAGCATGGGAAGCAAGCTTCCCAGAGAATTCCGGAACCTCCAATGTTGGTTTCAATTTTGTCTCTAGCCTGTCGCTGGATATGCATTATCTTTACCAGGGCCTGCATTTCTTCCCAAGTCCCGACACTGGGGTCGGTCATCAATTTTACCTGGGACTCAACCTTTGAGCCCACAATATCCTCCCCCTGCATATACTTCATAGTGAGGGGCAGCTTTGCCAGGGCCTTTTCTATCTTTGACTTTGCCGCTACCCTGGTCTCGGTTGTGGATGGCAACTCTGGACTTCTGGGAGGAGATGAGGCAGATGCTCCAGACATGATTATAAAGTGAAGTCCAGTCCTGCAAGACCAAGCGACCATCAGAATATATTTGTCAAAATAAAATAACAACTCCGGGGTCCGGAGATCTTACCACCGCGCCGTTTGTTTTTCCTGAAAAGTTAGTTTTACGCAAATACCCGAAAAGCAAAATATAAACTTAGGATTTTATCATATCTCGGGGCCTGGGAAGTTTTATCACACTTGAGGATGTCATGGGATGAATGGCGGAATGAGGGCCTGAAGCCCAGAGAAATGACCGTTAGTAAAGAAGAATGTGGAAGCAAGTCCATGTGGACGCCATGTGCGCTAGCATTGAATAGATGTGATGGCACTAGCGGCGGAGCCAACTGTTCGAACGTGCGAAAAGGGAAAGCCACTTGGCCAGAAGTAATTGCACGCATCGAAAATAAATAAGGCTCTGACAGCCTTGATGGAGGAGAGAGAAAACTGCCCATTTGAAATCGGCCGAGAGCCGAGTTTCAAACAGGTGGTTTTCTGCCTCGAAGCAAGCTTGGAGGCGAAAAACCAGCAGCAAGGGCGACTCGACCAGCTCATCGAGCCACCTGGAAGGATATACAGAGAGCCAAGGGGTATATACATGAAAAGGAGGGACATATACAAGGGTTACCTACAAAAATATACATATTCACATGAATATACACACGGATGACCCCCGCGGGAAAAACCAGACGAAGCTGAAACAGGAATATACAGCTACTCACATTATGCACCCGCTATCTACAGGCTACTTACAAATTATTCACAGACTATCTACATCTGCACAGAAGGCGGACAACCTTCTGGCAGAGCTGAGCCACCAGCAAGCGGGAAAACCAGAAGACCAAAGAAAAATAGCAGAGAAACAAAGCAAACGAAATGAAAACAAGCAAACCCAAAGAAAACCAGAAATGAAAGCAAAGTGAAGAGGAGGGAAGCAGAGAAACAAACCTGAAAACGCAGAAGGTGGAGGAAGGGAAAGATTACTAGGAGAACTCTGCAACAACTTTGAATTGTCAAGCCGTCGAGATCACCACCACGGAGCACTAGCGTACGTCTGAGAATAGTAGAAGGTGTTAAGCTATGATTACCACAAATCTCTCTGTAACTGCTCTGCTAATCGCTTTGAAAATCACTCTATTTCGCTCTAAGTGCTCAAAGATTTTAATCGCGGTAAATGTGAAAATGATAGGCAAGTCTATTTTACCCATGGTAAAAAGTAATCCTGCTTACTCCGGAGATTTTAGGTCCGGCAAAACCTCCGGACTCCGGGCCCAGGGATTCCTTATGAGGATGTTCCTAAAACTTAGGAACATCATCACAAAGAATCCCGGAGTCCGAAATCAAGCTTCCAACCAAAAGGCAACCTCTGAGATCCGGGATCCCGGAGAGAAACAAACAAAACAACAAAACCACACACACCGGGAAAGAAAAACCCCGGAGAAAGAAAACAAAAAGAAAAGAAAGACAAGGCATAACCGCAGCAAAAAGAAAAGCAAAAAAAAAAGGGGGACCCAACATTTTGCACACAAAATGTAGGGACGGGGATGCAGGGCATAACAAATGGCGACTATCTGGGACAAATGCCTTAGCGCATTTGAGAACCATAGAATCTCTGGTTAGCACAAGTGGAACAAATTATCCTCTCGAAGGGTTTAATAGGGAGAGAGAGCAGCAAATCCGAGAGAACCCGACGACACAGGAGTCAGCCCATAGCCTTTCATCAGTGGTGTCATGTGTGCTTTGGAAGGAAATCAAGCTGATGACCTCTTGAGAGGAATAGAGAGGCGGTACTAATTACATCGAACCAGTCATCAATTTGATTTCTTCACCCGGATACCGGAGTTTTGTCCTGCTTTTCCTCTTATTATTTTATTCATTTCCAGGTGGGGAAGGTGGTACTTCTTTCACCATTGAGCCCAAGCTTAGATAAAATTCAAATGGCGGTACTTCTTTCACCTATCCACCTATATTTAGATATTTGGAGAGGATAAAAGTCTGGACCCGGAAGGAATTCTCTTGGATTTTCAGACGTGGATCAACCAACCAGTACAGCCAATCTACCCTTGGCGTGTCCAATTACTTGTTCCTTATATTATTTTTGTTCACTGATTGCCAGACTCCCAGAGAAAACACCTAATGGAGATTGCTCAAAAATGTGCCATATCCCGCAAAACAATCTCGGAGACTGGGTTGATTCCACCGTGATAAAGATAGATTCTAAAGTTCACAATGCCGGAGGCATTGCACCAGAGGCCAAAGTTATGCGAGGCATTCTCGTTCCTACAAGATGGAACAAAGCGCCGGGACCAAAGGAAAGCCAAAAGCAAAAACAAAGACAATAAAAGCAAGAGAAAGGAGACTGCCCCGGAGGACAGCCAACAAAACTATTTACAAGGGGATATTTACATAATAGTACAACTTTTGGACAATCTTACCCTTACTCAAAGTAATGTTTGAGAAACTACCCATTAACAGGCAATGTGACAGGTTCTCCAGTCAAGGTGTTAAGGCGATAAGTATTTTCCCCGCAGATTTCTGAAATTAAGTATGGTCCGAGCTAGAGCTGTTGGAACTTGGTGTGCTTTCCTTTCTTCTCCCGGGCCTTATCCCACAACAGGACCAGATCCGAGATCTAAAAAGCCTTGTATTGGGCTCTTCTGTCAAACCATCATTTTACTACTGCTTGATGACACGCAAAGTGTTCAAGGGCCGCGTCTTGCTGTTCCTCCATTCGCACCAGATTCAAAAGTTGAACCTCCACAATATTGTCCCTGCTGTTGAATTCCTGCATAAACTGTAAAACTGGGATCTGTAAGTTGACTGGAAATACAGGGTTCTGACCATAAACCAGGTGTAATGGGGATGTTCCCAGGGCGGCTTTAATACGAATGCAATCTGCCCAGAGGGTGAACTTCAGTTTTTGGTGCCAATCCTGGGGGTTTTGTTCCAATAGATGTTTAATCACCTCAAGAAGACTCTTTGTTTATTGATTCAACAACGCCATTTCCCTGAGGATAATAGTTGCTGGAGAACTTCAGTGTGATCTTTCAGTTGTAGGTCCATTCGAGAAATTGTGTGGAAGAAAACGCCGGACCATTGTCACATACCAAAGAAAAGGGCATTCCAAACCTTGTGACGATGTTTTCCTCCAAAAATTTGATGACTACGTCTGCCGTGTTATTTTTACAAGGTATGGATTCAAACCATTGAGTGCAGTAATCAGTAGCAGTCAGTATGTATCGGTGGTTGGCAGACGAGTTGGGGTTGATCTCTCCGATGAAGTCAAATGCCCACTGGGCAAAGGGTCTAGCCTCGTAGACTGGTTGCAGAGGCATGGCTGGGTTACGCTCACGATGCGCTGCAGTTTGGAAAGTATGACATTTCCTGACATGAGCGTAAACATCCTTGAAGATACAGGGCCAATAATACCTGGCCTGAAGGATCTGATGGGCAGTGGCATCGGCCGAACCATGCCCAGTTCCAAACTGTCCATGGAATTCATCAATTATTTTTATAGCTTGGTCCCTGTCGATGCACCGGAGGTACACTCCTTCGTAGTTCCAACGGTAAAGCGCGGAGTTCTTAATCATGAAGTGAGCGCTTTTCATCTGCAAGGCGCGGCGTTTGTGGGGAGGTAATCCCTCTGGGCATTTGTTGTTTAGCAGTAAGTACACTAGATCAGTATACCACGGGTCCTGGGTAATGGACTCCACCGTATAAGTGTGGCATTCTACGTGGGGAATCTCTTCTGCTATTGTTCGACTTAGTCCCTGGCCTCGGACTATTTTCATGGGCTGCATCTCTAAATCATATTCCTGGAGGATGGCCATCCATTTCCCCCATCTCTCGCCCAATTCACTCTGCATCAGCAGAGATTTGACAGCCTAGTCCGGGATGATAGCATGCACTTTGCTCCGGAGAATATAATGTCAGAATTTCTTCACGGCGCGAACCAAAGCAAAGGCCTATTTTTCCAATGATGAATACCGGACTTCAGCGTTCTTAAAGGGGGAACTCATGAAAGCAATTGGTCATTCCTCCCCTTTAACCTTTTGGGTTAATACTGCCGCGACAGAATGCGGCGAAGCAAATGAGTATATGTAAAACGGGAGGGAATAGTCCAGAATAGCCAAGACAGGTGCCTCCGTTATCGTCTGTTTAATCTGGGTGAACGCTCGCTTTGCTTCCGGACTCCACTCAATCTTGGTATCCTTTTTCATCATTTTGTTGAGTGGCTTAACTATCTCTGCAAATCCTGTGATGAATCGACGCACGAAGTTGATTTTTCCAAAGAAGGATCGCATTTCCTTCTTACTACCAGGCATCTGTAAGTTTAGCAATGCTTTGACCCTATCAGGGTCTATGGATAGACCCTTCTCAGAGATGATATGCCCTAGCAACTTCCCCTCGGTGACCCCGAATATGCACTTCTTGGGGTTGAGGGATATTCCATACCGGTGACATCTCTCGCAGATCTGAGCGAGGTGGGTGGCATGATCACGCCTATCTTGAGAGAAGACGGTCAAATCATCCATGTAGATGATTATGCATCAATTTACAAGGCTCTCGAACGCAATGTCCACGACCTTCTGAAAAGTAGCCCCTGCATTGATCAAGCCGAAGGGCATTCTTCTATACGCAAACGTTCCCCACTTGGTGGTAAACGCTGTTTTCTCTCTGTCCTCATATTTGACCATGACCTGGTTGTATCCTGAATACCCATCCAAGAAAGACATCATCTGGGATCCATTCACTATTTGCAACACCTCGTCCAACGAGGGGAGAGGGTGATTATCTTTCTTGGAGGCCTTGTTTAAATTTTAGAAATCCACACAAAGGCGAATCTCACCATTCTTCTTCCTGACTGGGACCAGGTTGGCAACCCATGTAGTATGTCGGATTGGAAAGATAATCCGAGCTGACAGCAGTTTTTCTACCTCCTGACGAATCAGAGGCTCTATCAGAGGGTTGACCGGTCTTTGTTTTTTGCCAAAAGGGCTTAGCGTCTGGTTTCAGGGGGATGGTATGGGTCATGATGGATGTGTCATATGTCTTTAAGTCTTCATACCCCTAGGCAATTACATCAATGTATTCTCAGAGAACCGCGAGAATCTTCTCCTTTTCCTCAGGGGAACAGGAGGTGCCTATGTGGATGATTTTCTCCTCACCGGGCTGGCCGATGTTAACCTTTTCAAACTTTCCTCCCTCAGGGGAGGATGATACCTTCTCACGGGCTCGAGGGTCTGAGTCGAAGATTCGTTCTAATGTAACCATCCCCTTAGGGATAGTGTTGGTGGGCAAGTCCATGATCCCATCGTCTTCATCACCCTGTCTAGTGTCATCGTGGTCTCGTTCCTCCACTATCTGATCCTCAAAAACACCAACATTGGCCATGAAGGCCAGGATATGTTGATTGTCCTCAAAAACCTGAAAGTGAGTAACATTGTCTGGAATGGAGGGGGTGGGGACCATCTCAACTGAAAATCTTCGGAGTCGCGAGCCAGCCATCGGCTCAAGTGTACTGGCAGAAATGGCTAGGGCATCCAGGACATAGTTCCGTCGCCGGGGAATAAGGTCAATGCCAAAGGCATCAAAATCTTCAATAAGGCTCCAAGCCTGGTTGCGGTATGCGGCCAGCCTTTTATCGTGACATGTGTATTGACTCCGGACTTGTTTAACAACCAACTCTGAATCACCCAGAGCCCGAAGGTGGGTGATACATTTCCTTAGTGCGAATAGGAGTCCAAGAACCAAGGCCTCGTACTCCGTGACATTGTTTGTACAGTTAAACTGTAGCCTGTAGGATACGAGGAAGGATTTCCCCCGCGGGTTGATTAATTCTACCTCGGCCCCACAGCCCTGTTTGGATCGGGACCCGTCGAACTTAAGGGTCCATAAGTTGTTGTTTGTAATCTGGGGCTGGGGACGGGGAGTTTTCTTTGGATTATTGCTGGGAGACTTGGGGGTTCCCCCCTAGACTACCGGTATGAGAGTGGAATTTATCCCCGGAGGCATTTCTGTTCGTGATTCCTAGGTGGGTGGCACTAGAGGAGTGCATCCCGTAGAAGTACTGGGTCCCGGGGAAATAGTTGTATGTTCACTCTGGAGGATATCAAGTTGTTGGTTAGCGATTGACAGGCATGGATCACACTTGTGCTCTGAATGTTTTTGGTAATGCACTCGGCACCAAGTGCCGGACAGGAGTGTGGCAAGGGTCGCTGTGGGGCCCTGAGAGTTAACTTCAACTCTCACCTTTTCTTCTAATTCTTGTGCTCTTTGTAATATTACGGGGTCCTCTCCGGGGATGAAATCAAATGTTAAGATTTCAAGAGGTCAGTACACCCCCAGAGAGGTCTTGGAGAAAAGGACTTCATTGACCTTCCTGACTTCGGTAAGGGCCTATTTCATCCAGGGTTCGCTCTCGACCCGGATCTGATTGGATTCTCCTTCCCACGGAAGCCACAAGTGGGTGAAGTCGGTCGAAAAGTATCCATTTAAGGACTTAGACCAATTTTGACTTAGTAACATCCCGTAAGTCTCTGGGATGTCCACCACTTGGATATCAATAATGCTGGCTATCCTGGGGTCCTAGATAAGATGTATCCGGACATTTTTCAATTCCCCCACCATTTTTACAGCAGTCTTATCCAATTGGATTACCGCGCCATTAGACGGGGTGGGGTGGAGTTCGAGCTTCTGACAAATAGAAAAGGGCATGATGTTACCCGAAGCTCCAGAGTCTACTAGGCAGTTATGTATATTTTTTCCATAGATGTTCAGGCCTAGTAGGAAGGGGGGATCCTCATTATTTCCCCGGAAGACGGCCGCATTAGCATCTTCGAACGAGACAGTCTTAGGTGGGTGGCTGACTGCTTTTGGGTTCCCTAAGAGCTTCAGAAGGGACTTCTTCTGCTTGGGACAATTTAATAGAACCTCCATCAAGGTCATGGAGGTGGTGGTCTGCTCTAACGCCTTCGTGATGTCGAATCTTCCTCCTGAGAACTGGTGATTTTCCTCCGTGGGATCTTTTGCTTGGTTAGGGCTAGGACCTTTTGGAGGGATGGGTCGATCAGTTGCACTACCCTAGGGAGGAGGAGTGTCTCTGGTAGGAGGTGTGGGCGTATAAGCTAGTCCTTTACCCGCTTGGCTCCGGGTGTTGTATGGAGCCCGTGGGTTGGTAAAGGCGTTGGCCTCAAAGGGTGGAATAGAGTCATCAAAGAATCCTTGCAGTTTAGATTCTTCTTCGTCTTCTCTGGAAGTACCGAAGAAGATGGTATCAAAGGTGAAGGCACTATGGGTTTGTTCTTGGACAGGGGGCTCTGGGGGAGCGGTATCGTGCGATTGTTGCCTGTCCAGCTGGGAGATCATTATAACTTTCTCCAAAGTGGCACAATTCACCTCGTTGTGCGAACCTGTATCGTGCAGCCGACACCAATTAGTCATGGGCTGGAAGTCTGCGACTGACGTAAAATGGGATGGTCCAGCACCATTTTGGTTGGTGTTTTGGTTTGGAGGCAGGCCTCCGGTATTAGAATTGTTGTTCCATTGTTGTTGGTTTGGCCTAGGCCCGTTGTTGAAGTTTCTTCCCCCGACATTGTTGCTTCGTTGGCCGGAGAAGATATTCCCTCTCTGGGAATTTGAGTTTTGGGGCACGTAGGACCCAGCCTTCAGTTGACCCATGTCCATGGTTAGAGTGGACAGCATTCACCAGAGGGATTCAACCTCGGCGGTCAACTGAGTGTTAGCGTCACAATGGGATGGTTGTGGCGGTTGTTGGCTTCCCGGGAAGGCAGCAGGATTAGCCGGAGTCGAGGGCTGCAATCCTCTAGCTGCGGACGACTGGAAGAAGGGCACTCTGGATAGTTGTGTCTGAGTCTATTATGTCTGCTGTGGCTGATTCCAAGGGAAGACTTCTGGACCCAGTGTCATCTGGGTCTGGGAAGGGTAAACATATCGCGCCTGTTGGTCTATCAAAGGTGGCGGGGGATTCACCGCCATTGAGGGGGCGCCTATTGCCAGATTGGGATTGTAACCCCCGGCATATGCAGTTCCGCTGGGGATCATATTGAAAGGCATGTTCTGTCCAATCCCGCCCGGGGATTTGTTGAGACTGCGGGACAACTCTAAGGCCAAGTTGTAGACTTTTTCCAAAGTGTCTCGGTCGCCCAAAGCGGTTGTTCTCCAGAGGAGAGTGGCAACGAAAGGGTCCATCGCGTTGAGGTATGTCTGTATGGTAACATCTGGCGATGGGACAAAAGGGCCTGTGCATTTCTTCAAGGCACGCTGGAACCTATGGTTGAATGCTGCAAGAGGTTCATTGGGTTCCTTTTTGATGGAGATGAACTGGCTATGGGACCAGGCTGGGTCCACATGCATGCGAAAGGCAGCCAAGAAGGCGTCTTCCATATCCTGCCAAGTGTTGATGGAGTTGGCGGGAAGGTTAAGGTACCAGTTCAATTCGCTTTGTCCCAAGGACAAGGGAAACATGCGGGTCACAACATCTTCATGCTGGATTCGGTGTCGGTTCATGGCATCTTTGTATGCCTGTAAATGTTCTTCTGCGGTCTGTGAGCCTAAGTGCTCATATGGTGGGCAGATCTTCTCTGGGTGAGAGGGTAAATCATTGATTGCACCCAGAAAAGTGCCCATTGGGGACCCAGTGTTCCCAAAGTATGCAGCCATTGGGGGAACTATATGTTGGGTGGTTTGAGTACTAGTTCCCAGGACCGTCTGGGGAGTTTGGGTATTCAGAGATATGGTGGATCCCCAGACAACAGTGGCTGGTATGACTTTCAATGTCCGCCTCTTTCGAGCAGGAGGCTCGAGTTCGAAAAACCTTCTGGGATTCAGAGCAGACCTAAGGACTCTTTCAAATTTAGCTAGGGATAAAGACCCAATCCCACTAAAGGCTTGTCTCCTAAAACTACAACTCGGGGAACCCTCAGGAGGTGTAAAATCAGAATCCTGGGAGGGGGATGAGTTCATGCCCTCCTTCTAGCGCTAGTTTCTGTTGACGGGGTTTTGCTGACCGGGTCCGCCAACAGTCATAAGTTGTCACCGGGTTCCAGAGAAATCGGCCAACTCTGCCTGCAAAGGTTGTCCGGGGAAAATAAATCCTCCGGGCCTTCAAGCACCTGGGTGTCAGGTCACGACGGTGCGGGGATCGGTTGGGAGAGGTGACTATTTTTGAGGGGGATAGCTAGTTACTTCAACTCATTCTCCCAGAGATTCAGAATAGTAAGGGTTTCCCAGAGCACTCTACACTTAGAAAATAAAATGAAAAAGATCCTGCAGGGTTAGAGACATTTATCTAACTACAGTCATGCTGAAAAGTCTGGGACATCGATAATACTCTGAAAGACTACACTAAATACCGAAGAAAAACACAACCATCAGTTGGCATTTCATGAGTAGCAGAATAAATAAGTCGTTAATCTACTTGAACATATCAGAGTAAAGGACATACAGAACATTAAAACATGAAATACCATTAACTCAGAAGCAGGGACGTTAACAACTTCATTGCCAAGAATCCTTCCTTCATCAATGTTTGGTCCAGCAAGCACTGGTGCGTGATACAATGGTGGCTCCAAGGGAGCATCTAACTACCAAGAACAGAACAATGGAGCATTGAGCTCTGCAACTAAAACCAGAAATCACTTTGCTATTTCTTATGGACAACAAAATCATCAATTTCGCCGACCCTTGGAAATGGGCCGATTTGCCTATTTATACAACTCTTTCTAACCCTGACCCTATTTTACTGTGCTTTAATAAAATACAATATCTGGGGGCCGGTACTACTTGCGCCACCCTACAAAAGACCTGGAGATGGAATAGGTCTGCCATGTCAGAAGAAGAAGACAAGAATATACATTAGAAGAATCGGCCTCGAGAAGAGAGCCAGAGAGAAGAAAGAGGAAAGTAGGTCCCCCGGGAACCGAGGCTACATGCCTCATAAATGGGAAATGCGGCGTCCTGTCTCCAATGTGCCAGGTGTACCTTTGAACGATGCCTTGAAAAGACCACCCTGTCAGAAACCAATTGCCGAGCCAATGCCTCTTGATGCGCTCAACTACCCTCTGACAGTCTTTATTAACCGCTTCTGAAAGTGACCAGTCGGTCTCAGGGACCGGGACACAGATCACTTTAAATAATACAAAATCTTGGATCCCAAACTCCGGGATCCGGGAACTTATTCCCCCAAAAGAATAAAGAATGCTTAAAGCCCAAATTTCCCCGGTTCCCGGAGAACGCTCAAGGCTGTTTATTATCATTGAAGGCCTGAAGGATGCGGAAAATGCCATCTTCATCAATCTTCCTTAGGCTGGCCCTTCGGTGTCTGGCCACTTCAACTTGTTCCACCAAGTCCGGAACATTATTCCTGAACTCATCTGCCATCCTTGCGGCATCATGGCCCTTAAGCACCATTTTGGTCAATTTTTCCATTCGGGCCCCATCCATCCCCTTTGGGGATTGATATCGAGATGCCATTCTTTCATCAAAATTCCCCAACACTGACTCCTCAGGGGTATAAGTATTTGTGCCAAGGGGATCAACCCTAGAAGCTTTTGTTATAAAGGACCTATATAAATTAGAAGAATGCTTCAATGTGTTTACCTTATCCTGTAAAGATTCTACCAGTTGCTTGGTTACCTCTAATGTGAGGTCCAGTCTGGAGTGCTGAGCCTTTACGAAATCAAATGATTCCTCACCCAGAATTTTAGATTTGGAAATTATGTCTTCTCCCAGGGTGAGGAGTTCTTCGAACTCTACCTTCCACGCTTGGTAATTCTCAGCATCACTCTCCCACTGCTCAATCAGTTCTTCCACCTGCAAAATAAGCTGCCGGGCCATATATAAATCTGGGAGAGTGGCCGCTAGGAAACGCTGGGTGTTTCCTATCTGTAGAGCGACCCATTCGTCTACTGCCTGAACCTTCTTCTTCATTACTCACAGGGAGTCTATGTCGCTCTGCGGTAATTCTTCTACCGTGGAGGTCTATGGAGGGGCAACGTTGAGGGGTTGGGCCAGCTCTGTAAGCAACCCCATGAGGTTTGCATTCTTCTCCTTTTCTACCTTGAGCCTCTGGGCCTCTTTTTCGTATCGGGCCTCCACCGCCCGGGCTGCCTCCTTCAGCAGGTCTACTTCACCCTGCTTCCCTCTTTTTCCCGAAGACACCTCTGCGATGTTATAATCTACGGGGTCCACGGTTGCTTCATCAGCGTCTGGGGGAGGCGTTGCCACTACTGCAACTGTTTCTCCGCCGGCCCAGTTCGGAGGGTATGAACTGTCCGGGCCTTCTTTGCTTTTGGCGGGGCCTGGGCTAGGGCCATCATTTCGGCCAGGGAGAGAGGGACTGTTGGAGCAGATTGGGATTTCATTTTTCTACTTTCTGCCATCCATGGAGGTGGAAGAGGTGGCCTTCCTGCCAGAGTGTGTTCTTCAGATTCTCTCCCGGTGTCCGGTGGTGGCTGCTCCTTTTCAGCATGTACTTCCTCTGTATCTCTCCCTGTCGGAACCTCTTCCTCAGCAACATCTTCAATCTCTATCTCCTCATCCTGGTCTCGGATGTCAATTGTTGTGTCGAGACCTTGGTCGACTTCCTTGGGAATCTCTTCTTCATGTTTCTCCTCTTCCTCATCTGTTGATAGTAGGGGCAGTATCGGGCCAAGATTCAGAGTTTGGGCCGCTGTGATTACCTGCCCGAAGGTTGCTCCCGGGGGTGGCCTTGGGAACACGGCGGCTGGGGTTACGGTTGATCCTGAAGTTCCATGTCTGGGTTCCCCAGCGGATGCCTTTTTTTCACTTGGCAGTTGTTGGTCCACTCCCGGACCTTCTGTTCCTGAGGCCCCGGAGATAATCTCTGGTTATGGCCTCTTTTCTTCTGTTTGCTGCTCTTCTCGTTCTGCATCTTCTACTTCCAGGTCCTCTGGATCCACAGCCTCTTGTCCTTTCTCTGGGACTTCCATCCCCGCTTGTGTATCATCCCCTTGTAGATTCCCAAACTCATCGGCTGCAAACATGTCAAACTCCTCTTCTGGAGGGGGACTGGCTGGGTCCTCCGTTTGTTCTGCTTCTTTCTCCGGTTCTGGGGAACTGGAGGAAAGGATTTCCACTTCTTTTGGGAGGGAAGCCCTTGGCGCTGGTTCGGCCTTTGGCTATGCAATATGCTTTCTCTTCCTCTGGGTGATCAGAGGCGGCCCCGCGTCTGCAATTACTGCTGCCTCCATAGGATCCACCCCCGTCGCCTTCGCCATTAAGGCTGCCAGCGATGGGGAGGAAGGAGGAAGAATTGGTCCGGCCATAAGCGGGGGAGTGGCGAGCCTTGTGATCAACTGCTCCCTCATTTGTTGGGAGGCCACTACAGATTGCCTAATCTATTCTTGGATGGGGACTTGCTGCACGGAGGGTGTTGTTTCTATCCCCTTTCCTTTATCTGCGCCTTGTGCAGAGGTCCCGGCCCCCAGGGTCAACTTTGGTACCGGTGGTAGTGTTGCTTTTGGTGCCGGCCTGGAGGTTAGGCGCGCACTCCCGGGGCATGCCTTCTTAAAATAGGCATGACTTCTCTCGACCACCTCCCGAGTGAAGTCCTCAATTGTGTGGTCCTCCTGGACAGCCCAATTTATTGTCGGCAGTGGCAATTTGTCGATCCCCTTTTCTTTGTGCTGGGGGTCTGTGGTGGGGGCGTCGTCTGAAAAGCCCGTTGGGAACCTCCAGAGCTTTAGCTCCTGCATCATCCCGACCGTCATTCTATCATAATGCCAGCTGCGCACATCCATATCATCCTGGCGATCTGCCCAGAAGTCCTGCATGTGTGCGTGGTGGGGGTCCGCAGCCTGGGGCAGTGCCGTTGCAATCCTGCCATGCGGATCAAAATTTTTCTGCGCCAGATAAAATTCCTACAAGTTGTAACATTGAAGCTCATTATCTGCCTCCTTTGCGGTGGCTAGATTGCAGGTGTAGTTCCCACAGGAGATTGGGAACGAAATGTTTGGGACCTTCTTGTGGGCCAAGAGGGTATGCAGCTCCATCATCTGCCGGCAGTATTCCAGCAGCACGATCTTGTCCCCGTAATGCTTGGGCAACAAGTAGGGCTTCCCAGAGAAGCCGACGACCCTAATGTATGTGTGCTACTGGAATTGGATGTAGTAGTGCCCATAACTACTAACCAATTTCATCGCCTCTGTCGACAGGCGATATCCGGCATCCCAGGTGGGCGTGAGCAAATGGTAGTAAATGAAGGAGTCATTTACCCGACAATAACTAGGGAAGCTAGCTTCCCATTGAATTTGTGGGAAATGGTCCCACGACACTTTCTGTCCCCGGCCAAGCCTGAGAACACCATCTGTAAGTAGGCTATTGGAGTGGGGCCTGTGTTGGGCCAAAGCCCAAAAAACATAAGAAGTCATGTAGAACTTCTTCTTCTCGTTCAGCTGCAGGAACTGGGAGTCAACGTGATTGGAAATTATGGTCGCCCAGTCAAAGAACTCTCCCTTAGTGGAGATTCCCAGGAGGAAATAGTACATCTACTTTGCAAATTCCTGGGCGGAGGGTTGCCCAAATACCCGGGCCAATGCTATCATCCCCATTTGGATGCTTTCCTTGAATTCAGAGCGGGGGATATCTATTTTCATTCTTTTTGGATCCCTCTTTGGGACCTTTAGCCAGTGAGTGTTCATGTACACCCGGCGGCATCCTCCAGTTGGTTGAATTGTTTCAAGGCATCGATCCTTGTGACCACCGTGGCCCTATCAAATTGCGGGATCCCCAGGCCTGCTTGGAAAGTAACTGGGTCAAGGGACACCAGTGGAGTGGGGAACCCCGTAGGTTCTGCAGCTGCAAGCATGACGGCCCGGACGGAAGAGTTATAGTTGGCAGCCAGGGTGAGAACAAGCTCTGGAGACTGCACGGAGCATGGGAAGCAAGCTGCCCGAAGAATTTTGGAACCTCCGATGTTGGTTGCAATTTTGTCTCCAGCCTGTCGCTTGATATGCATTATCTTTACCAGGGCCTACATTTCTTCCCAAGTCCTGACACTGGGGTCGGTCATCAATTTTACCTGGGACTCAACCTTTGAGCCCACAATCTCCTCCCCCTGCATATACTTCATAGTGAGGGGCAGCTTTGCCAGGGCCTTTTCTATCTTTGACTTTGCCGCTGCCCTGGTCTCGGTTGTGGATAGCAACTCCGGACTTCCGGGAGGAGATGAGGCGGATGCTTCAGACATGATTGTAAAGTGAAGTCTGGACCTGCAAGACCAAGCGACTGTCAGAACATATTTGTCAAAATAAAACAATAACTCTTGGGTCCGGAGATCTTACCACCGCGCCGTTTATTTTTCTTGAAAAGTTAGTTTTACGCAAATACCTGAAAAGCAAAATATAAACTTAGGATTTTATCATATCTCCGGGCCCGGGAAGTTTTATCACACTTGAGGATGTCATGGGATGAATGGCGAAACAGGGGCCCAAAGCCCAGAGAAATGACCGTTAGTAAAGAAGAATGTGGAAGCAAGTCCACGTGGACACCACGTGCGCTAGCATTGAATAGATGTGATGGCACTAGCGGCGGAGCCAACTGTTTGAACGCGCGAAAAGGGAAAGCCACTTGGCCAAAAGTAATTGCACACATGGGAAATAAATGAGGCTCTGACAGCCTTGATGGAGGAGAGAGAAAATAGCCCATTTGAAACCGACCGAGAGCCGAGTTTCAAACAGGTGGTTTTCTACCTTGAAGCAAGCTTGGAGGTGAAAAACCAGCAGCAAGGGTGACTCGACCAGCTCGTCGAGCCACCTGGAAGGATATACAGAGAGCCAAGGGGTATATACATGAAAAGGAGGGAGATATACAAGGGTTACCTACATAAATATACATATTCACATGAATATACACATGGATGACCCCCGCGGGAAAAACCAGACGAAGCTGAAACAGGAATATACAGCTACTCACATTATGCACCCGCTATCTACAGGCTACTTACAAATTATTCACAGACTATCTACATCTACACAGAAGGCGGACAACCTTTTGGTAGAGCCGAGCCACCAGCAAGCGGCAAAACCAGAAGACCAAAGAAAAACAACAGAGAAACAAAGCAAACAAAATGAAAACAAGCAAACCCAAAGAAAACCAGAAATGAAAGCAAAGTGAAGAGGAGGGAAGTAGAGAAACCAACCTGAAAACGCAGAAGGCAGAGGAAGGGAAAGATTACCAGGAGAACTCTGCAACAACTTTGAATCGTCAAGCCGTCGAGATCACCACCATGGAGCACTAGCGTACGTCTGAGAACAGTAGAAGGTGTTAAGCTATGATTACCACAAATCTCTCTGTAACTGCTCTGCTAATCGCTTTGAAAATCGCTCTATTTCGCTCTAAGTGCTCGAAGATTTTAATCGCGGTAAATGTGAAAATGATAGGCAAGTCTATTTATACTCGCGGTAAAAAGTAATCCTCCTTACTCCGGAGATTTCAGGTCCGGCAAAACCTCCGGACTTCAGGCCCGGGGATTCCTTACGAGGATGTTCCTAAAACTTAGGAACATCATCACAAAGAATCCCGGAGTCCGGAATCAAGCTTCCAACCAAAAGGCAACCTCTGGGATCCGGGATCCCGGAGAGAAACAAACAAAACAAGAAAACCACACACACCGGGGAAGAAAAACCCCGGAGAAAGAAAACAAAAAGAAAAGAAAGACAAGGCAAAGCCGCAGCAAAAAGCAAAGCGAAAAAAAAAGGGGGACCCAACATTTTGCACACAAAATGTAGGGACGGGGATGCAGGGCATAACACCTAGATAACATGGACATCAGATTTAGTAACACCTTTTTTTCTCTACTGATTAAATGTTGAGCATGAAAAATTCAAAGACCTCTTCTTCAAAAGAATTATTGAACTAGCATTCATCCGGCTTGTATAGAGTGCTAAAAAAACACCCTTAGCCAATACCTTAACTCCTATTTTCATCTTGCATCCTCTTCTTGAGAAAACAATCTACACACATACATCATTTAGATCAATTATTGAAATAAGGTTTTGTATTAAACTAGGGATATGTACCACACCATGAATCCCCTTCACTCTACAATCAATAACTCTTTTTTGACTCTATCATTGCCAAAAATATTTAGATAAGAGTCATTGCTAAGATACACCTTTCTACCATCAAACTCTTTATACTTTGTGAACCAATTTCTATGAGAGGTCATGTGAAAAGATGCTCTTGAATCAATAATGCACACATCTTTCGATGCATACATTTCCAAGACTGCACAATATGCATAATAATCATCTTGAGAGGATTTATCCACATTCAAATTAGAGGCATTTTACTTTCTTCTCTTTCTCTTTTACTCCTTGAATTCTTTACAAAAATGACTTGGGTCTTGCCATAGTTTGAACATTTCACCTTGGAATTCTTTCCAGGAGAATTAGATCTCCATGGGGACTTATATTTAGACTTCTTTCATTTTTTCATCAATCTACCTTGAGAAATGAGGGCCTCATCCATCTCAAAATATTTTCTCCCCAATTCTCTAGACAACCTTGAAGCACCCACATCATCCATTTTAAAATTGGTTATAGTAGTTCTAATAGCCATTTCTAGTTGGTCTTGTGAGTTTGGAAAAGAACATAATATACACATGCAACTATCCTAGTCCTCAATATTCACACCAATAAAACCCAACCAAGAAATAATCATATTGAACATACTGAGATAATATGTAATGGATCCTCCTTCCTCTATCTTCAAATAATAAAACTTGTTCCTCTATCTACAAAACTCTCATTGTAAAAAGATCAACACAAAAAACCCTTCTACCCAATAAAAATAACAAATTAGTCAAGATCTAATACTAAATGAAAGAAAGTTATGGTATAGAATAACACTTCTAATGCTAATCAAATCAAGAGAGAATGCAATATTTATTACAAACCCTTAACAATTACATTTTAGATACACATTAAATATAAATTATGAATCAAAAGTAATGTAAACCATAACACCAAATTTATGTGGGAAAATCCTTAGGGAAAAACCCATAATCCAAAACACAAAGGTCAACTGTATTACTGAAAATAAGAGTTACAATACAATGCACCAAAGCAAATACTCTACACGAGTAATTACAACAATGTATAACTTTGGAGCAATTCTAATAGTATAATGGTATCTTAAAAAGACTTCAACACCACAAAATTATCCAAGGAAATAAGTATTTATAGAGTTGACATATGAAGAGTAGGCACCCCTAGTTTCTAAAACCATCTCTAATTCCCAGGTTGTAAAGTGTTACAAAATAGAAAGATATTATAAACAAGACATATTTTTCATAGAAATTTTCCAAAACAAATACTTACCTCATAATAAAAAATTAACTTGCCATTTGCAAGGCACCTTCTACATAGCTACTACTAAATCCAAGAATAGCTATTTCTCTTTGCACATATCCACTTGTCAAATATGAAATCAAGTACATATTCCTAACATAAATTTGTAGCTTCCACAATTAACCCTTATAGTTCATAAAACTAGCATAGTAGGTGTAATCACCCTAATTTGGTTTGCTCTGACTAGAGACCCTATTTGCCCTAAGTGTGATCATACCCCTAATTATGTTAAGACAATTACTCAATTAATTGACATAATTTATTTAAAATTTAATGTCCCAAAATCAAAGTGTTTTCATCATTAACTCATATTAATTACATTGGTCTATTTAATTAAATCAAAAGAATTAAATACATGGCTAAGATAATTAATTAAAAGGAATTAAATAAATCTCCTAATTACAACTCCTCACTTGCAAAATGGAAAGTCAATCCATTAGCTAATGAGAGTTAAATCACTTGGATCACCTCACATGGATCACCAAAGATTCAATATCCACCTCTCTTTATAAATCAATCTTGACCTCTCATTCCTCAAATTCTTCTATAAAAAGAATGAATTTTGAGCTCAATGGGCCCCTAATTTTAGAATTTCATTTGCAAACTTATGCTGTCCTAATTTGTTAATGCATTTTAGCTCAACATTCTTAGAATTGCATAATATTTCATTTTGGAGCACTAAAATGAACTTTACTTTAGCATTTAGCTTGCATTTTACTGGAATCTTCCATTCTAAGGATGAATGTCACTGATTTATGCATAATCTGAGCGCAAATTATAACATTTATCAAATGCTTCTTAGATAGGAAGCAATATGTCAGTTTTAGTGATTTCTATGTGCTTTTCCTTTGTTATTTCATGTTTTTATCACTAATCTAATGACATATTGAATTGTTGTGTTTCAGCTTGCAGGTCCACAAAATACACACACATTTTTGGTGCCCACCGTGGGGAAAATCCTCAGATTTATCCTTCTTTCTAAGTCTATTTTCACTCATTTGTGTTCTCAGTTTTCAGGTATAGAGTCACATTTAGTCACCAAAGCTCGCCTTTAGTTGCAAAGGCTCACATCTGGGAAAGATCATCGCATCTAGGATTTCAAAACTCGCATCCAGTAAATCCCATATCACATCTAGTGAAATATTGCATTAGGTAATTCTTGCATTGCCTTTAGTTGCAAAGGCTCATTTCTAGGATCCTTAATCACATACAGGATTTCTAGGATCGCATTCAGTAAATACAGTCACATTTGGTTGGTTTATTTGCAAATTTAAAAGTCTAACCACTAATCTGCTAACCATGACTATTTCTATGTTTTGAATAGCCTAACATTTTCTTGCAGGTTGCTGTCAAAGACTTTTTTATTAAAAAGTTGGAAAGCAATTACTAATTTGTGGTTTGTAGGTTTCCAAATCGTTCAACTTAACTTTTATTTTTGCAAGCTTTCAAACTTAAGAACATTTTCTTCCATTTGCTAAATTGATCAGAGGGCTATGCTCTTTTCCTTTAAAGAAAATGAGAAACTCAAAAGTCAATTTAACACTTGATAAGAATTTGGGGAAATAAACAAGCAAATTGTCTAAAGTTGAAAGTAATTGAACAAGCAAACTCATTTAAATTGGGTAAATTAAACAAACAAACTTTGCTTACATGTTTTTTCAATTATCAAAATAGGCACTTAAAATCAGATTTAAACACATTACTTAGTCCAACTAGAGGGTTTTCTCTTTTTCCCATGTTGGAAGAAAAAAAAAGTGTCATGGGGGATTGAATTTTGGGTTATAAAATCTGAAGTAAATGAACATATTTGATGTGCTTGTGGGAGAAAATAGAATGGAACAAGAGAGTATGCTCTTCTTCTTTTGAAGAATGAGAAATCTAGACTCCTAAGTCACCAATCCTTTGTAATTGCTTTCAAAACATTAGAGCTGGGCCTGCTAGTTGAGGAAAAAATCTCTCGGGAATGACCCAAGTGAGGAAAGGTTTTATGCCAACCCTTCCAACTCACTATAATCAATATGCTTCTTTGTAGGCCAAAGCCTCGAAAGACAGTCGATTTTGTTCTCAGGATTTTGACATCATTCCTTGAACATACTTAAGTGTGTGTAGAGCGGAGCCACTTGAGTCTTGCTTGAAATACTACACACATTTGAGTACTCATAGGGCTATACGCCTCAATTTTTTCTTGTGCAATTCTAGGGGGGATGATTGCGAATAGATGGCCACAATTAAACAACTCTTGTAAAAAACTACCCAGTTTATCTCTGAAAGGGTGATAATCTTTGTGCAAGGCAAATAGTAATTTTCCCAAGATACTCGTCATTTCATGGCCTCACTTGCATTTAGAATTGGCTAATACGATATCATGATTGGGGCCATTGCATGCTTGGTGATGGCCATATTCTGATTAGCATGTGAGTGTGTACCTGAGTCTATGAGAAAAGATTTTCACTCTATGCCTAGAATCTAGGGAATAGGGATGTGTTTTTGTAACCTTAATGAAAATTGATTTATGTATCCTAAAAAATAATAAGAAGATAAATCCTCAAAACAAGCAACACATTTCAATCCCTGACATACATGATGTTCAATACCTCTCTGGAAAGTCTCAGACAAACCCTTTTATCAGATAAAATTTCACGTATTTTGAGATAAACTAACATTGAAATTGCAAAACCATCAGAAGCTCACATCTGGTTAGTTTCAAGTCGCATTTGGTTGCATATGCTCACATTCAGGGAGCTTCATCGCATGCAATAAATCTTGGCTCACATGTGGGAAATAGGATCACATTTTTTCTTCATAAGCTCTCATCTTGTATTCACTCACATTTAGGTAGTTGCATCTAGGACAGTGGGTACTTGCATACGTGTCACTCAGAGAAACTACGTATTTTTGGATACCCTTTTGGCTCTTCAGTTTGGTCCTGTGCTATTGATAGTCTGCTTGTTGCTATTTCACAACTTGTTTAGAAGTCTACCTTGCATGTCCTTTTGGATTCTCACAATTGGTCCCAAAACATGTGGTATTTTCACTTACCAAAATCTCTTGATTCCTAACTCACTATCAGGGCATTATAACCCTTTGATGCTGGAATCACTCACTCAAAAAAAACACAAATGCTCTTTTACTACTTGGACACACCTATTTGGACAATATGACATCCTATTGACATAATTGGAAAACCTTTGACAAAGTTGAGACCCAACTTTCATGGTTAACATAAGACATAATCAATACCTTGGTGACAATTAAGAGAGACCTCCTAGATTACTCAAGTTTCAACAAGGAGAGACATCTCGTAATCCCCTATTTGATCAAAGATCACCCGAAATAGAAGCACCTCATCAAGGATGGAGTGTAGCTTTTCACGAATCTAGTGAAGGACATGACAATAGAGAGAGACACAAAGAAGAACAAAATCACAGTTGTCCTTTGTTTGATTATGATAGTGAGGAAGATATAACAAAAGAGGAGTATAAAAAGCTAAAACAAAGTAGAAAATTCCAAAAGACCTTGGAAAAGATCAATGGTGAAGACAAAGAGGAATACTTCCTACACTTGGCTTCTCTTGGAGTCAAACTTCCCAAAGACTATGATGTTGAGAGACTAAAAGAAAAGGAGGTACAAACACCTATTTCAATCCTTACTGAGAAATTAACCTTAATGCAAATAGAACTTGTGACACTCAAGCAAGAAAAGATCAAACCTACAAAAAAATACTCTTTGGAACACATATGTCCATTTCCTTTTGAAAAGAGTATCAAAATGGTTCCATTTCCTCCTAACATGGCCAGACCCAAATATGAAAAGTACATGGAAGAAATAGATCCACATTACCATGTTAAAGAATTTTGCGCTCTAAGAATAAAGTACATGCATTAACCTACTTACCTAATGAGTCTTTTTCTGGGAAGTCTAGGCGGAAACACTATGGAATGGTTCTCCAAACTCACACCAAGTGTGCAATCTTTTGAGGAGTTAAACCAATTATTTATTCAATATTAATTGTACAACATACAAAATAATGTAACCATGATGGATCGTTATAATATGAAACAAAGAACAGGTGAATCCTTTACACACTTTTTAAAAATGTGGAGGAGAATCTTTGCAAGGTACTCAAGAGAAATACCCAAATCTGAAAAGATGGAAATATTTATCAACAACTTGGTCCCCGGAATGAACTATGCTTTACAAATGCAAGATTCACCTAGTTTTGAGAGAATGATCAAGAACGTTATTCATGCCGAAGATGTCATGGTCAAGAAAGGAGAAATCACACTCAAAAGTGATAATAAATCTAACAAATGGTGGAACAAGAACAAGAATTTTGTTAGCGATGGGCTGGTAGAAGCATCCAATGCAAACACTAAACCAACGATGTTCAATCTAACAAACAAATTACAAGAAATCAAAGAAGCTAAGGTAACAACTACAATACCAAGAGCAAAAAATGATACCAACAAGAGTAAACCATGGACATCTATACCTCAAAGAACATTTACTCCATTGGGAGAACCTCTTGAGACAGTTTTGAAGACTCTCTTGGATAACAAAGTCCTCATAATATCAGATTCAAAGCCATGGGAGCCAGAAGTTAAACCAAGGTGGTGGAATGACAATGCCTATTTTGTTTTTTCATAAAAACAAAGGTCATAATACTAATGACTATGTTAAGATCAAACATGTTATACAAGATCTCATTGAGGGAGGCAAAATCAAAGTGGAAGGACATACCACTAACGAAGATCACATGACATATAACAAACCATTCCATAACTATGAAAAAGGGGAAGCTTCTAAAGGAAAAGGAAATGAAGTCAATTACACCTACTCTCATAATGATAATGTGATCAACATGTTGGACATAAAAAGTGAATCAATCAATGTGATCACTATCAAAGGTGCCAAAGATACATTGTCACATTCGAACGTGGTAGCTTGAAGCCAAGTGCAAGTCACAATCAAAGGAGTTAACTCCTCATATAAGCAAGAAAAATCCTCTAAAACACCTATTGTCACAATTCCTAATCCAGTAGCGACAAGACAAACAATTACTATACCATCTACAAACTATAACTTGGTAGATCAATTGCAAAGTACCTCAGCTCAAATTTATATATTTGAGCTATTAAAGATCTCTTCAATGCATAGGGAAGTTCTTGAACACGCCCTAAATTCTAAAAATTTTCCAAAATACATTGATGTTGACAAGTTCTAGGAAATGGTCAATCACATATCAGGTCCACATTACCTCTCCTTTTCAGAAGAAGATGACAAGTCCTTAACCCATCCACATAACCAACCCCTTCATATTGAAGTCTTGATGCACTAATCCCGTGTAAAACATGTATTGATAGATGGAGGCACATGGTTGAACATATGTACTCTCAATCTAATCAAGAAATTGGTTCTTTTAGAGAAAATAATTGATTCAAGAAGTAAGATAACTATCAAGGCTTACAATGAAGAAGAAAGATCTTTTAAAGGGATCATTATTTTACCAATTAGAATAGGACCAATTGAATGCAATGTGATTTGTCAAGTTCTTTATCTACAATTTTCCTATAACATATTACTGAGGAGACCTCAGATACATGAAATGCAAGCAGTACCATCTACTTACCATCAATGCATTAAATTCCCACGTAATGGGGTGGAAGTGACAATTCCTACAGATTCAAGATACACTTGCAACAATGTTAAAGTAGACAGTATGGTTCCTCACAATAAGGAAGTCCCACAAAATCCACACCTGAAACATCTAAAGACATGGTGATGAGAAGCTTTGGAAAGATACTATATTGTGAAGAAACTAGCATGGGGGAATACAAACTAGACATGACGCCATCATTGGCTAACATTCTCATGTCTTCAAGATCTTATGGGAAACCTTCCCAATCTTTCACACCTACTGCATCAAAAGAAATATACATTCACAAACCAACTGGTATGGTTAGAGCCTCTACTTCTCAAGAGGATGGAAAAGAAGATAAAGCAGTCTTGGCTTGGCTCTATAAAGGAGAATAGAGAGAAAATGAGGTAAAACATGTGGAGATATCCCCAGAAAAGTATGGTAAAGGATATGACCTTCTCAAAAAAATGGGATACAAAGGGAAGGGACCTTTAGGAGATAAAGGAAAAGGACTCATTGAACCTATATGCATGGAATAAACACCAAAGACAAAATAGAGTTAGGTTTCAATAACAATTCAGAAAAACCTACTTCAAGAGATGGTCCAATCTTTGATGAAGGAAGTGATGAAGAAGAAGAAGAAACAACACTTGAACCATGGAAATATGAAAGATTATTACACATTGGTATTGAGTATCCCAAATATCAAGGAGAAATATATGTACCCACTTCTGTAGCACAACAAGAGCATCATGTTCCTTTGTTGTCACAAGCTGATGTCCAAGAAGTGGAGGAAGAAACAAAAGACTCTCCAGAAATCCAACAACTAGAAGAAAATCATGAAGAAATACCCCAACAACAAGATGTACATCCTAACTGGGGGAAATTGGTGACAATTTCACATGTCCTAGACTCACCACACTTTGATCTACAAATGGATAATAGGGTACATCAGGTAACCATTTCTAAGTTCTTAAACAAATTTGATGACGAAATAACATATTCACATGATTATGAATGGGATCACATATTTGATGTTACCATGGACATTGAGGTAGATGTGATTCATAAATTTATGTCTCTATTAGAGAGAGGAGAAAGTTCTAACACTTCCCCTAACACTATTGTTGTCCCAAAATCAGATGAGATATCACTACCCAGGATTGTTGATGGAAATACTGGTGCTTTACTAGGTCTAGAGGACATTCAAATGATACAAGATATGAGTTTAAATATGATGAGAGAAGAAGAAGAAATCTAAAATGAGGGGTCACTAGAGTTAGATCCACATATTACTAACAATTACCCTAATAATGACGATTCAACTCTTAATGATCTAAATGCTATATAAGCTAACTTAACAGAACATGTCTTGTCAGTTAATAGTCTGGACTCTGACGCGATGTTGTCCTTACCAAACTCAAAATCATTATCCTTGGTAAACCCTGACCTTATTGATTGGACCAATTTAGACCCTACGCCTATCATGAAATTTCCCAATGACTATACTTTGGCCTGTTATCTAAAATCTTGTGAACCCTATCCTTCTTCCAACAATGCAAGGAGTGTGAACATGATAGAGGAGGATATCAAGTTTCTTAGTCACAAATTAAAAAATAAAAAGAAATAAATAACTGATGGTGAAAACCACATTGTGGCAATATCAGATTCAAAAATAGTAAAAATAAAAGACGTATTTGATGGTGAAAACCTCTCAGAGGCGCCAAAAGATGAGATTCTTGATATCCTCCCTGAGAACTTTCAAGAAAGATCTTTAGTTCTGATAGAACCAACACAACTAGTTAACTTGGGAACAATAGAAGCTCCTCAATTTGTTCACGTGGCATAATACTTATCAGAAGAATAAAAGATACACTTTACTAAATTCCTCAAAGAGAAGAAGATTAACTTTGCATGGTCTTATACTGATATGCCTAGACTCGATCCTGAGTTAATAATGCATTGCTTATCTATAGCTCCTGGAATTAAACCCAAGAAACAAAAACTAAGAAAGATGCATCCACATATGGCATTATTGGTCAAAGTAGAGCTAGGAAAACTATTAAAAGTTGGATTCATAAGAGTCATTGCTTATGCAGGATGGATTTCTAATGTGGTACCAATTTCTAAAATAGATAAATCTATCAAGATTTGTACAGACTTTAGGGACTTAAACAAAGCTTGTACTAAAGATAATTTCCCATTACCAAATATTGATATGATTATAGATCTCACAGTAGGCTATGAAATGTATTCACTCATGGATGGATTCTCAGGCTATAACCAAATAAAGATTGCTCCTCAGGACCAAGAAAAGACAACATTTACATGCACATGGGGAATATTTTGCTGGAACATCATGCCATTTGGGCTAAAGAATGCTGGAGCTATGTACCAAAGAGCTATGACAACAATCTTCCATGATATGATACAAAAAAACATGGAGGACTATGTGGACGATACATTAGCCAAGTCAAAAATAAGAACAACTCACATTGAAGACTTGAGAAAGATACTAGATCACATGGAGCAATTTCAACTAAGGTTTAATCCAAAGAAATACGCATTTGGAGTCCAATCAGGGAAACTCTTAGGGTTTATTGTACCAACTAAAGGAATTGAGGTGGACCCCAAAAAGGTCAAAGCTATAATGGAGATGTCACCTCCTCGCAATATCAGTCAAATGAGGACACTTCAAGGAAGACTTCAGTCCATCAAGAGATTCATGTCCCAACTAGTAGATAGAGCTCAACCTTTCACAAAATTTCTACATAAAGATGTTACTTTCAAATGGGATGAGCATTGTGAAAAAAACTTCAAAGAATTAAAGATTACTTGGCTACTCCTCCTATTCTCATGGCGCATATTCATGGAAAACCATTACTACTCTATATCTCAACTACAACTACATCACTTGGAGTATTGCTAGCACAAGAGGATGACAAAAAAAAGGAAAGAGCTATCTATTATATCAGTAGGACCTTGGTGTCTTATGAACTCAACTACATCGCTTGGAGTATTGCTAGCACAAGAGGATGAAAACAAAAAGGAAAGAGCTATCTATTATATCAGTAGGACCTTGGTGTCTTATGAACTCAACTACAGTATCATTGAAAAAGCTTTCTTAGTGGTTGTTTTTGCATCCCAGAAGTTGAGACACTACTTGCTCTCGCATACAGTGAAACTTATTGCAAAAATAGACCCTCTCAAATATCTTTTGAGTAAAACAACATTGGCAGAAAGACTAGCAAAATGGGTCTTGATTCTAAGTTAATTTTATATTGAGTATGTGGGCTATCAAAGGACAAGTCCTAGCAGATCAACTAGCTGATTCACCATTGCAAGATGATACACCTTTGATAATTAAATTTTCAGATGAGACAATTATGCACTTAACTGAATATCCATGGGAGATGTATTTTGATGGTTCTTTCACACAACACGGATATGGAGTAGGGATATTATTTATCACTCCTCAAGGCTAAAAGATACCTAAGGTGTATAAAATAATGTTCCCATGCACAAATAACATCTCAGAATATGAAGCATTGGTGAATGGACTAAAGCTTGCTATGGAATAGAAAATAATAGAGTTACACGTGTATGGTGACTCTCAACTCATTATCAACCAAGTGAATGGTGATTATCAAACAAAAGATGAGAAATTGATGCCTTAAAAACAACTAGTAGAAGATTTGAAAAAATACTTTGTCTTCATCACATTCCAACAAATTCCAAGAATGGAAAACAAAGCTGCAGATGCTATGGCTACACTTGCATCCATGTTACAACTGGAAGAACACCGATTCTGCTATGACTTCTTGGTGGAATAATTATCCTTTCCAGCCTTTGATACACCTGAATCCCAAGTGATTTATGCCTTAAATGCCCAAGACCAATCTTGATATGCCAAATAATTTCTTATCTTACTGATCAAACCATACCTAATGGCTTATCTAGGAATGAAAAAGAGCTTTAATTAGGAAAGAACCGCGTTATGTCCTCATCACTACTAACTTATATAGAATAGGTATTGAAAGTACACTTCTTAGGTGTTTAGAACAAAATGAGTCTGACCACACATTAAAAGAGGTTCATGTTGGTGTATGTGGATTGCACTCGAATGGCTTTTCATTAGCTATGAAACTATTAAGAGTTGGCTATTATTGTCATACAATGGAAAAAGATGCCGTGCAATTTTCTAAAACATGTCACAAATGTCAAACACATGGAAACCTTATCCATGCTCCAGCCAGAGAACTCATACCTTTTTTAACACATTGGCCATTTCAGCAATGACCTTTGATCTTGTTGGATAGATTTATCCTAATTCTTCAAATGGACACAAGTACATCATTATGACCACTAAGTATTTCACTAAGTGGGTCGAGGTCATGCCGCTAATCAAAGCCATTAGCAAGCATGTTTTTATGTTTATCTTGAACTACATCATTTGTAGGTATGGGATACCCTCTTCTATTGTAATAGACAATAGGGGTCAGTTCAAAAACTAAAATATCGAGACCTTTGTACACAGTTTCATATCACTCAACATTGTTCTTCAATCTGTTATCCTCAAGGTAATGGACAAGATGAGGCTTCAAACAAGAACATTATAAAAATCTTACATAGAACTATGAGTAAGTCTGGTAGAGATTGAAATTTGCAACTAAATCTGACACTATGGGCCTATAGAACAAGTATCCAACACCAACAGGAGCCATGCCATTTGCTCTAGTCTATGGCGCAGAAGCAATGTTACCCATTGAAGTAGAAATTCCATCTTTGCAAGTATCTCTCCAATGTCTTGTTACAGATGAACAATACCACATTGATAGGGTTCATGCACTAGAACTACTAGATGAGTGCAGAAAACAAACATTTGATCATCTCAAAGTATACCAGAAAAGAATGTCAAAAGGGTACAACAAGAAGGTAAAACCATGACAATTTCAATTGGGGGATCTCATTCTAAGAGAGAATCCTAAAAAGCAGCCAAACAGAGAACAAAAGGGCAAGTTTGAACCTAATTAGCTAGGCCCTTTTGTTATTTCTGCAAATTTTGGGACTGGAGCTTATCAATTAGCTACACCTGAGGGAGATGTTCCTCCTGATCCCATCAATACTCTACAGTTGAAGCGGTTCTACGCTTGATATTTGGATGACAGAGCTATGCAGTTGAAATAGTTCTCAGAAAATACCAAAAAAATTAGAAATTGATCCTGAAGAAATCCAAAATAGTGGAAAAAGTCCCAAAAAAAGCATCCTTGGTGAAAACCTGGCAAACATGCACCTTGATACTAACAAAAAAATAAAAAATAGAAAAGAGAAAAAATAACAAAAAATTTGAAAAAGAGAAAAGTGCCTTGGCAAAAACCTGACAAACAGGCGTCTTGGTAGCAAAAATAAAATACTTTTTCGAGTGGTGAAAACCTGGCAAACATGTGTCACTTGTACTCTATGATCCATCTATCAATGCATTTCTAACACTAATCCTTCACGATCACACCTGTGCTATTGGTTGACTCTGATTCCTTACAAATGTCCTATCCTTGCTTGGGAATTGTCTGCATTTACGTCTTAGGAATAGTCATTCTGCACTGGGGACATCTTTGCTAGCCTATTTGTCTACATTTTATAGGTTTTCCTTGGTTCCCGTCTAGGATGGTTTGCCTCTACAAATAGTATTTCTCAATACTTGAATCAAAATTTTGTAAGGAAACTCAGGTGCGGAAACAACTTCCTACACTAATCTCTATAGGAAAGTATTATGCAAATTATTTTAAATCCTTACAATTTCAGATTCATTAACTACTTTAACAATGATATTGCAGCCACATACCATGCATATAGAAAATAGAGAATGACACAATGATTAACCCTAGGGAAAACCTTTCGGTAAAAAACCCCAGCACTCCAAAACCTGCACAATGTATTATCTTCAACACAACGGTTACAACACACTTGCAATGCAAGTTCTTTCAGGAGACAATCAACACTCTAAAACAAATCCAATAGCACCAAATCATACCAACAATACACTCTTTTTCGTATCCTTTCCTGTAACCCTAAAAAATACTTATATCATGCACTTTCCTTTTTAGGGAAACTTCCAAGGATAGCCATATTAGGGTTTTACCATTCTCTGAGAAAATAGGAACCCAAATTTTTTTTTGGGTGATGCCCCGAACCCCACAGTTGGGAACAAAGGAGGAAGAGTGTAAAGTACTCAACTTTATCAGTTGCCACATGTCTTGCATGTCTTCACCTATCATTGAAATCTCCTAGAAATAGCTCTTATGTGTCATAGGAATCTGTCATAACCGTTTCAACCACGATCTCCTTACACACAATTCAAGATGACGACACATCAAGTGGAGTGACACATCAACATGCCAACTAGACATGTACACTCACACTTAATTACATTATTTGCAAGAAAATACATTTTACAAAACAAATAATAAGAATAGGAATTATCCAAGGTTGAGACACCTTATTCCTAACAAATTTCACTATCACAAACAAGGGTGTTTCTTCAACACCACCTACCTATAACAGACATCATACTAGTGTTTCTCAACACTCTAATCATACTAGTGTTTCTCAACACTTTAATCAAACAATGTTCTTAAACACTGCATTGGATTGCAATTGCTGACAAATTTAATCTCATATACTCAGACATAAAAAAATATTGCTTGATTCCAAGTTCTTATTGATGATTCTCTATTGTGCTTGAAAAATGAATCAACAATATTTCTCAATACTACTTAAGCACATATAATCTGATCATGGTTTGATTACGACTCTTTTATGTTCCCATAATATTTCAAACTAGGGGCATGTAAGAAATTATGAATTGTCTTTGATTGATTATCAATTGTTTATTGTTATGTCTTCCGAGTTACTCCATGATGTCTATTCAAAGACAAAGAGTCGCAAGGGCAGGGGGCATAACCTTTTTCTTGGTTTTTTGTGTATGTTAATTGTTTTAATGATCCTATAAATTTCACCTAACTTGGATGTTTATGGTAAGAGCTGCCAACACGAGTGGATAGCCGCATATATCTTGATCTTTGTTATGTGTAAACTACGCTGAGGTTGAACAAATTTCCTTGTCTATTTCTAAATCACATTCTAAGGTGTATGACACATTATGTACCCACGGATATGAATATTGAAGGTCATTGCGGGTCACATAACTTACATTACACACAAACAGAAGATGATTCTTAAAAGCAAAAGGAGATAACTGATAAGACATCTTGGCCTCTATGCCTTGATGCTTAGGTTTATTTTTGACATTGCATCCAATACACATAGTATTCATACTTTCATGATAACTTGTGGGTATTAGTGATAGTTGTACTATCAGATGATGTCCATTACAAAAGCACCCAATGATGATAAAAATGCTACAATGTATACAAATCAGTGACAGTCCTAAAAATCATCATGTAGATGCATTTAAAGATTGCATGATTCATTTTAGAAGAGCATAAACATTGAGCTCAAAATGATTTCCTGGTTCATCCGAAATCCAAGTTGACTACTTAATGTATATTACGGATATATCAATGTTGTTGCATATCCATGACATACATTTTGCATTCATAAATGAGAAAGACAAAATAAAAAAACAAAGCATTCAAGGATTGCATTTATTTTACATCCTAAGCGCATTCATACATATATTTGCATAAAGAAAATCTCAAAAGGATACATTTGCATATTCATCTAGAATCATCTAAAACACGTTTATATATTAGTAATAAATCAAAGAGCATATATGATTTCATCACATGAATCTATTCTAACTCATCAAAGACCAAGTACATAATCACATGTACATCAATCTAAACATCTATCAAGAAAGAGAACCCATGAACGTGTCAGAATCAGAAAATACATATATATGTATATATACATATATATATATATATGTATATATATATA
>MU227179.1:6241853-6262159 GCA_018584345.1 Thuja plicata
ATATATATCAATGAAGGATCAGATAAAAAATGTGAAACTGTCTACAAAAGAGTATCAGTACGATCATGATGAAACATATATACAAGTATCAAAGTCTATAGTACAATGGATGATCTCAGAAGGATCAATATACAAAATATCTCAAAAGATTAGAAAGATAATACCAAGTCTGACTACCACCCTCTCCCTGATCTGGAGGAGGAGGAGGTGGTGCATCAAATCTTGGATGAGGAGCTGGTGGAGGCATACTCCCTCTGACTATTGTGCCACTATATAATACAATGGAGCTCTTTGTGCCTCTGGAACTACTTCCCAATATAATGAAAAGTAGTATACAACTCTTTGTCCCTGATGAATAGTTGTCCAAGCCTATGTATCTCGCTCTAATATGAGTCTGTCACCCTGTTGGTCTCTCTCAACTCTCAGTCTCTCAAGCTGTTTGCCCCTGTCTGATAGCAAGGTCTCCAAAGTGGTAATGCAGGCTCTGAGCTACTAGCGCTCTCTGGAACTATGATAAAGCATCTCTAGTATCCCTACCACTGTCCCTAGGAGGATCCTGTCTAGGAGGTCCACCTCCTCCACTCGACACCTATCTAGAAGGTCTCTGCTGCTACTGCTACCTAGTCAATAACATACATAGATCTACCTGTGGAGGTACAAATTAGAATCTTGTCCACCTTCCCTCTCCACTTCCATCCACTCTACTACCACCCATGCTGCCTCCACCCCTATCATCTCCATCATCTCCACAATCATCCTGACCATGTCTATGACCTCTGTCCTAGGGAGGGAATCTACCATCTCTACCACCATCCCTGCCACCCCCACCTCTCCTATCCCTGCGAGCTCCACCTCTGCCTCTCACTGGTCCATCATCGATAAGATCATAATCAAGAGCGTCCTCTATGTGAGGAGCTACCTCATCAGGAGTTGTAAATCTGGCAAATGGAAACTGTAATAAGTGGGCAAGGTATACATCAGTTCATCAACCATCTACTACATCAGGAAGGTAATCCCATCTGAATACAAGCATCTGGATGATCTCTAAGTGTGCAATATCATATGCTAATTGGGTGCCCCAAAGAGTCTCTTCATCACGAATACGTGCATAAATTGTCAGGTCCTTTGACATACCCTGTACACGGCCATATTGCCTCAACACACGGGTAACAAAAAATATTTCTAGAATGTATCTGGTATGACCAATCGAATACCTACTCTGAAATAAATAGGGCATCTTTCACCTATTTGAGGTCCACTCCTCACAATCTAAATATGACCGACACTCGACCACTATGATATCATTAAATACACGGCGCCAGTATTCCAGCTTACCCAGATGGGGTTGCTGGATAAATCCTGAATACATATAGACATAAGGCTTCTTAGGTACTCATTTCCTATCTACTATTAGCTGTGTAATGGGGGTGTACTCCCAAGCCCATATCTGTAATATCAGTATACCAACTGTCATACTCTGTGAGTACTCATAAACTATTTCATGAAGCTCCCTATACATGTGGGCTAATATGCAACTGCCCCAGCCAAATCTGCATGATGAAATGAACATCTTCTCAAGTGTCTCCACCCAACCGCACATGAATCCATGCTGACCTCTGTCAGGCATGAGAATACTTCTAATGAAACCAGTGAGATACACAAGTAAATGATCATAGTGATTACATATATAGTCCTAGGTAAGATAACGACAAACTATCGAAGGATCTCCAAAATATCTCCATGCATAGGCAATTGTTATCGCAGAGCATGACTCAAAATGTACCTCTCGATCCATGACTTGAATTTGCATAATGCACCACACATCCTTAGGTGTGACGGTCATATCACTATTTGAGAGATGGAAGGTGTTGTACTCTGAGTGCCATCTCTCAGCCAGAGCAGTCAACAACCCCTAATTTACCCTGATATCAGGTAAATCTATGAGCAACGTCAATCCAAGATGCCCTATGATCTGTAACTCTTCAGGTGTCAATGCGCGTGAGAAGGCAAGGAATCGTGAAGGGAGAGGTCCTCGGAATGATACAACCTCAAAGTAAATATGTCAAATATTACATTGAAGAGGTTCAAATCAGTAATCTAGCCAAGGCAACTACGTAGAAAAGCTCTCACTTAAGTCTTTTTGACCTTTAGAAAGAGGAAAAATAGTCAAATTGGAAAAAACCTAAGTCCTAAACTGAAAACAACTTTGTTTTAACTAGATGCGATCCTGCATAATATGTGTGATTCACAATTTACCAGATACGATGGGGAATCCAGGAAGCGATCTTATTCTAATAGGATGCGATGCGAGACGTAGGGTGTGAGCCTATTTTCATAGGATGCGACACATTCAAAGGTTGGGCAAAATTTTACCAAAAATGATGCAAAAAATCAAAATAGGATGCGACCCTAAAATTACGGGATGCGAGCCAGAAATTTGTAAAAAATTGGATGTGACATGGGTTGGACTGGATGCAACTCAGGACGTAGGATGCGATTCAGAATTAAAATCTTCCTAACTACTGCAAAAATTGACAAAATGAAAAATAGAAAGTATGAACAGCTAGGTATTGATGTACTCACCGATGATGTGTACTAGGCCAGGTGCTGATGTCGATGGGCTAGCTCGAATCGATATTTCTCCACAGGGACCACCATCTTCTCTGTAGAGCTCTAGATTTACTAAGGATAAAAGTGAAAATGAATGAGTAAAAAGTAAAATTTGAGATATATATTAACCTTTTTGAGCTATTTAGGAGCTCTGGAAGTCTTCCTGGACTATCAAAATGCAATTTTGTTCTTCTCAGATCTATCAGGAACAAAATCAAATGCATAGATTATGTTTTCAACAACACACTACACATTTTATGATAGTCTCCCAAAAATGTAGAATTGTTATATATGTTCAGAAAATGATTTGCATGCTTTACGTAATCAGTTTTCTGGGTTCTATATCACCAAATTACACATTATTTATCCAAATATTGGTCCTACATCATTTTATCAGACTCAAAACTTACATTTTCAAGTAGTCAACCTGGTAAAATTGTGTTTTCTCTTAACACAACTTCACTTCATTCTTTCTTAATCCAATCGATCTGTTTAAGTGATATATCATTCTGCAGAGGGATTTTATTCTTTTTCCTTTAATTTCATTCCCGAGGGGGTATGATCACACTTAAAATCAATCAAATTCTTTCTCAAAAAGCATCAAACTGACTTGATCATCAAAAGACTAGGGGCATGATAGTTTCCTTCAATCAAGTTGGGACTGTTGGATAGAAGGCTTCAACACTAAAAAGCCAGATATCTATGTTTACATATTCTCAGATCTTTATTAAGATCGCAACAGCTTCATACTGACCTTCATTCGATCAATTTTGGAGTTAGTATTATTAATTCTCATTTGATAAAGTTTAGAATTGATACCTCAGAGCTCATAGCAGCTTCGTACTGACCTTTGTTTGATCAAGTTCAAAGTCAGTATTATCAATTGTCGTTCGATCAAGTTTAGAATTGATACCTCAGAGCTTGTAGCAGCTTCTTATTGACCTTCATTTGATCAAGTTTGGAGTCAATATTATCAATTCTCATTCGATCAAGTTCAGAATTGGTATCTTTAAGATCTTTTTTTTATTGACCTTTGTTTGATCAAGTTCAAAGTCAATACTATCAGTCTTAGTTCAATGAAGTGCGAGATTGATCTCATCAGACATTTCATTCAATCAAGTGTGAATTCTCAAACTTTCTGAAGTCAACATCAAATATTCTTTGAATCAATGCACTGCTCGCACATCAATTCAAATAGGGGCAAATGTAACCACCCTAATTTGGTCTTCTCTGACTAGAGACCCTATTTTCCCTAAGTGTGATCGTAGCCCTAATTATGTTAAGACAATTACTCAATTAATTGGCATAATTCATTTAAAATCAATTTAATCTCCTAAAATCAAAGTGATTTCATCACTAACTCATATTAATTACATTGGTCTATTTAATTAAATTAAAAGAATTAAATACATGGCTAAGGTAATCAATTAAAAGGAATTAAATAAATCTCCTAATTACAACTCCTCACTTGCAAAATGGAAAGTCAATCCATTAGCTAATGACAATTAAATCACTTGGATCACCTCACATGGATCACCAAATATTCAATTTCCACCTCTCTTCATAAATTAATCTTGACCTCTCATTCCTCATATTCTTCTATAAAAGGAATGAATTTTGAGCTCAATGGGCCCCTAATTTTAGAATTTCATTTGCAAACTTATGCTGTCATAATTTATTAATGCATTTTAGCTCAACATTCTTAGAATTGCACAATCTTTCATTTTGGAGCACTAAAATGAACTTTACTTTAGCATTTAGCTTGCATTTTACTTCAATCTTCGATTCTAAGCATGAATTTGTCACTGATTTATGCATAATTTGAGGGCAAATTATATCATTTATAAAACTCTTCTTAGATAGGAAGCAATATGTCAGTTTTAGTGATTTATATGTGTTTTTCCTTTGTTATTTCAAAATTTTATCACTAATCTAATGACATATTGAAGTGTTGTGTTGCAGCTTGCAGGTCCACAGAATACACACACAGTAGGTTGTCATAGTTTGTCATAAAATCAACATAGTAACTTATGACACCTACCAACTAAAATATAGGTCCTCCTATGTCGACATCAACTTCCTATAAAATGGAAACTTTGTCATAGTCACCACCTACCATGTATGATGCCACCTCACCAAGAGGTCCCACAATGTGATAGAAAAAAATAGAATTTAGAAGCTTAGGATAATTATATGTATCACATAATATATAAATTATTGTTAGAAATCTAAGGTTGAGACACCTTAATCCCAAAAAGATTGAACCTAGAAGGTTGTTCCTGTTGTTCAATTAAATAAAATAGTATAATACTTAGTAATTATTGTTTTGTGCTTCATAAATTGGATATACCCTTCAAATTTGTTTTTTACTAAGGTAAAAATTGGTTTTGAAGGGATTCAAAACCATTTACATGCAGATTTTGAGGAGGATCTGAAACCCCATAAAAGTATTCAACAACAAAGGAAGAAGCTTTACAAAATAGCATCCAACATCCAACAAATGGTCAACAACTTGGAGACATAGATCAAAAAATGAACTAGCTGCCCAAAGGAACATAACATATGAAGCCTAAGCTTCATAACATAGGGTTTTCAAGGCACCCTAAACCATAGAAGTAAAACAATAGGTTTTTCCAGGCTCCCATAACCTAATAGTGAAAACAAATGATCCTTCTAGTCAATAGGGGTTTTTTGACAAAATCCCCTAAACTTGATAATCAATCTTAATATATTACATAATAGGAAGTTAGCTGATGAACTAATGGATTTTAACATGCCCCCCTAAACTATATTGAGGTTTTGATAGGCTCCCCAAATCTTCACCAACAAACTCAAAAGATAGTATAGAAAAAAACAAGCTGAAATACCATTGGAAGTCACAAAGATAAGAAAAGATCCCCAAGTAATCACTATGGGTTTTGTTGGTGCTCTCAAATTCTTAATGAATTTGAGATGCACATGTAAAAAATTTTCTAAGGCATTGAAGTGCACCCCTAAAAACTTGTTTGATGAAGCCCAGTTTGAAGGCACATAGGTTTGATCCCCAAATGGTTTTTATGCAAAGTGGCCTTGGAAGTATATTTAACCTCTATCATTAAGAATCCTTGATCATTTCCAGCCTCCCATAGTCAATCCTCATGAATTTTTGAGGCACTTGAATTAAGGGGATCACACATGTCTGCACATTATATATTTTCAGAATTAATAAAGTCTCCTACTTTGGAGGCATACAATTTAAACCCTGTTGACTTTCATGCTAAGGTGAATATTACCTCATATTATCATCATCTCATAGAGATCCCGTGTCCATTTTGAGACCCTAGTGACTTAATTTTCTATGTTTGTGAAACCCAATCTAAATGGAATTTATTCAGTTTTCAGTATGCACAGTGACAAATTTCTCCAAGTGGCCAGCTTTGTGTATTAATATTTTTATGCCAGATGATTTTCATGATGAATGAATTGGTTCCCTATATTGTATACATCTAAATTTACCACCAGGATTAGTGGCAGGGTCTCAAGACGTTATTTGGTATTTTCTCAGAGCCAATTCCAAATGTAGTTTCTACTAATTTTCAGTTTGCAATTGTAAAGGAAGAAAATTTGGTTTTATATTATTTGTGTTGATTATTGATTAGTTTGAGATGTGTTGTATTCCCTTAACCTTTACATCTAATTGTAATTTGTATATTGTAATTTGATTAAGCATATAGGGGGAAGGAAGATAAGATGTTCATCTTTTATCCCAAATGCACAAATGAAAGATCCAAGTTGATTAACCCAAAAGAAGGATCAATGCACAAATGAATCAACCATTTGGAAATGAGAGCAAAGAAGAAGATCTTAAATTCTATTTTATGATTAAGGAGATATAATATATTGTAGTAATTAAAAAGGATGAGAAGAACTACCAACCTTAAAGAATTGCATATATGAAGAATGCTATTTTCTGAGGTCTGTACTCTATTTTTGGAAAATCTGAAGTATGACTCAGAACAGAAACGCAGAGACAAACAAAACCCATACATATTTTTCTGATTCGACACAGTCTTGTTAAAAAGGTTGACCTTGACCCACAAATGTCACCATTGACCCAATAATCTCGACCCTGACCTGTGCTGCCTCGATAGAAAATCTATTTTCAGATCCTGATAGTTCGCTGAAAAGAGTATCCAGATCTGAGTTTAAATCCATAGTCCCGAACCTGTATCTGCAAGAAAAAGAGATTTGTTTGTTGGGGGGAGGGGTTTGCCTTATTCAAACCCCAATTTAGGAATTAACCTTGAAATCAATAATTGAAATAAGAATGCTAGCAAATAGTAGAATTGAATGTAACAATGAAGCTATGATATTCAATAGATATGCAATTATAATTCAAATGTAGACAAATATGTAGATATGAAAAAATAGGCTTTAGAAACCATAAACCTCCATGATTTGTATGTTTGAAATCCACCTTAAAGGGAGAATGAATGTGTCTTGAGGATGCACAAAGGATCTTGAAGAAAGATCACACCACCATGATGGATAGATCTAGGGTTTGAATGATGAATCTTGAATGCTTGAACCAAATCCCTTCAAAGGCTTGAAAGCTTGAAGACTTGATCTTCAATAGAGGACTTGAATGATTTAAAGGAAGAATTGAACACCTTGAGAGCTTGAAAACATGTAGAACAATGGATGCTTGAAATTTTTTCTTGCTTCATATGACTTATGATCGATGGTTTAGAATTAATGCTTATCAATTGCTCAATGATGCTTAGATTTTGGATCCAAGACTTAGAGAAAATGAGAGAGAAAGGCTTCCTTTTATATGAAATTAGGGCACAATCTTCTAAGGAGGCTGACATAGGAGAATTAAATTCCAATTAAAGCCTATATCCAAGAAGAGGACCTATATTAAATATAATTTAGGAATCATCACTTTGGAACCCAAAATAGCCAACCCAGAAGCGGGAAAAATGAATTCTGGATGACCTCCTGCAGCCGACAGTCTTCCAGATTTGAAAGGGAGACCCAGGTCAAGGTCAAGGTCGACCCTAACCTAGGTCAAGGTTGAGGTTTTCCTTGACCTAGGTCAAGGTTGAGGTCAACCTTGACTCAGGGGGTTAGAACCTCTGGAAAACATGCCAGTTGGGATGGAAGGTGTCCGGAGAGGCCCAATCAGGGTCCTAAACAGACACAGAAGCAGGAGATGATGCAGAAATGAGGGGAAAATATGATGGTGGTAAAAACATCCCCTAAGGAGGGCTAAACATTCTTATCATGGAAGTGCTTCCATTTTAAGATGATACATTAATCCCCCACTTTAGCGGAAGTATGGAAATCGAACATGCTTTCGGTAAAGTTAGAAGAAAGACTCTGGTGGATCGCAACAAGGTAGAACATCACTAGGTCAAGGACATGAGACCCTAGACCAAAGATTATAACTCAACATACATGCATAAAGATATGGAAGTAAAAAGCAATCAATCATAGGAAACATACATGACTACATAAGCAAGAGAAGAACAACACTATAGATAACATAGCTTCATGATCTAATCCTACTAGCATGAAAGTGAAAAAGAGAGAAACGAGATAGTGATTACCTCACCTAGTAAGATGCCCACCTTACTATGAATCACCAAGGAGGGAGAGCCCAACAGGTTCACCCATAAACTGTGCTTGTAATTGTAATGCGTCTTCTAGCGACTTTTGAAAATATCCATAGATCCACATTCTTTTATCACTATGAATATAAAATGCATCTTTTTTTCAGGATTTAGCAACTTATGTGTGTTATCTTCCAAGGATTTAGCATATTGAAAAATTAAAAAGGGTGTATATCTCTTTAGGATTTAGCAACTTATGTGTGTTACTTTTCGAGGATTTAGCGAAAACATCCCCTATGATGGTGGTCAAAAACATCCCCTAAGGAGGGATAAATGTTCTTATCATGGAAGTGCTTCCATTTTAAGATGATACAATAATGTGATGAGTCCTCCAACAAGCCAAATTTGTAGATTAAAATCTTGGTGGAATATGATACAATAAATCCAGGAGTTCTGCCAATAATGACACAGTCTTAATGCCAATGATTTGGTCAATGAAACTTGGAATCTGGTGGCACCCCACGTGGCGTGGAACAAGCCAATTCTAGAATCAGTTTTCATTGTTTCAACATGTGAAACTGTAGAATGAAAGAAATGGGCAACTTTGGAAATTATTTTCTCACACTTTAGGAAATTTTATACAGAGCCATTTTTTAGGGTGATTCTCAATATAAAATCTACAAGTATGCCAAATTTTATGGTCTCATATCACTGTTCAGTCAGTTTTTTAGAAGGATCTGAGAGGCCCCATGCTCAATTTGGGTACTCAGAGGAATTGTGAAAATTTCAAGATTCAGTTAGTTCCCGCTTTTCATTCTTCATCCAGATGATTGCTGAGATGATTAGAATTCAATTTCAAGAGTCCTTATGAATCAAAATGAAATTGTTCAGGTTAGGCCCATAAGGGACCTAGCATTCACCAAAAATCAAAGGGCCAAATGTTGAAGAAAAAATTTAAATATTATCTAAATCATTTATTTTAATGATTTAAATAATAGTATTAAGTGTTATTTTACCACTTTATTTTAAGTGGATGAAATTGGTAAATTTATTTAAATCATTCTTGATTTAAATATATTAAAGTGTAGGACCTGAAAAGTCTTTCAAGTAAGCAAAAATAGAGAAGAGTAAAACTTTGGTGGGCCCTTTCATATGAGACAGAGATAAATTATTTAATCCTAGCACTCATTGCATGATTCCATAGAATCTTCTTAAACCCTAAATAGGACTACGAATCATCAAGGATTATAAGGAAATTTTAAAGTGTTTTCATAAGGCCTTCCCGCAGCCTCACGGGCAACCTGACCAAACTCTACAACTTTCTGTGATTGAGCGTGTGTGTTATTTTAGCCAAGGTGAATTTCCCAGCCATAGCCTCATGGGAAGTTCCAACAAGCCCTAATTTGGGCAGCAAGGTTGTGAGATGGGAAGGAATAAACAAAGTTTGAACCATCATCAATCCTATCTTGCGCGCCTTGAATATGGAACAAGGATTTGCAATCACAGATGAATAAAATTGACATGGATCTATTGAGTCTATTTTAGAAGTGTTCAAGCTAATAAAATCATGGGAGTAAGGCTAGATTCAACACCCATTGTTAGCATTCTCCCCGCCTGTGACTAGGGGAAAACAAGGAACAGAGTGCGAGCATCCACTGAATTGGAGGGGACATTTCAAAAATAAAATGCATATGGGTTGTAGTGGATATGCAACTCAGACCATGATTGTTGGGATGCACCAAATAAATAGGGCACATGATATAGGTCTGGTGCAAAGGATTTGGAAACTTTCAAGCATGTGCAATACGTCAGGTCAAAGTCATTCTCCACTGCCTGTGCCAAAATTTTGTGGAAGGTTTTGTTTTATGGAGGAATATTAACTCTGTTAGAAATCTTGCCAGCAAGGGGAAGAAATGGAAGTTGGGTAATGGCCAATACATCACATTCTGGGATGATCCTTGGCTGATGGATATGCCCCTGTGTGACATCCTTTATTTTCATGACTCCTTAAATAGATGCAAAATCAGATATGGTACTTTTGTGAAAGATTATTGGGTTAACAACAGCTTGGTGAAACTGACTTGTATAAATCCTACTTTTGATTGTATTGATAAAGCCCTTCTTGATCAATGCATCTGTGACTCTAAGGATGACTCTTTGGTTTGGGGTCCTACTCCTAATGGGATCTTCTCTATTGCTACTACCAATTTACTTCAATTTAACTTTCCTGACCCCAAACCTTTTTGGGCCAAGGCTTGGAACAAAGCTCAACCTCCTAAGATTGAGATCTTCATCCAAAATAAATCCCTTATTGTGGATAACCTCAAAAAATGGTATTATCTATCCCTAATAGATGTTTCCTTTGTTGTGAAGATGAGGAAGATACTAACCACCTTTTTTTGCACTGCTCTTTTTCTCAACATGTGTGGTCTGTCTTCTTGCAGAAATGGAACATTTGCTGGGTTTTCCCCCGATCCATCCAGGAGTTCTGCCAATAATGACACAGTCTTAATGCCAATGATTTGGTCAATGAAACTTGGAATCTGGTGGCACCCCACGTGGCGTGGAACATCTGGAAAGAAAGGAATAATAGAATTTTTTAGGACAACCCCAGTAATCCTTCCACTGTGATTGAAAAATCCCTTAGAGGATGCCATGAAAATATTTCTAAGGGAAACATGTAGCTTTTATAGAATATCAATGAAATCAAGACTAAGGAGGGTAAACATGAGAATAGTGTTTGGAGATCCCCCCCGAAGGGTGGCTTAAGATCAATTTTGATGGAGCCACCAAGGGAAACCCTGACCCTGCTGGGTGTGGTATAATAATTAGAGGTTGCAGTGGCAACTTCATTGGAGCTATTATTTCCCCTATAGGAATTCAAACCAATCACATCACTGAAGCTATGGGAGCTCTTCATGGCCTTCAACTTGTTAAAAATCTCAAATTTTAATGGCTGGAGGGAGATTTAATGAACATTATTAAGTGTCTCAAAGGTGAAGCTATTCCTTCATGGACCATCGATAACTTGATTTCAAAGGCGAAATGATATTATTTATGAATGTGATAAGTGCATATATCCCATGTGTATAGGGAAAGAAACTCCATAGTGGACAACTTCACTAATTTGGGAGTTAAGTCTAGTGATGTCACCCTGTGGGAAAGTTTTGTGAGTTTGAATGAGGACACTAAATGTAAAATTAATTATGACAAAATTACACATAGAGAAGGAATGCTCTAAGCTGACAAGTGTTACACGTATGAGTACTAGAGAGCCTGCAGATAGCTATTTGAATTATTGGAGTGGAGGATTTGGCATTGATAAAAATTTATTCTCCCACACTTTCTGGGTAGTTATTTCCCACTGGTCAAACTTTTCTGAGAAGGTTAACTTTTGCAAGCACATTCTCGAAGCTAAGTAGAGTACACAAAGTTTGGATTTGAATGTATCCATCATGGATGGAAATCTCAAAAGGGAGGATCCTATTGATTTTCGTAAGCCTCAAGGTGAAGAGATGAGTATGGTTTGGCGTAAACTGAGGAAGGGAGGTGTCACCCCGTTTCTAGAAAAGCTTCATGGGTTTGATAAAACTGTGACCCAGAAGCTTTTTGAAGGATGAAAAAGAGAGACCGTTACTATGGATGGGAAGACTATCAAAATTTTGGTTGATCTTATTTCCCAGGTGATGGGTATACCCAAAAAGGGTTTGAATTTATACAGAAATAGGAAAATTTCAGATATGTTAGTCAAGAAGTTTCCCAAATTAGAGAAGGAGAAGAAGGACTATGTTGACGCCTGAGCTAATGGGTACATTGATGTCAGCAAGATCAGGGAAACATGGTGCAACACCCTCATGGTTGTTATGGAGTATTTTACGCTCGATGGGCGGTTCACATGGGCATAGTCCCACCATTTCATGTTTCTTAATCATTTCAGGTATAAGGATACCATCAACATCCCCTATTATTTACATAGATCTCTTATTAAAATCCTAAATGAGCATAAGAAGAAGGATAAGAAGGCCATCCTGCATGAAGGGTTTATTTTGTTAATTTATGAATACATAAGGGATTCTATCCCTAACCCTACTGTCATACCTCCCATTAAGGGTAAGGGTAAACATATAGCTAAGGCTAGTCTAGAAAGTAGTTCGAAGAGGCAGATGTTTGTGAATATGGAAGCTACGAAGAGTATCCATGATGAAGACAATGACATTGAGGACTCAGAGGAAGTGAAAGTCTATGAATATCAGAATGAGAAAAACCCTAATGATGAAGAGGAAGATACAGAGGATTCAGAAGACATTGTCAAGTCTCAGGACAAGGGTGAGGAAGAGAATAGGGATTGTGAGGAGACTAGAAAGAATGCTAAGTAGAAGAATGAGAATATATATATCGTCACCCTGGATACCCATAACAAGGAAATTGAAACCCAGAACATGGAGGTTGAGGTCGAGGAGCAGAACAAACAAGAAAAAAATTTGGCTGAGGAGTAGAACAAAGGAAAAGAGAAGTTGGGTAGCGTGGATGATGCAGATAATGTCAATGAGTCTAGGGACAATAAGAATTCCCAAGACATCATTTTGCAAAATCCCCAAAATATTGATGACCTGGTGGATACGACCATTCACTATGCAGAGAAGAATACCCCCGAGAGGAATTTTCAAGATGAGGAAGTTCCCACTCTATATGAGTTTGTGGAGGGCATGAGATACAATATGCATGTCTCTCAAGATACCTAGGATTAATTTGAAGAAGATAACACAAATACCACTGAGAGAAGAGTCAGAGAATTCTTTATCAAAATGGTCTTTGAAGACTTTGATGATAAGGAGGAAGTTACTATTGGGGCTCTTCAAATGGCCAAAGCTCAGGATATGTACTCTTTCAGATACAATAAGTAGTGCTTTCAAGAGATAAAGAGGCTCAACCTTAAATTTAGGAAGCTGGAAGCTACTAATGACATCCTTCAAGAGAAGCTGGGAAAAGGTCTCAACAAGGGCAACTTGACCCAGAATTCAAACACCATCCTCGATGATGTGGAATAGGATGAACAAAATGGAGAGAACTATCATGGAAATCCTTAAGCATAGTAAGGATGGTATGTTAGTGTCCAACAACAATCTAAAAATCCTGGTCAACTTGTTGGAAGGTAGCATGTGGGAGGAAGATGTTTAGAAGAATGATGCTGAAGTGGCTACGGGTGGTCCAAGTGCTAGAACCTGGGCAAGCAACAAGAAGAATTAAACCACTATGAAGAAGAATGTGGAAGAGCTGAAAAGAAATATCATGAACTTAGATGAAATTCAGGCCAGAATGGATGAAACTCTGGAGGAAAAATATGGAATTCTGAATTATGCCAACTGATCTGGCGCTTTGGCTAGTTTTTTGTCTTTTTGATGGTTTTTAGGTTTTCTGCTGGTTTTTGTTGTGCCTCTATGGGTTGATCATTGTTTGTATTATTTTTTTATCTGATCCTTCTTCTTCCTATATTCTACTTCATGCTTTGTAAAGGGTTTTGGTTCCCCTTCAAAACTTGCTTTTACCAGTAATCAAAACATTCTCTTTGCCAGTGAACGATGGAGAATTAAAGCAGAATGTGGGAATTCATTAACACATAAGAAATACACTAAATTAATTTAATGAGAGGCATCTTCCTTCCCTAAAAACCCTGTGCAGACATGTTTGCAAATTTTGGAAAGCTCATGCAAGGCGTGATGATTGTAGACAAAATTCCTCAAAGAAATGCATCCCATGAAAACTGTGTTTGTAGGAGTTGAAAAACACTCTAAATAGATATGTTGAATTTTTTTTTGTGTATATTTTTAGGGGTTTTAATCCTTACAACATGTTCATGACATCAGGTTGAACCTTCTCCCAGGTTCACACATCATTTGGTTACTTCACACATGACTGATATCCCTCAATTCTGCCACTCCCTTAGGACTAAAACCAATAACTATCTCAAATGGTGGCTTCCTTGTTCTCCTATTTACTGAACTGTTATATGAAAATTCTACTTGAGGCAAAACTAAATCTCAATTTCCTAGCTTATCTGGAACTAAACATCTCAACAATTTCTGTATACTCCTATTCACAACCTATGTCTATCTATCGGTCTATGGATGAAAAGTAGAACTCTACTTCAATTCAACCTTCATCTTCTTCGAAAGTTTTCTCCAAAAATAACCAACAAACCTACTATCCCTATTTGAAACAATGCTTTTTGAATCCATGTAATCTCACAATCTCCTTGAAAAATAGATATGTTGGCATATGGAGAGATTGTTGGCATAACTACTCTAGTTGATAAGGAAGTTAATGAAAAGGTTAGATTAGTTATATATTTTGTCATTGATGTCAAATAGTTGAATAAGAAAAGTATTATCTATCAGAGAGAAGGAAGTCTTATCAGGATAAGGAGGTTAGCTATCGGAAGCTGACAACTATTGGTTAAAGAATAAATCATGATGTAGCCGACAAGGAGGAAGAACATGAAAATGATTTAATAAGATGACAAAGTTATGATAATTGGATCTAGGTTTAGGTTTTGATGATTAATGATTATCTACTTAAGGAAGAGACAAGAAGAAGTTTGGTATCATGACGGAGAAGAAGACAAGATATTGGTCGAACATAAGAATGTTGCGATCAAAGAAGAGGATACAAAGGATTATAATGGTATGTTATTGTGTTAAGGAAATTTATTAGATCTGATATAGAAGAGTTAGTGCAAACTACATATCATTTTATAGGTTGTTACTCTCTAACAATTGTGACAATAAAATCCCTTGTCGGGTGACCCTAACAGGTCTATTGTAAATCCTTTAATAGGGTGTCATTCTAAAAAAAGTGTCTAAAATCCTGCAACCAGGTTACTCCTAATAGGGTACAAGAATTTAACAGGTCTCTAGGTAAATCCCATAAATGGGTAGCATTTAACATTGCTTTTGTAACCCTTAACTGGGCAAATTTCAGAAGAGTAAAATTTTTGTGGACACTGATCTCACATTGTGGTTTTTTGCCTAATCAGGCTTCCATGAGATAAATACTGGTGTTGATGTTATCTGAATGTTTACTTTATGTTGCATGAATGTTTAATGTTATGGTAACTAATAACACTATTATAGGTTAATTAATCTATAATTGGTAAATCTATTAAGAGAATATTTTAGATGGTGTTTTAAGGTTAATTTTGTGATTATTGATTCACTCCCCCTCTCAGTAACCTTTCCTATACCTACAATTAGTATCAAAGCATTGGTTCCCTGATTTGGAAGCTTAATCGCTTAGGGAAAATATCTCAAGATGTATAAGAAGGATACACCTAAGTTTAATAAGAATGCATATGACTCTGGAATGTGGGCAAGTAGGATGAAATTGCACCTTTCAGGACTCTTAGATAATGCAGTGGATTTTTCACCAATGAATATGTACAACCTTTCAGTGTACTTACTAAAGCAGAGAAGAAAGAGAAGTTGATTCATAACTTTGTGATGATACAACTTGCAAGTGCATTACACAACTCCGAGTATGTTGATATACAAGATCCACCTTTAGCCAAGCAGATTTGGGATAAGATGGTATAGGTACATGGTGGAGATGAACATGTCTTATAGGAAAAGGTTGAAAGACTAAAAGGAAAATATGATGAAATGAAAATGTAAGAACAATAAACAATTTCACAATATGGAACCATGATTAAAGAGATTGTTGCATCTATTAAAGGAGTTGGTGGAAAGATGGAAGAAAGTGATGCTGTAAGTAAAATGTTGAGAACACTTCCACATAGGTATGCTATTAAAGTTTCTACTATACAAGAGATAAGAATAATTGATAAGAGTAATATCACAATTGATTCACTTATTGGTAGGGTTACAACATTTGAACTGAGTGATTTTGACAATAGCCAACCTACTAGTGAAGTTGCATTTCAACCAACAGCTAATGTTGGATCATCTAGAAAAGGAAAGACTATTGTTTATGACTATGACAAATATGAAGGATTAGCAGCTGAGGAGAAAGAGTTGGAAGACCTTGAAGCTTTGATTTCTAGGATATTTCCTCAAGGTAAAGGAAAATACAAAGGAAAAAGTGCTATTGCATGTTGGAATTGTAGACAAATCGGCCATTTTGCACACAGATGTCCTAATAAAATAAAAAATGAACATGATGGAGAAAAGAAAGACAAATACAAGAAGTACAAAGATTTCACTCAGAAGAGAAAAAAATATGCTACATTACTGAAGAAGAAGAAAATGATTACAATACAGTTGGAGATGATAATGATGAGGACATAGTGTTTGCTCCTATAAAGGAAGATCACTCTACCAACTACGCTGAAATCGGTGAAGAGAAAGATTTGATCTCAAATATGAATTGTAACAACGATTGGATCATTAACAACGACTATATACACCATATGACTGGAGATAAAGATAGATTCATAACCATGGAACAATGTGACAAAGGTACAATTGCATTTGGAAATGGTTCTCCCTGCATGATTAGAGGTAAAGTTACTATTTCTTTAACTAATGATATTGTTGGAAAGCTACAATGTAAACAATTGTTGTTTTGTCATTGATGCCAAACCTTAACTGGTGAGACTATTGCTATATGTTTGAGTACCATATCTATTGAAGAAGATTTGAAGGCAAGGATAACAAGAAGATCGAGTGAATGGTTGAGTTATGAGAAATTACAAGGGTACTTGATCAGTTGGCACATTGGCAAAGTAATGTGTTGTTTATCTATAACACTATGTCAAGATGGCAGTTTACTAGGAACAATATATGTCGAGCAAATTTTGTGTCGACCTAGCACCAATGTATGCTGAGCATAATTTATTAGTGTCGACCGAGCGCTAGTAAATTGCCAAGGAAAACATGATGACTGAGTGGAAGAACATAGTATTGGCCGAGAAAAAGTATTTTGGTAATTATTGAGATTTGAGATCTCTGGCTGACATAATTGAATTTATTGGGATATGTAAAGTTAATTAAGGATAAGCACAATTGGTCCACACTATTTAAATACATGGGTAACCATAATTAATGCATGGATCCAAGATTTAATTAATGATTACTTTGGAGAAGTAAATTAAATGTAAATTATGGAAAGATCCGTTGGATCTGACCTAACCTAAGATCTACGATCTTGATTAAGAGAAAAATATTTATTTTAGCTAGATGAAGAGGTATAAGATAACCTCAAGGGGTTATTCAAGATGTGATGTAATGTGAAAAGTCTATGCAAGAGGTGTTTGCATGCTTAATTGACTGATTGACATGAACTAGCAGAGAAGGCTGAGCAGAGAAGCAGAGAGTTGTGAAAGTGATTGCTTGACGGATTTCCAAGAAGATCTAAAGATTGAAATGAGAATGGAGGCCACTCAGTGAATTATCATAAGAGATGAATTGGATCTGGATTTTCAAAGTAAGTTGTATGCATCAGATCACACTAGCTGATTACTTTCTAACCATTGTATTAGTCAAAATCCTTTAACCAGGTTGACCTAATAGTCATTATATAAATCCTTTGAGCAAGGTGACATTTAGGTGGAATGTTCTAAGACCTCTAACAAGGCCACCCCTGATAGGGTGATTAAATCCTTTAACCAGGTCACATTTAGCAATGTGTTTTGTAACCTTTAATAGGGTTGGCTCCTAGCAGAGCTCATTGCAGAAGAGTGAAAACTTGGTAGCATGTTACTAGTGGTTTTTCCTAATTTGGGGTTCCACGTTAAATACTAGTGTCAACTTGTATGAATGTTTATGTTGAGTTTTACTGTTAAGTTTCTACAAGCTGATTACATTTGAACATTAAACTGCATATTTATGTTGTTGACTTATGCTGGTTCTACCGAGCAGATCTGAGTTGTTTAAAGTGCTATAAAGTTTCAATTGATACATCTAGACCTAAGGATAACTGATTCACCCACCCTCTTAGTTATTCTAAATTCATTCTAACAATTGGTATCAGAGCTTTGGTCTCTTGAAAATAGTTTGAAGGTACTTGGAGCAAAAGATCAAGATTTATAAAAAGGAGGTACCAAAGTTGAACAAGGGTAACTTCCCTGCATGGTAGAGTTTGATGAAATTGCATTTGGCTGGTATTGGTGATGCTACTAAGTGCTATATTGAAAATGATTATGTAGTCCCAACAACACCTCTCACTACTGAACAGTTAAGAGAAAATCAGGAACACAATCAAGCAATGTTGGAGATCACATCATCCCTAAGCTATCCTGAATTTGAAGACATAAAGAACTGTACAAATGAAAAGCAGATGTGGGACACCTTAGAAACTATCTATGGAGGAGATACAAATGTGATGAGAGCCAAATCTGAAAGTTTAAGAGGTAAGTTTGATGAAATGAAAATGCAAGAAGGAGAAAATATAGTTCAATATTGTGGTAGGATAAAAGAAGTTGTGAATGCTATTAGAGGAGATAATGGAACCATTGATGATAACACCATTATGAGAATGGTACTGAGGATTCTTCTTCCTGTATATGCTATTAGAGTCTCTGCAATTCAAGAATTAATATGTACTCCTAATAAAAATTTGACTTTAGAAGGTCTGGTAGGCAGACTTACTGCATTTGAGATGTCAAATTTTGATAACTACACTCCACAAGCTATTGATTATGCATTCAGATCCCAGTTGGTCCTTAACAGATCATAGAAAGGAAAGAAATGTGTAAACAGTGACAACGACAGTACAAATGATGATTTGGAAGAAATTGAGGCACTTATGGCAAGAAGACTATCTAGAGGAAAAGAAAAATTCAAAGGTAAACTTCCTATCGTTTGTTTTTCATGTAACAAAGTTGGTCATATTGCTGCTAGATGTCCTGATAAGAATGACAAAGATGAAAGAAGAGACAACAAGTACAAAGATAGAAAGGATGACTGAGACTTTAGAAAGTATAAGGATTACAAAGACAAAGGTAAGAAATCTTGTTATCTAGCTGAAGAAGCTTCTGAGAGTGGATTTGATAATTCTAATGAAAATGATATAGAAGTTGTGTATATTGCTATGAAAGATGATTATGATGATTATGAGAAAACTGCATTAATTTCTTATATGAGTAAAGGTGAACATTGGATTATTGATAGTGGTTGTGCACATCACATGACTGGTGATAAGGATAAATTTGAAACCTTAGATCAGTGCAATGGCGGTTATGTTAAATTTGGTAATAATGCACCATGTCTTGTTAAAGGGAAAGGATCAATTAAATTTACTGACAAGATCATATATGACAATGTATATTGGGTTGATGATCTTAACTATAATTTATTGAGTGTTGCACAATTGAATACTTCTGGTTACAAAGTTGAATTCCATCACAAGAAGGCAAAGATCTATGATGCCACTAGAGAACCAGTTGGAAATGGAGAGAAAACAAAAGGTAACTTGTTCTATCTGGACTTAGCTGATGAGACATGCTTGTTTTCACAATATAATGATGTTTGGTTATGTCATAAAGGGTTGTGTCATGTAAACTTTGATAACTTGGTAAGCATAAGAAAATTGAAAAAAGTTAGAGGGCCGCCTAAGTTAAATAAACCTGAAAAATGGAATGTGTAAGAAATGTCAATTGGGAAAAATGAGTAAATCTAGTTTCAAAAGCAAGATTCATACTTCTGAGGAAATTCTAGAACTGGTTCATACTGACCTTTTGTTGGAAATAATTGTTTAATTGTGTATTGTCCTTGATGTTACACAAATGTCATATCAGTCATTAGACAGAGTCTACCGAGCTCAGTCGGTAAGAGAAGCTATTTACAGAGTCTACCAAGCGCTCCAGAATACTATACCGAGAAGTTAGTTACTACCGAGTTCTCTCGGTCGACAAAGGAAATTCAGTCTTTACCGAGTTCAGTCGGTCATCAAAGAAAATGTGAAGGAAAGTCAGTGCTTACCGAGTTCAGTCGGTTACCGAAGGATTTTCGCAGAATCTGCAATGTTCACCGAGCATCAGTTGGTCAACACTGGAATATCATTTTTGGACTGCGTCGGCCTGAGAAGGATTTTATTTGTAAATGTTTATTCAGCCGACCAATGTAATATTTATTAACTTGTTATTGGGCC
>MU227179.1:6268321-6282003 GCA_018584345.1 Thuja plicata
TGGTGGTTTTCCCAAATTGGGTTTCCACGTTATATCTGGTGTTACTTGTGTTTATGCTATTTGATTTATGCATGTCAATAACTATGAATGTTTAATGAACAATAATAAGTTAATCTACCGAGTAAAAACAATATATATTGAAGACATCTAAGGGACTTGTGGATTTATTTTTGTGGTAACTGATTCACCCCTCCCCTCTCAGTTACTCCATCTATATTTCCAACACCTTTATGGTCCCATTGGTGATAAAAGTTACCGTGGAGATAATTATTTTATTCTATTTGTTGATGATTACTCTAGAATGATGACTGTTATGTTTCTTAAAGAAAAATATGATTCATTTCAATTATTTAAGTGGTACTTGGAGAAAGTTGAAAAGGAGATAGGAAAAAGTCTAAAATGTTTGAGATCTAACTGAGGAGGCAAGTTTATTTCTAATGAGTTTAACATGTTCTGCAATAACTGAGGTATAAAAAGATAGATGTCTGCACCTAGGAAACCACCACATAATGGTATTGCTGAAAGAATAAATAGATCTATCTTGGACTGTGCTAGAACACTAATGATGGAGAAAAATGTTGCACAGAAATATTGGAGAGAAGCTGTAAGTACAACACTCTATACCCTGAACAAAGTACAAGTCAAGAAAGAAAGAAATGAAGCAGAAAGAAAACAAGAACCTAAAAGTTACAAATCATTTATCTATCTGGATGAGGAAGATTCTAATGAAGACTGGATACAAGCCATGAATGAAGAGATTGAACAGATTGAAAATAATAAATCTTGGACACTTGTACCTAGGCTGAATGATGAAAATGTAATTGGTACTAAGTGGGTATTCAGAAATAAGTTGAATGAACATGGAGAAGTAACAAGGAATAAAGATAGACTGGTATGCAAGGGTTATGCACAAGAGGAAGGAATTAATTATGGAGAAATATTCACCCTAGCTTCAAGATTGGAAGGAGTCAGAACCTTACTTGCATATGCATCCTACAAAGGTTTTAAAGTTTATCAGATGGATGTAAAGTTAGCATTTCTAAATAGAATATTACAAGAAGAAGTGTACATTGAACAAGCTGATGGATTTGTTGAACCAAGAAAGAGGAACATGGTTTGCAGACTACATAAGGAACTATATGGACTGAAGCAAGCACCAAGAGCATGGTATGAGAGATTGCACAATTATTTGATAAAGATTAGATTTGCAGGAACCAATGACAACAACAATCTATATTTGAAGACAGAAAAAAACAAAGGTACTTTATTAGCTGAAATTTTTGTTGATGACATTATATTTGGTGGACAAGATGTGTTATGCCAAACATTTGCAAAAGAGATGCAAACTAAATTTGAGATGTCTATGTTTGGTGAGATCAAATTCTTTGTTGGCCTACAAATATATCAAATGAAGAATGGTATCTATATTACTCAATCAAAATATATCAAGGAGATACTAATTTTTTTTGGAATGGAAGAATCAAAACCAATGAGTACACCCATGGCTACTGGACAAAAGTTAACAAAAAAATATGATACAAAAGAAGTGAATCAAACCCTTTACAAGTCAATGATTGGAAAGCTGCAATATGTTGTGCAAAATAGAACTGATATTGCTCTGGCTGTTGGAATTGTTGCAAGATTTTCTGCCAATCCCAAGGAAACTCATACGATGGCAGTAAAAGGAATTCTCATATATTTGAAAGGAACAAATGAATGTGGTCTGTATTACAAAAAGAATGATAAGTTTGAGCTCATAGTTTACACTGACTCTGATTGGGCTGGAAATGTGGATGACAGGAGAAACACCACAAGTGGCACATTTCTTTTGGGAAAGATATTGGTTTTATGGACAAGCAAGAAACATAATTGCACCTCACAATCTACAGCTAAAGCTGAGTATGTGGCAGCAACAGTTAACTGCTCTAATATTGTGTGGTTGAAGATACTACTGAAAGATATGAAAGAAGAAATCACAGAACTAGTTGTTATATATTGTGATAACATGAGTGCCATCAATATTTCTAAGAACCCTGTAATGCATTCTAAGACAAAGCATATAGCTATCAAGTATCATTACTTGAGGGATCTAGTTCAAAGCAAGGAAGTGAGACTAGAATATGCACATACTAAGGAACAATTAGCAAACATATTTACAAAAGCACTACCCAAGGATGCTCATGAGTATCTGAGAGGTAAATTAGGGGTGATTACCCTAATTGAGGCTAATTAGTTCAGAATGGAACTGCTACATCAAATGTTATATTCAGAAAATTTGACACATTGATGCACATAAAGTCATACTTTAGGATGCTGCCTAAAGCCCTGAAAGAAAGAAAAGGATAGAAAAGAGGATTAGTCATAAGAAAGATGATAGGAACAACATGATATTGAGTTAGAATAGAAGAATTTGCATGATGAAGATGTCAATGTCTTTGGCATTGTTGTCATAGAGGGAGAGTTTACTATACTTAGAGAAAAAGGGAGAGTTTTTACTGAAAGAGAGAGTCTACAAATGAACACAAATAGAAATATTTCAGTGTAATTACAGACACAGAGGGAGAAATGTTTTACAAGATGAGAATCAGAATGAAGCTAAAGACATTAATGAAGATTTGTTCATATCAAGGAACACAAACAAACTTTTTGGATTGTATGGTAACCATGTTTGTAAAATTATTATTTTAATGTTTAGTGTTGCCATCAATGCCAAAGAGGGAGATTGTTGGAAATCTACAATGTAGACAATTGTTGTTTTGTCATTGATGTCAAACCTTAACTGGTGAGACTATTGCTATCTGTTTGAGTACCATATCTATTGAAGAAGATTTGAAGGCAAGGATAACAAGAAGATCGAGTGAAATGGTTGAGTTATGAAAAATTACAAGGGTACTTGATCAGTTGGCACATTAGAAAAGTAATGTGTTTTTATCTATAACACTAAGTCAAGATGTCAGTTTATTGGGAACAATATATGCTGAGTGAAGTTTGTGTCGACCGAGTAAGAGTGTATGCCAAGCATAATTTCTTAGTGTCGACCGAGCGCCAATAAATTGCTGAGGAAAATAGCGCTGACCGAGTGGAAGAACACAGTGTTGGCCGAGCAACAGTATTTTGGTAATTATTGAGATTTGAGATCTCTAGCCGACATAATTGAATTTATTGGGATATGTAAAGTTAATTAAGGATAAGCACGATTGGTCCACACTATTTAAATACATGGGTAACCGTAATTAACACATGGATCCAAGATTTAATTAATGATTACTTTGGAGAAGTAAATTAAATGTAAATGATGGAAAGATCCATTGGATCTGACCTAACCTAAGATCTACGATCTTGATTAAGTGGAAAAGATTTATTTTACCTAGATGAAGAGGTATAAGATAACCTCAAGGGGATATTCAAGATGTGATGTAATGTGAAAAGTGTATGCAAGAGGATTGCATGGTTAATTGACTGATTGACATGATCTAGCAGAGAAGGCTGAGAAGAGAAGCAGAGAGTTGTGAAAGTGATTGCTTGACGGATTTCCAAGCAGATCTGAAGATTGAAATGAGAATGGAGGCCACTCAGTGAATTAGCATAAGAGATGAATTGGATCTGGATTTTCAAAGTAAGTTGTATGTATCAGATCACACCTGCTAATTACTTTCTAGCCATTGTATCAGTCAAAATCCTTTAACCAGGTTGACCTAATAGTCATTGTATAAATCCTTTGAGAAAGGTGACATTCAGGTGGAATGTTTTAAGACCTCTAAAAAGGCCACTCCTAAGAGGGTGATAAAATCCTTTAACCAGGTCACATTTAACAATGTGTTTTGTAACCTTTAACAGGGTTGGCTCCTAGCAGAGCTCATTTCAGAAGAGTGAAAACATGGTAGCATGTTACTGGTGGTTTTGCCCAATTTGGGTTTCCGCGTTAAATACTAGTGTCAACTTTTATGAATGTTTATGTTGTGTTTTACTGTTAAGTTTCTACAAGCTGATTACATTTGAACAGTAAATTGAATATTTATGTTGTTGACTTATTTTTTTGTTGCCGAGTAGATCTGAGTTGTTTAAAGTGCTATAAAGTTTCAATTGGTACATCTAGACCTGAGGATAACTGATTCACCCCCCTCTCAGTTATTCTAAATTCATTCTAACAAATATTACTTGTGATGATGTTTACTGGGATGATGGATTTAAATACAATTTTTTAAGCGTGTCTCAGTTGAATAAAAAAAGATTCAAATTTGAGTGTAGTAATGGAAAATGCAAAATATTTGAGAAGACTGGAAAACTGATTGTTACCGGTGGATAGACAAAAGGTAATCTATTCAAACTAAATACTACAATTGGTCATTGTTTAATTTCTAAAGTTGAACAAAGCTGGTTATGACACAAGAGATTGTATCATGTGAACTTTGATAATTTGGTAAAGGTTAGTAAGAAGAAAAGTGTTAGAGGTATACCGATACTGAATAAGCCATAGAATTCATTATGTAAAGAATGTCAGTTAGGTAAGATGACTAGTTCAAGTTTCTCAAGAAAATTCTACTCTATCCAACATATCTTAGACTTGGTACACACATATTTGTGCGGACCTATAAGTACAAAAAGCTATAATGGAGACAAATAATTTATATTATTTGTCGACGATTACTCAAGGATAATGTCGGTGATGTTTTTAAAATTTAAGTCAGATGATTTTCATATGTTTAAAATGTATAAAGCTAGAGTTGAAAAAGAAATTGAAAAAACTTTGAAATGTCTTAGATTAGATAGAGGTGGTGAATTTACTTCTAATGAATTCAATGAGTATTGTGAAGAAAATGGAATCAAGGGACAGTTGACTGCATTGAGAACGCCTCAACAGAATGGAATTGCATAAATAAGAAATAGATCTCTTGTAGAATGTGCTAGAACATTGTTAAATAAAAAAGGAGTTACACAAAAATTCTGAAGAGAAGTTGTTAGCACTATCGTATACACACTGAAATGCGTACAACTCAAGAAAGGAGAAAACAAGACACCTTATGAAATCTGGTATGGTCAAACACCTAATGTTAGTTATTTTAGAATATTTGGAAGCAAATGTTATATTAAGAAGGATGATAGAAATGGAAATCTTGATAGTAAAAGTGATGAAGGAAAATTTATAGGATACTCTACTAAGAGTAAATCATTCAAGTGTTTGAATAAAATAACAAATAAGATCATTAAAAGTGCAAATGTAAAGATTGATGAATTTTAAGAGCATAATTAAGAGAATAGTGGAAAGAAACCACAAGAATATAGTGAATTGATTTACTTTGAACCTAAAAATTTAGAAACAAAAGAAGCAAGTATAGGCACCGATAACACACAACTGATAACTACACTGCTAAGTGAAACAAATAACAAACATAAAAAAAATCAAACTGCAGAATATGTAACACAAAGAAATATAAGGATTAATCATAGCTTGACAGATATACTAGGAAATAGGAGTGATGGAGTATTAACCACAATTCAGTTAAGAGCCAAGAATACTACATGTCTATTATCAGAGATGTAACCAATATTGGTAAAAGATGCACTAAAAGATGAAGACTGGATACATGCAATGAAAGAAGAGATTGAACAGATTGAGAAAAAAAAAGCATGGTCATTAGTTCCTAGACCTAAAGATAAAAATGTTATAGTAACGAAATGGGTTTTCAGAAACAAACTTAATGAGAATGGTGAAGTAATAAGAAATAAAGCTAGATTGGTTTGTAAAGGTTATGCAGAATAAGAAGGAATAGATTTGTAGACCTTATGGAAAGACATGTTGTTAATTAATGTCAAAATACTTAGTCATCCAATATTTCTCAAGTGATCAATGTGACCCGAGTGATTAGCATCACTTGAGTGATCAGTGTGACCTGAGTGACCTGTTGGAAATATTGTTGCAAAGCTACAATGGAAACAATTATTGTTTTGTCATTGATGTAAAACCTTAACTAGTGAGACTATTGCTATATGTTTGAGTACCATATATATTGATTGATGAAGGATATTTAACAAGAAGACCAAGTGGAATGGTTGAGTTATGAGAATTCACAAGGGTACTAGATCAGTTGGCACATTGGCAAAGTAATGAGCTGTTTATCTTTCGATGAAAATTTATTGAGAATTGTTTGTGTCGAGCGCTAGTTTGTGCCGAGTGAAGTCAATGATGACCAAGTGCCAGTAAATTACCAAGGAACATAGTGTTGACCGAGTAGCAGTATTTTGGTAATTGTTGAGATTTGAGATCTCTGACCGACATAATTGATTTTATTGGGATATGTAAAGTTAATTAAGGATAGGCATGTTTGATCCATACTATGTAAATGCATGGGTAATCATAATTAATGCATGGATCAAACATTTAATTTGTGATTGAATTAGAGAGGTAAAGTAAAGATAAAGATGGAAAGATCCATTGGATCTGACCTAACCTAAGATCTATGATCTTGATTAAGTGGAAAAAGATGTATTTGACCTAGATGAAGAGGTATAAGATAACCTCAGGAGGTTATTCATGAAGTATCAAGAGGATGCAAGAGGATTTCATAGTTAATTGAATGATTGGCATGATCTAGCAGAGAAGGCTGAATAGAGGAGTAGATAACTACAAGAGTGATTGCTTGAAGGATTTCCAAGTAGATCTGAAGATTGAAATGAGAATGGAGGCCACTCAATGAATTAGCATTAGAGCTGTATTGGATCTGGATTTGCAAATTAAGTTGTAGGTATCAGATCACACTTGCTGATTACTTTCTAACCATTGTATCAGTCAAAATCCTTTAACTAGGTTGACCTAAAAGTCATTGTATAAATCCTTTAGCAAGGTGACATTCAGGTGGAATGTTTTAAATCCTCTAACAGGGCCACTCCTGACAGGGTGATTAAATCCTTTAACCAGGTCACATTTAGCAGTGTGTTATGTAACCTTTAACAAGGTTGGCTCCTAACAGAGCTCACTTCAGAAGAGTGAAAAGTTGATAGCATGTTATTGGTGGTTTTTCCCATATTGGGTTTCCACGTTAATTCTTGGTGTCAACTTGTGTGAATGTTTATGTTGATTTTCACTGTTAAGTTTTTACAAGCTGGTTACATTTGAACAATAAACTGCATATGTGTGTTATTATTTTATGTTATTGCTACCGAGCATATCTGAGTTGTTCAAATTGGTATAAATTTTTAATGGGCACATATAGACCTGAGGATAACTAATTCACCCCCCCTCTCAGTTATTCTAAATTCATTCTAACAATTGGTATTAGAGCTTTGGTCTCTTGAAAATAGTTTGAAGGTACTTGGAGTGAAAGATCAAGATGTATAAGAAGGAAGTACCAAAGCTAAACAAAGATAACTTCCCTGCATGGAAGAGTTTGATGAAGTTGCATCTGGCTGGTATTGGTGATTCAGCTAAGCACTATGTTGAAAATGCTTATGTAGCCCCCACTATACTTTCCACAACTGCACAGTTAAGAGAAAATTAGGAACACAATCAAGCAATGTTGGAGATTGCATCATCGCTGAACTATCATGAGTTTGAAGACATAAAGGATTGCAAAAAAGTGAAGCAAATGTGGGATACCCTAGAAACCATCTATGGAGGTGATACAGATGTGCTGAGATTGAAATCTGAAATCTTGAGAGGTAAGTTTGATGAAATTAAAATGCAAGAAGGAGAAAATATAATTCAATATTATGGTAGGATAAAGGAAGTGGTAAATGCTATCAGAGGAGCTAAAGGAACCATTGATGATAACACCATTATGAGAAAGCTATTGAGGACTCTTCTTACTATATATACTATTAGAGTCTCTAGAATTCAAGAATTAAGATGTACTCCTAATAATAATGTGACTTTGGAAAGTTTGGTAGGTAGACTTACTGCATTTGAGATGTCAAATTTTGATAACTACAGTCCACAAGCTATTGAAATTGCATTCAAATCCCAGTTGGTCCTTAACAAATCAAAGAAAGGAAAGAAATGTGTGAATAGTGACATCGACACCAGAGATGATGATCTAGAAGAACTTGAAGCACTCATGGCAAAAAGACTATCTAGAGGAAAAGGAAAATTCAAAGGTAAACTTGCTATCATATGTTTTCATGTAACAAAGTTGGTCATATTGCTGCTAGATGTTCTAATAAGAATGACAAAGATGAAGGAAGGGACAACAAGTACAAAGATAGAAAGGATGACCGAGACTTCAGAAGGTATAATGATTACAAAGACAAAGGTAAGAAATCTTGTTATATAGCTGAAGAAGCTTCTGACAATGATTCTAACAATTCTGATGAAAATGATATAGAATTTGTGTATGTTGCTATGAAAGATGATTCTGATGATGATGAGAAAACTAAAATAATTTCTTATATGAGTAAAGGTGACCATTGGATTATTGACAGTGGTTTTTCACATCACATGAATGGTGATAAAGATAAATTTAAAACACTAAATCCGTGTAATGGCGGTTATGTTAAATTTGATAATGATGCACCATGTCTTGTTAAAGGGAAAGGATCAATTAACTTGACTAACAAGATCAGATGTGACAATGTATATTGGTTTGATGATCTCAAATATAATTTATTGAGTTTTGCATAGTTGAATACTTCTGGTTACAGAGTTGAGTTCCATCACAGGAAAGAAAAGATCTATGATGCCAATGGTGAACTAGTTGGAGGTTGTCAGAAAACAAAAGGTAACTTGTTTTATCTAGATTTAGCTGACGAGACATGCTTGTTTGCACAATATAATGATGTTTGGTTATGACATAAAAGGTTGTGTCATGTAAACTTTGATAACTTGGTAAGCATAAGTAAATTGAAAACAGTTAGAGGGCTGCCTAAGTTAAAGAAACCTGAAAATGCAATGTGTAAGCAATGTCAATTGGGAAAGATGACTAAGTCTAGTTTCAAAAGAAAAACTCATACTTCTGAGAAAATTATGGAATTGGTTCATACTAACCTTTGTGGAAAAATTGGTGAGAAAAGTTACCGTGGAGACAAATATTTTATTCTATTTGTTGATGATTACTCAAGAATGATGACTATTATGTTTCTTAAATAAAAATCTGATACATTCCAGTTATTTAAATGGTACTTGGCAAAAGTTGAAAAGGAGACAGGTAAAAATCTAAAATGTCTAAGATCTGATAGAGGAGGTGAGTTTATTTCTAATGAGTTTAAAAGGTTCCACAATAATGGAGGAATAAAAAGATAGATGTCCGCACCTAGGACACCACCACAGAATGGTATTGCTGAGAGAAGAAATAGATCTATCATGGATTGTGGCAGAACACTAATGATGGAGAAAATTGTTGCACAAAAATATTGGAGAGAAGCTGTAAGTACTACAATCTATACCCTGAATAGAGTACAAGTCAAGAAAGGTACTAATGCTACACCTTATGAGCTATGGTATGGATATGCACCTAATGTAAAATATTTCAAAGTTTTTGGAAGCAAATGTTTCATACTGAAGGATAAGAGAAATAGAAAACTTGATACTAAAGGTGAAGAAGGCATATTTCTTGGTTATTCAACTAAAAGTAAAGCATATAAGTGCTTGAATTCTAACACTAATAAAATTGTGGAAAGTGCAAATGTTAGAATTGATGAGTATGCATAAAGAAACGAAGTTGAAAGCACACATGAACCTGAAAGTTATAAATCATTTGTCTATATGGATGAGGAAGATTCTAATACATTACCTAAAACTGAGAATGTGGTTTTCGAGAAACAATGAGCACCTGCCGAGTCACAGAATGAGGTTGCTAGGCAACATGAGGTAATTGTTGAGCTATCTGATGGATATGTCAAGTCACAAAATCAACCTAAATTGGACATGAATGATCAAACTGAAGCAAAAAAAGAACCTACTCTAGAAAAGTATTTAAGGAGACACCATAAACCTAATCAAATCATAGGATCAAAAGATTCTGCAGTTATAACAAAAAGTAAGTTAAGAGGAGATACATGCTTATTATGTGATTTTGAGCCTAAAATAGTGAAAGATGCCCTAGATAATGAAGACTAGATACAAGCCATTAATGAAGAAATTGAACAAATTGAGAAGAATAAGACTTGGACACTTGTACCTAGGCTGAATGATAAAAATATAATTGGTACTAAGTGGGTATTTAGAAATAAGATGAATGAAAATGGGGAGGTAACAAGAAAAAAAGCTAGACTGATATGCAAGGGTTATGCAAAAGAGGAAGGAATTGATTATGGAGAAACATTATCCCCAGTTGCAAGATTGGAAGGAGTAAGAACCTTTCTTGCATATGCATCCTACAGAGGTTTTAAAGTCTATCAGATGGATGTGAAGTCAACATTTCTGAATGGAATATTAGAAGAAGAATTTTACATTGAGTAGGCTGATGGATTTGTTGACCCAAGAAAAAATAATATGGTTTGTAGACTACACAAAGCACTATATGGATTAAAGAAAGCACCAAGAGCATGGTATGAGAGATTGCACAATTATCTGATGAAGATTGGATTTTCAAGAACAAATGACAATAGCAACCTATATTTGAAGATAGAGCAAAGTAAATGTACTTTATTGGCTAAAATTTTTGTTGATGACATTATCTTTTGTGGACAAGATGTGTTATGCCAAGCATTTGCAAAGGAGATGCAAACTGAATTTGAGATGTCTATGTTTGATGAGATAAAAAATTTTATTGGCTTACAAATATATCAGATGAAGAATGGTATCTATATTACTCAATCAAAATATATCAAGGAGATACTAAATTTTTTTGGAATGGAAGATTCAAAACCAGTGAGTACACCCATGGCTACTGTATAGAAGCTGACAAAGAATGATGATACAAAATAAGTGAATCAAACCCTTTATAGATCAATGATTGGAAAGCTACAATATGTTGTACACAGTAGACCTGATATTGCACTGGCTGTTGGTATTGTTGCAAGATTTTTTGCCAATCCAAAGGAGACACATAGGATGGTAGTAAAAATGATTATGAGATATCTGAAAGGAACAAATGAATATGGTCTGTATTACAAAAATAATGATAAGTTTGAGCTCAAAGTTTATACTAATTCTGATTGGGCTGGAAATGTGGATGACAGGAAAAGCACCACAGGAGGAGCATTTCTTCTGGGAAAAATATTAGTTTCATGGACAAGAAAGAAACAAAATTGCATCTCACAATCTACAACTGAAGCTGAGTATGTAGTAGCAGCAGTGAATTGTTCTAATATTGTGTGGTTGAAGATACTACTGAAAGGTATGAAAGAAGAGATCACATAACCAGTTGTCATATATTATGACAATATGAGTGCCATTAATATTTCTTAGAACCCTATAATGCACTCTAAGACAAAGCATATAGCTATCAAGTATCATTACTTGAGGGAGCTAGTTCAGAAGAAAGAAGTGAGATTGGAATATGTGAACACTAAGGAACAGTTAGGAGACATATTTACAAAGGCACTACCCAAGGATGCTCATGAGTATATGCGAGGTAAATTAGGGGTGATTCCCCTAACTGAAGATAATTAGTTCAGAATGATTCTGTTGCATCAAATGTTATATTCAGAATATTTGACACCTTGATGCACATGTAGTCACACTTTAGGATGCTGCCTAAAGCTATGAAAGACAAACAAAGACATAAAAAGAGGATCAGTCATAAGAAAGATGACAAGAACAACATGATACAAAGTTTAGAACAGAAGAATCTGGATGATGAATATGTCAATGTCTTTGGCATTGTTGTCAAAGAGGGAGAGATTACAGAAAAAAAGATAAAGAGGGAGAGATTACAGAAGAGATTAAAGAAGATGTTTATTGATAGAGGGAGAGCTTACATAAAAATAAATTGTTGTCAAAGAAGAGAGAATTAGCAGACACAAAAATTTTTCAGTGTGATTACAGACACAGAGGGAGAAAATTGTTTTACCAGATCAGAATTAGAATGAAGCTAAAGATATTAATAAAGATTTGTTCATATCAAGGAACACATGCATAATTTTTTGATTGTATGGTAACTATGGTTATTATTTTATTGTTTAGTGTTTCCATCAATGCAAAAGAGGGAGATTGTTAGAAATATTGTTGGAAAGCTACAATGGAAACAATTGTTATTTTTTCATTGATGTCAAACCTTAACTAGTGAGACTATTGCTATCTGTTTGAGTACCATATCTATTGATTGATGAAGGAGATTTAACAAGAATACCAAGTGGAATGGTTGAGTTATGAGAAATCACAAGGGTACTGGATTAGTTGGCACATTGGAAAAGTAATGAGTTGTTTATCTTTCGATGACAGTTTACTGAGAATAGTTTGTGCCGAGTGCCAGTGTGTGCTGAGTGAAGTCAGTGATGACCGAGCACCAGTAAATTACCGAGGAATACAATGTTGGCTGAGCAACAGTATTTTGGTAATTGTTGAGATTTGAGATCTTTGGCTGACATAATTGATTTTATTGGGATATGTAAAGTTAATTAAGGATAAGAATGTTTGATCCACACTATGTAAATGCACAAGTAACCATAATTAATGCATGGATCAAAGATTTAATTTGTGATTTCATTGGAGAAGTTAAGTAAATATAAAGATGGAAAGATTCGTTGGATCTGACCTAACCTAAGATGTACAATCTTGATTAAGCAGAAAAAGATGTATCTGACCTAGATGAAGAGGTATAAGATAAACTCAGGAGGTTATTCATGAAGTATCAAGAGGATGCAAGAGGATTGCATAGTTAATTGACTGATTGGCATGATCTAGTAGAGAAGGCTGAACAAAGGAGCAACGAACTACATGAGTGATTTCTTGAAGGATTTCCAAGCAGATCTGACGATTGAAATGAGAATGGAGGCCACTCAGTGAATTAGTATTAGAGTTGTATTGGATCTGGATTTGCAAAGTAAGTTGTATGTATCAGATCACACCTACTGATTACTTTCTAACCATTGTATCAGTCAAAATCCTTTAACTAGGTTTACCTAACAGTCATTGTATAAATCCTTTATCAAGGTGACATTCAGGTGGAATGTTTTAATTCCTCTAACAAGGCCACTCCTGACAGGGTGATTAAATCCTTTAACCAGGTCACATTTAGCAGTGTATTTTGTAACCTGTAACAGGGTTGGCTCCTAACAGAGCTCACTTCAGAAGAGTAAAAAGTTGATAGCATGTTATTGGTGGTTTTTCCCATATTGGGTTTCCACGTTAATTTTTGGTGTCAACTTGTGTGAATGTTTATGTTGAGTTTCACTGTTAAGTTTTTACAAGCTAGTTACATCTGAACAGTAAACTACATATGTATGTTATTGTTTTATATTATTTCTTCCGAGAAGATCTGAGTTGTTCAAATTGGTATAAAGTTTTAATGGGAACATCTAGACCTGAAGATAACTGATTCACCTCCCCTCTTAGTTATTCTAAATTCATTCTAACATGACCAACATCGCCCGAGTGATCAGTATTTCCTGAGTAACCAGTATCGCCCGAGTGATCAACATATTTCCCAAGTATCAATTTATCACTCGAGTAGACTTCTAGACCCGAGTGACAGTATTGGGCCGACTTTGCTTATATAGTTTTATATCATTATGTCTAATGGAAGATGACTTATAAAGTTATTTGTTTTTGGATAAGATATATATATATATATATATATATATATATA
>MU227179.1:6282053-6293304 GCA_018584345.1 Thuja plicata
ATATATATATATATATATATATATTATCCAAAACATATGAAGTAGTAGTAGAAGTATATATGCGAATATGACGTGGCATATTGATTAGAAGATTGCAGAAGTTTAAAGTACATCAGAGACTCATCCATCACACTTAGGTGATTATTTATAAAATCAAAGGATCTTATTGTTGGAATTAATGGGAAGTGTGTATTGAGAGGGGAGGGGTGAATCAATACCTCTAAAACTTTTGTATCCTTTAATCAATTAAGCTTTTGTAATCAGCTGTATATCCATTCATCTGATCTATACTATCTTGATGTGAGTTATATCAATTCATTAACTTAACATACATGTGAAAATTCATAGAAACATTCATGAAATTAATTGACACATAACACAAGATATGATATCGCAAAAAACTCCTATTAGGAAGTAAAAAGTACGGTGGGGATGACACCCACAAAATCTTGACTATCTATAGATTGGAAGGGGCCGGTTAAGGCTTATAATTTGTTCACTTCTGATGATCTACCTAGTTAAGAGTATCTGTGGAGACCTATTAAAGTCTACTCAGTTAAGAGATTTAGCAACACTATTGAGTGTGCACTCGGTTAAGAGATTTGTAGTTGGACTGTTAAATCCACCTTCCTTGAAAGGATTTTTACACTTTGCTCCACTTGTTAGAATGATAGAAATTTACACTTTGACATGGTAAATGAAATCTCCTATTGCTGATATAGATTCATTTAAGTTTACATGAATAATATTATCACCTAATGTGATTGAGTAATACCTTTGATTCTCGGTAGCCTCTGTTCTTGGTTATTGTTGACCAAATTCACCTTAAATTGCTATTATGTTTCTTGAAACTTTCAATCTGATCCATAGATGTGCTCGTAGGCTTCATTCATCCTCTCTTCTATATTCACATCCTTTTATAATGAATGATTGCATATTCTATTTATAAGATGGATTGACATCATCAAGTTTCACAAAAAATAATGTTAACTCTAAGATCAGGTTTACAACTTGTACCTTGATCTCCTAGTCTATGTGTTTTAAATTAGTTAGACTGATTAAAGCAGTTAAATTCATGTTTCTTGTCCATAAAGAAATAGATTTAAAAAAAAATCAAGATTCTATAAATAGAATAAGACTACTTTATCTGACGTGGAAGTTAGATCCACTTTTTGCGGGCTGCAACTAATTCTTAGTTCTTGACGGTCGGTTATGCTTCTGAAATTAGTTGACTATCTTTTAGTTTTGTTATGTCAATTTTCTCTTTAACTGTCTCTTGGTTTGCACTATATCCTGCACATCAACTTCCTCTGTTGGGTTCCTCTTTATCCTTCTACTTTGCAATTTCAGTGTACACACAAAGTTGTATTGTCGGTTCTCTTTGTACTTAGTCATTTTTGGTGATCTCTTTGTATCTGATTTTTTAGTTTGCTCTTGTCATGTCTTTCAGTGTATGCTTACCGAAAGTGTTGTTTTCATACTAATGGAAAATTAATGTCATCAATCTCCCCCTTTGACATTAGTATAAAAAATGGATATGTGCAAAATACTAACAAAATGTTAAGTATATACAACATATATAATCCTTAGTCATTTAATGACTCCCCCTATGTATATGCCAGTATATCTGTACATATGATATCTTTCCTTCTATAAACACACACACACACACACACACACACACACACATAAAATTTTCATATATCATTTACCCATATGAATACATATCATTTTCCCCCTTTTTTGATATTAAGGGCAAATGTCTATACTTTAGAGCTTATAAAAAATGTGGGAGTGTGAAGAATTCATGTCTTCCATCATTTTTCCCATTGTTCCTTTAATTTCTCCAGAGCCATGTGCTCGAGTGTGATCTTGGAGTGCATATCATAGATGTTGTCTACTATAGACATCTCAGGAGTTGCTATCAGTTGCCGTGCTAAACTAATGTGTTGTTGTAGCAGTGTTAAATTTGGTAGAAGTTGAGCTTGGATTTTGGTGGCCTCTTCCCTGAAGTATGTCTCTGCTTCCCACAGTTCCTTGATTAACCTCTTTATTTCAATGATCTTCTCATAATGCAACTTAATTTCATTGTCTCCATCGGTGGTTAAGCTATTAGCACTATTAGCTAGATCTGTCTCTAACTTTTCTATGTTGTCACTATTCTCTTTAGTGAAAATTTCCAATGTGCTCAGTTGTTGAATCAAGGAAATAGCTTCAGTTATAATTGGATCTAATTTAGTAATGAATTTTGATAGCTTTACCTTTTTGACTGCCACTTCTTGGCTGATGTTCTCAATGAGTTTCTACTGGTACTTATCCTCAGATCTCTCTTCAATTTCCTTCTTTGCATCAATATTTTGTGATGTTATTGCTTCGGTGAGAGTGGTTAATTGATCAAGAATTGGATTGTTCTGATCAATATCAACATTGGGTACAATCTGGTGCAAGATGTCCCTAGTTTTTTCCAGTACCATTGAGTCTCGATGTTGTTTCTTTAGCTTCTCCTGTAATGCCTTCCTTTGGCATATTTTATTGTATTCTTGTAATGCTTCAAAATCAAGTGTAGTTTGGTCACATTTTGGTATCTCAATGATTTCATTGAAAGTGACCTCCAACTTATTCTTCTTAGATTTCTTCTTCTTCTTCTTTTGTGTAGCACTTGAATGTAAAACCATTTCCAATTTCTCAGCTTTGTCATTTGTGCTTGATGAAGTTACCTGCTGTTGTGTATCTGTTTCATCTTGTTGGGTGTCTATAGACGTCTCCACATTAACCTTCACATTGTCAGTAGCAAAATTTTTAGTTTCCATAGGAGTGTCATCTTTAGGTTTATGTCCTTCATTTGTGTCGTTAGCTTTATCATTATTTTTTTCTGCATCCTTCTTTGTTGTTTCTATATCTGCCTATTTTGAATATCCTCCTGTAACCTTATCAGTATCGATTATTGTGTGAGTGTCTCTGATGTATTTCTGATCATCGGTGTTGTCTTTCTTTTCCTCTTCGCCTGTATCCTTGGGAGTATCCTTTTCAGGTGAATTGTCTATTTCTTGTAGAATATTGATAGCTTGTATCAATATTGGCATGTTTCCTGGTATGTTCACCTGTGCAGTATCGACTGTTGTGTCCTTCTCATTAGTTGTGTCCTTTGTAATATTGACATATTCATCTTTATTTATTTCCTCTGCTGGCTCATCGATAATGTCAATGATATTGGTATCCACAATGTTTCTATTTGTGTTGTCAAGCCATGACTCATCTGCAACATCCATGTTTTTGTTTCCGGTTGTGTCTTCTTCTTCCTTGTCAAAATCAATAGATGTATAATCTTCTATATCTTTTATTAAGATCTGTTCTTGAGTTGCCTTATCAACATCTTTCTATTTTAGGTCTTTCTCGGGGCTTTCTTCCTCATTAGACTTGTTTAGAATTTTACACCATTTCTTATGGATCTCTTGTTCAAGCTCTATAAGCTTCCCTTCGAGAAATTGTTAGGCTCTCAACTTCTGTGAGAACTCCTTTTTGTGTTTCTCCATCATCTCATCTATTTCTTCTTTCTTTGATTCAGAAGGCATGAGAGTAACAAGTACTCTTTCTCTTATATCCTTCTCACTTTTCAAAGAAAATTTCCATCTAGAGTATAGTCTATCCAAGAGTTCCCTTGGTACATTATTGCTTTCAAACTGAATTGGTACATATTTTAACTTGTACATTTTTTCTATGATGGTGTCTTTAGCTTTGTTATGATCTTATGGATCTAGTGTCAACCATCTTCTAATCTTAGAATCTGTAATAGATCCTAAATTTGCAATAGATTTACAAATGTCATCAATGCTTTCTAGAGCTTTAACCTTTACATTTTCTACCTCTATAGCTTCATCTTACTTGGTGTCTTCAATATATTCTCAGGTTATGATGAGCTTTCTTACTTTTTTGTTTTTCCCTCTCTTTGGTGTGACTACTTTATGTTAGGAATAATAGTCCACAAGACAACTGAGAGGGGGGTGAATCAATTGTGATATAGATTTTTCAAATTTATACTTTATAAACCAAATCTGCAAATGTAAATGATAACACAATAATAGACAACACCAAAACATAATATTTGTTGTCAAGGAAAACTTGTTAAAGGTAAAACCCCGGTGGGAATTAACACCCACAAATAATGTACTGAGAGTATAGTATCCTTGTTAAAAGATATTAGCCCTGTTAGGAGCTTGTTACAACATTATAGTACACAGTCCCTAATAGGAGACATACCCTGTTAGGAGTCAAAGGAAATAGTAGGCTTACTGCCAAGGCACACTGCCCAAAGAAGGTTAAAGCCACCCTCAAGGATTTACAATCTGCACAAGTGTATAAAGAAAATACACAATCAGAGAACTGTCTGCCAGCAACTGTCTTTGCTTGATTAGTTCTAATGAAGTATCAACTCTGCTTGAATCCAATAGTCAACAAGCTTTGTAGCTTTCACACATTCTTTCTCTTCTTTTCTCTATCACACTTCTCCAAAAGAATATATCTTCCATATATACCCTTACACAATAGCTTATTAGGTCAGCCAATTAAGCTTTCCTAATAATTAATTAATTAGGTGAGCCAATTAAGGATTTCTATCATACAAATAATTACATAGCCCCTTTCTAAGATACACACAATATCTAAGAAAATTATACAACATTTAAAATTCATTACATATATTTCCAGATCCACAATTCATGCTCACAATTAATTCCACACGCTACATGTCTGAAGTAAATAGGTCTTCTCTAGAGTACATGCCACAACTGAGGTCATCAATCTTAAATCAACAATAAAAAACAACCCATTTCTCTAACATATGTCAGCTATCCATCAGTAAGCTCACAAGTTCTAAAATATCTCCATCATAAAGATATACTCGAAACACAGAGACTTGCTCTGTCCAGAATCACAGTTGCAGTTCAACAAACCAGTCTTCACCAAATGAACTGTAACATCCATAGAATGTAACATAAAGTCAAGAAACCTTAGGAGTAAGTTTAGGACACATCCTTCTATATAAATCCAACTTTGATACTTCTAAATCATCTATACAATGTTCGTACACTCGTTCCAGTTAAGTAGTCAGTCTACCTTCTCCATAGAAGTATATGTTGACATCAGTGACAAAACATGAATATCAACAGTATGATCAGTAACCAAAACTGATATCATCCAAAAATATCCCCCTTTGGCATTGATGGCAACATATGGGAAAATCCATATGCATCAACCCAAAAGTACTCTCTCTCAATACAATCTTCTCAATATCCTCAACATAAATTTCCCAAAATAGTAGGAATTTTCTCATAGATTCCTTCCCCCTTTGGCAGCAATGGAAAAGGGTGCCATAGTTCACCTGTAGTATCCTGTAATATTTAGTTTTTCAAATCTTCATGTCCAATCAATTAGGTGCAAGATAACCTAAATGTACTCCAGTATTTTCTACGATCACTCCCCCTAAGGAGTAGATCCATACATCAAGTCCAGAGAATGATATGGCTCTAAGATCCACTGAACTGATACACATCTGCATCATTTAGTTTTCACTGGGAGGGGCCATCACCCCAAGCATGCCTCTAAGATATTCAAAATCATCTTTTGGTAAAGGTTTGGTAAAGATATCTTCTATCTATTCCTTTGTGCTAATATACTCTAGTTTGATCTCTTTGTCTGCTACCTTCTCCCTTAATAAATGATACTTGATGGAAATGTATTTAGTCTTTGAATGAATTACATGATTCTTTGACATATTCACTGTGCTGGTGTTATCACAATGGATAACCACTAGTTCTTTGAAAATTATTCTGATGTCCTTCAACATTTGTATCATCCAAACAGCTTGTGTACAGTTTATTGCAGCAACAACATACTCCGACTCAGCAGTAGATTGAGCAATACAATTCTGCTTCTTGCTCAACCAAGAAACCAGCCTTTTTCCAAGGAAAAATGCTACGCCACTTATTCTCTTCCTATCATCTACATTACCTACCCAATCAACATAAGTAAAAGCCTTTAATGTAAAATCATCAGATTTTTCATACCATAATCGATACTCCACTGTTCCTTTCAGATATCTAAAAATTCTTTTCACAACAACAAGTGTGTCTCTTTAGGATCTACCTGATATCTAGCCACAATTCCAACTGCATTGGTAATATCTAGTCTAGTGTGTGTCAAATATTGTAGACCTCCTATCATTGACCTGTACTTAGTCTGCCCAACACTTTGAGTCTCATCATTTTTAGTTAGTTTGTTCCCTATTACCATGGGTGTACCAACAAGTTTACAATCTTCCATTCCAAATTTCTTCAACATTTCCTTAAGGTACTTGGTTTGAGATATAAATATGCCATTTTTACTCTGATTAATTTGAAAATCAAGAAAAAATTCCATCTCACCAATCATTGACATCTCAAACTTATTCTCCATTTCTTTAGCAAACTTCTTACTCATTTTATCATTTCCTCCAAAAATTATATCATCAACAAAAACTTCTATAATTAAGATTCCATCTTCATTAGTTCTTAAATACAAATTGCTATCTGCATTACCTTTTCTAAAACCAAGATGAAGTAGATGTTTATCCAGTCTTGCATACCATGCCCTCGGTGCTTGTTTCAGTCCATATAATGCCTTCTTTAGTCTGCAAACCATGTTTTCATCATCTGTCAAAGGAAAACCATCAGGTTGCTCAATGTACACTTCTTCTTCTAGATCACCATTCAAGAATGCTGATTTAACATCCATCTGATACACTTTGAAGTCTTTATGTGTAGCATAAGCAAGGAATAGTCTCACAGCTTCCAGTCTATCAACAGGTGAAAATGTTTCTTCATAGTCTATGCCTTCTTATTGTGAGTAGCCTTTACATACCAGTCTAGCCTTGTTTCTTTCTACTGTGCCTTCCTCATCAATTTTGTTTCTAAAAAACCACTTAGTGCCAATCACATTCTTGTTCTTAGGTCTTGGAACAAACTCCCAAGTATTGTTCTTCTTTATCTGTTCTAATTCTTCTTCCATGGCTTTATTCCAAGATTCATCTTTACATGCTTCATCAATAGTCTTGGGTTCAACTTGAGAAATCAAACATATCTCATCTCTAACTTTAGATCTATTCATCATGCCTTTGCTTGCATCACCAATAATTTGATCTTCAGGGTGGTTTTTCTTGAAATACCTTGGAGTCTTCAATGTCTCAGTAGCTTTTGCCTGTTCTTCTTCTTCAATCTCATTCTCGATCATCAAGGGTCCTTCAGGTTCAACAATAACTTCTCTTGATTATGTAATCTGACCACAATCATACATTCTTTCCCGAATTTGAAATTTCTCATCTATCCTCACATTGGAACTTTCAATGAGTTTCCTTAGTCTTAGATTGAAACATTTATATGCTTTACTCTTAGTGGAATAACCAAGAAAGATTCCTTCATCACTTCTAGCATGAAAATTTCCTATCTCATCGTCTCTTTTGATATAACATTTACTACCAAATATTCTAAAATATTTCATAGCCGGTGTATGATCAAAGCATAATTCATAAGGAGTTTTATTTGTACCTTCTCTAATCTGAATTCTATTTAATGTGTACACAACAGTGCCAACTGCTTCTCTCCAATGAACATGTGATACATTTCCTTCCAGCAACATAGTCCTAGCAACATTTAATATAGTTCTATTTCTTCACTCTGCTATCCCATTTTGTTGTGGAGTTCTAGGAGATGAAGTTTGTCTATGTATTCTATTTTCTTTACAATATGTATTAATGTAAATTATCCTCCTCTTTCTGATCTCAAACATTTCATCTTTAAACCAGATTCATTCTCAACTTTTTCTTTGAATATTTTGAACTTGTCAAATGCCTCAGATTTCTCTCTCAAATATGTAACCCACATCATTCTAGAAAATTCATCAACAAAAAGTATAAAATACCTTTCAGCATAGTATGATGTTTTTCTTGTAGGGCCACATAGATCTGTATGCACCAGATCCAACTTCCCTTTTGCTGAATAGGCTTTTCTCTTGAAGGTGCTTCTAGTCAATTTTTCCATAACACATTCTCTACACATATTGTTAGATGGCTTAACAATTTTAGGTAGATCTCTTACTGTTTTTGTCATACTTGCCTTCACAATGTTGTCAAAATTAACATGAAAAAATCTTCTGTGCCATTGTAGACACCTAAAAATGGTTCATTTCATATACCCTCTTTTTAACATGTCTTCTATATTATGTGTTTGATCTTTATCATTCACTGATATTGTGTCATTTCTCTATTTCATCAATTACTAACATCTCTATCATTTTGGCCAAATTGATCATCTTCCTAAATCAGTCTAACCAAGTCCTAATATTCCTAAATCATTCCAAGATCATTCCAAACTCATATCAATTTCTTTTCAATCTCTTTCAATCAATACTCTGGCATTGTCAAAGTTCATCGATGCCTCACTATCACTTTCACATTTCAAGAGCATTGTCCAAGTTCATCGATGTCTCCCTATCTTTATTTATCCTCTGGCATCATCCAAGTTCATTGATGCCATTATATCATTTATAATCATTATTGCGAGAACATTGTCAAAGCTCATTGATGCCTCGTGATTTCCTAAACTATTCTAGAACCCTCATAATTGATCCTAAACCTTATCAATATCATCAAAATCATTTCAATTCGACATTAACACCTTCAATTTGATCAATAATCCACTATTTTACCCCTTGGGATGAATAACCCATAATTTATCCCTAGGTCCTAATTGAATAAATAAATAAACTTTATTTATTCCCCTTTTCCCTAAGTCTCAACAATTAATTAATTTTTATTAATTAATTGGCTAATCTCAATTTATGAGATTGTCATAATTTCATAAATCTAATTATGGATTTTGTGAGGAATATTGAGGATATTTAATTATTAATTTGATAATGATTCCTAATCCTACCTAATTTCCATATCCCTTAATTGAGGATTCACATCCCTATTAAGGTGCTTCATGAATATTCTCAATATCTACTTATTTGATCTCCCCCATATCATGCTTCCTAACATCTCACCAACCAAAATCTACATTTATGCATATATTTTGTGCAATCTCACCTAAATGACTCCCATTTTCTATAAAATGGGATGCATTTAAATCTTTAAAGGTTAGATCACTCTCTCCTAGTATTCTCACTTGCAAACTTGGATTTTTTTTATCTTTGTACAATTGTGTTATTTTCAAAGAGCAACACCAAATCTGATTATGGAGAAGAAAGGAGGACATGGGAGCTACATCTAAAGGGAGTTTTAAGTGTTTTCATCCTTTATGTTATACTCTCATTTCAAATGGTTTTCATGATAGATTAGAAAAAGGCATAATAGCATATCTAGGAGACCACAAACCCTAAATAATATGCTAACCTATCTAATCTAACATTAAAACCATTTGAAGAGTTGAAACATATGCAAAATAACACAAACAAACTCCCTTCAAATGTAGTTATAATGCTCTCCTTTCTTCTCCATAGAGGTTGATATGTTGCTCTTTGAAAAACACAATTGCACAAAGAACTTGAAAGCTTGAATGGATAATGAGATTTACTAGGAGATATTGGTTCTAACCTTGAAAGAATGAAATGCATCCCATTTTATAGAAAATGAGAGTCATTTAGGTGAGATTGCACAAAATCTATGCATAAATGTAGAATTTGGTTGGTGAGATGTTAGGAAGCATGATATGGGGGAGATCAAATAAGTAGATATTGAGAATATTCATGAAGCACCTTAATAGGGATGTGAATCCTCAATTAAGGGATGATGACATTAAGTTTTTCCATTAGTATACTTAAATATAAAAACATGATAAAGGTCATCGATATAAGCATAACCGACAGACAACAAGCATACCTGACAGGACAAAATGTCTAAACGTGAAAATGCTAAGTACAAAAATTACCAACGACAAGCCTAATCGATGATACAGTTTTGAGAACATTGCCGACGGAGAAGAAAAGGCATACCCGACAAATAGTTCAAGTGAGGAACATCGACGGAGAAGAAAACTGATAGAATGACAGAGCAGCCCGACCATCAGAACCAACAATCAGTTACAGAACCCACAAAAAGTGGATTTGATTTTACACGTCAGATAAAGCAATGTAATTCTATTTATAGAGTTTTTATTTATTTTAAATCTTAACTTGAGGGTCAAGAAAGCATATTGTAAATTTTTTAAAGCATCCTAACGGATCTAAAACATATCTAACTAAAGATCAAGGTCAAGTTGTAAACCTTGGATCTAGAGTTAATTTGAAAAGCGTGAATCAAGAATAGAGCTAGAAACTAGTATAAATAGATGTTCCATCATTTGTAATAAGAGAGACTTGTAATCATTTGAAAAATGATAGTAGCCATGGAGAGAATCTAAGCAGAAGAAGAGAATTCATGCAAAGTTCAGAAACAGATCACAATAGTTATCAAGAACACAGGAAGGCTACCGACAAGTAGAGACAAGGTATTACTCAATCACTCAAGGTGATTACATACATACATTTTAAGCTATACAGGATCTGTTATCAGCAATTAGAGATTGCATTCACTATCAGATCAAAATTTATAGTGTAGTTGCATTCTAACAAGTGCATCACAACATAAATCCTTTTGTAGAAGGTGGACTTAACAATTCTTTGATAAATCTCTTAACAGAGTGCATACCTAACGGTGTTGCTAAAGCTTCAAATGAAGTAGATCCTAACAGGTATCCACTCTATTACTCCTAACAGGGTAGATCATTAGAAGTGATCAATTGTAAGCCTTTACCAGCTCCCTTCTTATCTACAGATAGTAAAGTTTTGTGGGTAGACATCCCCACCGCAATTTTTAATTCCTAACAGGAGTTTTATGCGATATCATATCATGTGTTTAGTGATTATTTTAGTGGCTAATATTCGCCAATTGGCTAATTTTTGAAATTTGAGAATCCAAATTTGGCTAATAATTCAAGATTTAAGGTGACCTAATTCGCCAAACTTTTACAAAATTTTATTCTAGAAATATTTAAATCGCCAAATAATTTATTTTATCAAAAATTTGAACTCAAATATTCACCTAATATTTGATATATGGTTAGATTCAATTCACCTAAATTTTATCAGTTATTATAGAAATCTAAATTAATTCACCAATAATATATCATAACTGTTAGTTATAGTAGGGTTGTGTCACCAATATTAGTTGTCATTATTGATT
>MU227179.1:6307837-6359488 GCA_018584345.1 Thuja plicata
TGGAAACATGGGTTGATAAGTTTCTTGTTGCCTTTTGGATGCTTGGAACCTAGTGAAGATTGACATGATGACTATATGCAAATGCAAGATGTTTTTGGAATTTTTGAGGGACTTTTAGGATGAAAATACCACCTAAATATGAAAGGACTTTATGCAAATACAAATTTGGACTTTGGATGATGTATGTAAAGCAACCTATGGCTTAATGTAGTTGATTTTCTTGGATTTGAAAAATCTTTGGAAATTACAAACCTAAGAGTCTAACCTTAGGAGAGTGAATCAAAATCTTGACTTTAAAGGGGATCAATTTGATAAAGGGACAAAAAGGGACTAGGTCCAATCCAACATGAAAAAGATGGAGTGAGACCAAATGATACGGGGGTTTGAAATTTGGAAATAAGGGACCAAGTCAAGATTCTTTCTTCAATGACATAAGATAAGACCCTAAAATTTGAATCCCTTTGGGATTTTCAAAGTTTTTGAAAAGGATCTAAATGCACTATGAGGATTCTTGCAAGGCAGTATGTTGTTATGATGCAAGCTTAATGCAAGAGGATTAAGATTGAAAATGCAAGGATACTAATGAAATGTATGCAAAAGGGATTATGCTATGGATATGCAAGAATGAAGCAAACCGCAAGGCTCCAAGATAAATGTTTTTGGTCTCCATATGTTCACAAGGTTTTGAAACAAGATGTTTTTGGAAGAATCAAAGTGTTCAAGAATGTTTGGGAATATTTTTGAAATGTTTGGAATGTTTGGCATGAGAATAGAATAGAATGTTTGGAATGTTTTTGAAATTTTTATTTAAAATTTTGAAATACCCACACAAGACACGTTGTGAAGAATGGCTGTTGTAAAATTGAAACAAACACATCACAACCTAAGGATAGCAAGGAAAATATCTGTTGAATCCCCACTTGAACCAAAGTTCATCCACACTTACTAATAGTGGACAACTTAGAAGCTTGGAGGCACGTGCTCCTCCTTACATGTTGCACTAACTTCTTAGGAACTCCAAGCTTCAACTTCCAAGGGTAATTACTTCCCAAGGGATTTTTATCTCGACTAATAGCCACGAAAGTGTGGGGCATCTTATTTGGTCTCCAAACTTTCGCGCCAACAGATAGAAGTTTTTTGGCTATTATGACATAGTGTTTAATAAGGGAATCCATTTGGGTGGTTATACATGTGGCATATTAGCTCCGTTATGGAGGCCTCCCAGCCTACGGAAGTTACATTCTGTAGGTTTTAACGCACCACAAGGGTATTGAGGGAGATCTTATTCTCAGTATAATGCATTCAACACCCGTCCATTGTGAGATTAATCACAATGGCATTTTTTGTATCCCAGTTTTGATGGGCTTGGTTGTAGCCTGTTACTGGTTGGGCATCCACTCTCATTGTCTCTACTAAAGAACTTAGGAGGTATCCACTGTATAAGAATGATATGAGTTTCTCTTACACCCAAGATCCACGAAGGTGAGGGGAGAGGATACGCTCACATGATTCTTAGGGTTTTACAATCTATAAAACACATTAGACACATGAAAGTAAAATGATCTTTTAAAGAACCAAAATGAAGTGTTTTCTAACTACAAAAAGAAAGCACAAGAGTTTGGGAAAACACAAGGTCTTCTACAAATGTCCTGCATTGAAACCGTTAGTAGTTTTTAGGATTCAATCTTCATCCCACGATTTCCAAAATGCTAGAAAAATTATTAGTAACACATAAAAATTTCTTAACAAGTGAAAAATAGGGATAGGAATGAAAAAAATCAAAGAAACCCTTAAAAAATGCAATATTACCACCTGCACAGAATGTGATACCACCTACATAGAATGTGATACCGCCTGCACATAATGTGATACCGCATGCATAGAACCTGGCTACCACCTGCACAGAACCTGGCTACCACCCGCGTAGAGCCTGGATATGACTTGCATAGAACTAGGGTACCACATATGTAGGAATAGGCTAGCACCTATGTAGCTTCTAACCACCTGCGGGTCACCTGCAACCAAGTGCACAACTACTAATTAGAGGTCTAAAAAATAGTAAAAAAATGCAAAAAATAGAGGTTTTTCAACATCTAAGCATGCAATATCATAAAAAACATAGCTAGGGTTCATTATTTATTCCATTTAAGTTGATTTGAAAAGATTGAAGTGAACTTGAAACCCTAACTAGCTTGCATGTGCATCAAAGTGGTTTAGGAACACCTTAAGGGCAAAATCTATTTTGATCCTAAACTAGTTTAGAGTTCATTTTAGGTACCCAAATGAGATGTGCATGTTTGTTTTAGGTCCCTTATCAACTTAGACAACTTGATCTTGCATGAAATAGTCCATTTCCACCCCTAGTTAGGCTAGATTGCAAGTTTGCTTAAAATTTGAAAAAGCTTGATAGTATAAAACCCTAGGCTAGATGAGATCCATTTTAAGAGCCCAAATGCAAATGTGAATGTTCATTTTAGGTCTTTCAAATCAAAGTGTGAGGTTCATTAACCATATTAGGGTTCATTAACCAAATTTAGGGTTCATTTGAATAGTTTAGGATTAATTTTAGCTTTTAAACAAAGAAAAAGCAGAGGAGAAAGCCTAAAACACAGAATAGCTTCCTAAACATGAAAGAAGTGATCCTAAACCCTAAAAGAGGATCTCATATGACCAACTATGTAGTTAAGTAGCCATCTACACAGCTCTAGGATCCAAGTGCGCAGGTCTGGGTCCCACCTGCACAGGACTTAACCACCTGTGTAGAAACAGTGACCACTTGCGCAACAAGTGCAGGTGGTATGACCACCTACGCAAAACCTGTAACCACCTACATAGATTGGCTTAACACCTGCACAACTCTCTTCCAAAACCTGAAAAAGACACAAAAAAACAAAAATTTGTTAGTTAGGCATGTTTCACGTCGGGTTCACCAAATGTAAGACCAGAAAAAGGCATTAGAGCATATTTAGGTGAGATTATGAATCATTAAGTAAATCAATAATCCAATATTATCAAATATTCCTCAAAATCAAATTAGATTTATGAAATTATAAAAAATCTCATAAATTGAAATTAGCCAATTAATTAATAAAAAAAAATTAATTGTTGGAGACTTAGGGAAAAGGGAATAAATAAAGTTTATTTATTTATTCAATTAGAACTTAGGATAAACTATGGGTTATTCATCCAAAGGGGGAAATTAGTGGGTTATAGGTTGAATTGAAGGTGTTGATGTCTAATTGAAATGATTTTGATTATATTGATAAGGTTTAGGATCAATTTTGAGGCTTCCAAAATAGTTTAGGAAATCATGAGGCATCGTTGAGCTTTGACAATGTGCCATCGTAATGATAATTGGAAATGGTTGAAAAGTGCCAATGAAATTTGATGGTGTCGTAAGATTGAAATGGGGAAACATCGATGATCTTTGAAAATGTTCCCAAAATGATAATTAGAAATAGTATCAACAATTAATGAACAACACTATTGAATTGAAATTGATAGATTGATAGCGATAACACCGATGATCTTTGACAGTGTTATCAAATGGTTGATTGAAAGGATACAAAGCATTGATGATCCTAGAAAATTCTCATGTAATGATGAAAAGATTGATAAAATTGAAAAAGGGTTTGAACAATTGGTTTGAAATTGGGTTAATTAGGCATCGGTGATCTTGGAAAATGCCCCAGAATGGTCGAAATGAGTCCAAACAATTCTGTAAGTGATTAGGAATAGAATAGGATAGGTTTGAAATGATTTAGGAAGGTTTGGAATGGTTTAGGATCAAATAGGATCAGCTTAGGATCGAATAGGATCAAATAGGATCGAATGAGATTGGTTTAGGGTTGATCGGAAATGATTTAGAAAATGATCGGTTTGATAAAGAGAGTAGAATTGTTAGTAAATAATTGAACAATTTTGCAATATTAAATCATTGATGAAAGACATAGTGTTTCCATACAATAAAGATCATATGCACAACATAGAGGAATAATTAGGTCACAAAACAATGTTTCAATTGTAATGCTAAAAATGTTAAAACACGTAGACTAGTAGGCTCGAACTATTTTTAGGTGTCTACATTTTGTGCCTAGTTTTAGCAGGCTCAAACCATTTAATGCAAGTAACCAAAGACTAGAATGGCTATTGGCTCACATTGTTTCAGTGAGTATTTTTTAATTTCTTTTTTGATCATGTTCCTATGCTACTCAATGATATTATCTTATCTTATGAGAGTAGCCAGGATGGTTCATGACCAGTTGTTTTCGCTTTATCTTTTTTCTGCCTGTTTGATGATCTCATGAAATTTTGGGGCATGTCTGCTACATGCTTTCGGGATGGAGAAGATCATCCTCTATCTGCATCATGTTTTTTTACACAAAAAGATGAATTTCTCACTCTAGCTTTTGTGCCACGATGCACCGCATCCACTTTTGCAATATTAAAATAAGCTCTTATCACAAAATTGCACTTTGAAAGCCAACATCTTTCTACTAACATGTCTTCATCTAATTTCCTCTTTTTTCTAACAATTCTTCAATCAGTTGTCGTAGTCACCTTGGTCTAGTACTCTGGTACATCAAAAACAAGTGCATCCTGCATACATGCATTTATAAAAAGAAAAACAACAAAAACATGTGCATTCTTGCATTCATTCATCCATACATGAGAAACATTTCAAATATATATTTACATTTTTGCATTCATACATTTCAAAAAGTAAAGGACAAAAACAATTATTGCATCCATAACATATATTATTGCATAACAAAGGCAATACATAAGCATCATCATATAACAATAACATAAAGCATATACATAAGAATCATCATATAATAGGAAGGTAAAGCATATACATAAACATCCATCCTATGCATCATAAAGTAGCTGCATATCATATATAAATGTCTCAAAAAGTATCAGAGTACAAAAATCAAGGTGTCTGTATACACTGAGGCCTGCAGGCTCATAATCTATCACGTGTCTATCAAAATTGTCCCTCTGCTAGAGAGACCTCATGTCAACCCCTGCTCTCTTGGTCCTCTTGATCCCTACCCTATCTGGAAGATGAGGCTCCCCCTGTCTGGTGCCCTATCTGTCCTGATCTAGGTGGCCCCCTCGGTCCCAACACTCCCCCACTACTCTGTGTCCTATGGGAGTGTGATATGCTAGATGACACTATTTAACTTGGTGCCCATTGATCCCATGGAACATCTTGCTCATACATCACTCACCAGTACCTCTTCTCCTCCTGATCATCCCCTAGAATCCCTGAAATATCACGCACACCTACATGTCTGATGGAACTGATAAACTAGTGTGCCTCCTTCTATGCACTCTATGCTCTGGCCATATCTGCATCCCTCTCTTCTCTCAACCTATCCATCTATGCTATGAGCACTGATCACTCAAAAATCCATGATGCATAATCTCTAGCCTATGCAACTCTATCTGTATCGCTCTCCAATGCTAACTAGTCTATTCGGCTTGTATGCTCTACAATGCACTATCTCTGATCCTTGAACTTGTCATTAGGACCCTATATGTCATCCCCATATGGTGGCTCATCCCTATCCTCATCCATTTACATCATCATATCACCGAGATCCTCATCATCATCATCATCCTCATCCTCATCCTCATCATCATCATCATCCTCATCATTATCATCATCCTCATCATCATCATCATCATCATCCTCATCTGAATCCTCCTCCTCATCCTTCTCATCCTCATCCTCCTCCTTGGTGCTCTCATCTCTAGGCACCTGCACTCTCAGTATCGCCACATCTAGATCTATTAGAGGAATTAGTCTATGCAAAGAAAACCATCTATCATACTCATCTATGGTCCTTGTGTATGCCACATCTACACTTGCTCCCCATGGTCTGGGCTGTAGCTGCTCAAACTGTACATAGGCCACCTAAGGCCTGAGTACTGCACCCCATGTCCTTTCTTCGGCCCTCGACCAAGCAAACAATGCTGTACCTATAAGTAATCCTTGTATCTCTCCAAACTATCATTGGACTCGCTCTGGGAGCTGAATCTCAATAACTGTATGACCCATAATGAACCTATTAATGAGGTATCTCTCCTTTTTGCAATAAGGAAGGTGATCCATGTCATAATCCCATCTGGGGTAGTCTCTATATGGTCACCATGTAAAATCTCTCAGTATATCTATCCCATGGTGAAAGTGCAAGGTATATCCCAATGGGCCCTATGTAAGTTCCCCTCAATAGCTGTAAACATATGGCATCTCTAGCAGAACAACTCTCTGAGAAATCTATAGGAACACAACTATGTGTTCGTAGGCTCACACCTGCAGCAATGTGATCCTGCTACTGATCGATAACCCTCCTTGGTAGGCCAGCTGGTGGAGCTGGTAGTAAGTCATCGCTAGCATGCATGACCCCCATGTGAACACTGTACCCTCCATGATCATTTGCTTGAGAAACCTCCCCCAGCCAATAGGGAATTCGTGGCCTCGTCTATCCAGTACCAAGAGAATGTAATAACTCCACAGATAACACTGATCAAACTATCAAGTTGCCTAGCAACTGTCTCCCATATGATCTCATAATCACGGATGTCCAAATCCTCATTGTCACTCTCAAAGAGTCAATGCAATGCTAACCTCCCTATAGTAGGGTCATAATCTGCTAATTCCCCATGAATGGGAATCCTGAGGATGCACCATACATCCTCCAGTGTCATAGTTGCCTCCCCTATTGGTAGATGGAAGGAAATAGTCTCTGAGTGCGACCGCTCGGCCAGTGCTATGATCAATCCCTAGTTTTCCCTAATCTTAGGCATGTACATAATATAGTACAATCCTAGAGAGGCTAGGATCTTCCTCTCATGACTTCTCAATCGATGCCGTATTGTTAGAAACACTGAGAGGGGGGGGGGATGAATCAGTGTTTGTCTATTTATTATATTTTAGAAACTTAAACATAAATCAAACATACATCCAATGAAGCTCAATACAAGAACACATAACACATGATATGATTACAGGGAAACCTTGATCAGAGAAAAAGCCCGGTGGGAATTAGTACCCACAAATATTGTACTAGTATAATGAACCTGTTAAAGTTCCTTTGCCCTGTTAGAAGTAGTCTTTACAATGCAAGTGCAATGACCCTATTAGGAGTCTTTACAAAACCCTATTAAAGGTATATGGCTCACTGCTAGAGCTCACTACTCAATAGGATGAAGGCTACAACCTTCTGATAGTTGATATACACTATATCAAAAGTGAACTGCTATGATGACACTGCTGTCTGATCACTTCCATGTATGTGCTAATGCTCTTACTCTCTTAAAGAGCTTTATCTCATATTGACTTCATTATACTGCTCTTCTATATCTTTCTCATGCATATCTTTCAACACTTGTAACATAACTTTACATTACATACTTATATGTTCATGCCCGAATAGACGCGACCCAAAACAAGACTTATGGTCGGCCCTAAAATATAATTCACAATGCTTCCAAACTAATTGGATTAAGCATGTTTAGAAAATTACTAATTACATCATTACAAACATACTATCATAGGCGCTTGGCCTTTACATAACAAAATAATATACGCTGATCAAAACACTAGTCGACTTTCATGCTCTATCTTTTGGACTGCTGGTGCACTGATCTATTTGTAACTTCTCCATACTATCATGCTATACCATGCGTGTCTGGACTTAGTATGTACATGAAACATAGAACATATATCTGAATGCGCATACTCTAATTCAGTCACTCACACATGTACTGATGTGCTGATCGCTGTATAAATCTGTCTGTCCTATTTTCCATACTTAGTCATTTTATCTTCTAAGTTATCTTTGATAGAAACTTAATATGACTTTGTTGCCATGATGACAACACAAAATAAGTCATGCATCCCCAGGAAGTCAACTTTCCAACACGTATATCTAGGTATGCCATTCTACTCTCCTGTGTCTGTAGAACTAACAACTCCTCCTATGATCACCATGAAACTTTGGTCAACTTTATGTACTTTCTATTTCTTGTTGACCAAACTAGGACCTATTTTGACCTACTTTGACCTAATTTTGACCTTGTCCTAGGGGTTTGACTAGTTTAGGGAAGTTTAGGGTGCTTTAGGAACCCCCAGACCCTATTTTGAGGCCTTTTTGACCATATGCATAGGTTATCTTACCACCTATGTAGAATGGCCTCCCACCTGCACTAGGTATGCAAGTGGTCATCCCATGTGTGCTTCCTGCATAGGTGGGCATGTGACCTACGTAGGTGGCACGTGTGAACCCCTGTAGGGCCCTGTTTGACCCCTAAAGCCACCTAGAAATGAACGCAAAGTTGAAAACCACTAAGAGGACCGGATGTACTCACCTCAGGTCCCATGTCGGCCGACCATTGGTAGCTATGAACTCATTCCCTACACTAATTATCCATTGGCACTTGATCCATCTTCCTTGCTCCAGAGCTCAATTCTTCCAAATGAGAGAGTGAAAATGAGCTCCAGAACCCGTTGCAAGACCTTTTATAGCCTCTTGGCTGCTTAGATGGATGTGCAACCTTGGCATTTTGTATTGGTTACGATGATTTTGGAACTCTAAACCTCATAAATTTTGTGTTTGAACTCTGATTTTTTATTTGATCATTGCTATGGATCCGTCTCAGCATTGTCGACAAATCAACCTATCATTTACATTTTTTGGACAATTTCTCAAGGGGGAACCTATGTATCCCATTACCACTAGGGCATGTTTTAATGCTATCTTATTCAGGATTCTTTGACACAATGCTCATAATTGCATTGTATCAAAGAGGGGCAAAATGTAGACACCTAAAAATGGTTTGAGCCTGTTGGTCTACATGTTTTAACATTTTTAGCATTACAATCAAAATGTTGTTTTGAAACCTAATTATTCCTCTATGTTTCACATATGATCTTTATTGTATGGCGACATTGTGTCTTGCATCAATGATTGAATATTGCAAAATTGTTCAATTATTTACTAACAATTCTACTCTCTTTATCAAACCGATCATTTTCAAAATCATTTTCGATCAACCCTAAACTGATCCCATTCGATCCTATTCAATCCTATTAGATCCTAAACCAATCATATTCAATCCTTAACCATTCCAAACCTTCCTAAATCATTTCAAACCTATCCTATTCTATTCCTAATCACCTACAAAATTCTTTGGACTCATTCTGACTATTCTGAGGCATTGTACAAAATCACCGATGCCTAATTAACCCAATTTCAAACCAATCGATCAAACCCTATTTCAATTTGATCAATCTTGTCATCATTACAGGAGCATTGTCGAAGATCATTGATGCTTCATATCCTTTCAATCAACCATTTGATAACACTGTCAAAAATCATCGGTGTTATCGCTATCAATCTATCAATTTCAATTTAATAGTGTTGTTCATTAATTGTTGATACTATTTCTGATTATCATTTCGGGAACATTGTCAAAGATCATCGATGTTTCCCCATTTCAATCTTATGATGCCATCAAAGTTCATTGGTGCTTTTCAATCATTTCCAATTATCATTACATGGGTGCGTTGTCAAAGCTCATCGATGCCTCCTGATTTCCTAAACTATTCTGGAACCCTCAGAATTGATCCTAAACCTTATCAATATTATCAAAATCATTTCAATTCGACATCAACACCTTCAATTCAACCTATAACCCACTAATTTCCCCCTTTGGATGAATAACCCATAGTTTATCCTAAGTCCTAATTGAATAAATAAATAAACTTTATTTATTCCCTTTTCCCTAAGTCTCCAACAATTAATCAATTTTTATTAATTAATTGGCTAATTTCAATTTATGAGATTTGTTATAATTTCATAAATCTAATTTGATTTTGAGGAATATTTGAGAATATTGGATTATTGATTTACTTAATGATTCCTAATCTTACCTAAATATGCTCTAATGCCTTTTTCTGGTGTTACAGCCATAACCATCTATCATCAACCTTTGCAATAAAGAAAGAAGCTTCAGATGTGTTTAGTTCAAATACATTACCTTTGGATTTAGTACCAGATGCTATCAAGTCTCCTATTTTTCTCTTGATAGTACACTTTTAGTTTATGAAGTTCAGTTGATAACCCATGCCCACTAGCTGTCCAACACTCAAAAAATTGTGCTTAAGTCCATCAACAAGTAATACATTGTCATTTTTAGTCTTTCCATCCAAAGAAATAGATCCAAATCCAATAATAAGTTAAGGAGTATTGTCACAAAATCTGAAAACCCCACCATCATGTTTCTTCAAAGTCACAAACTTATTTTTATCTCCAGTCATATGATGTTAACAACCACTATCTATGACCCATTCAGATTTCTTATCAACTCGAGATATGTTAGTCCATGTCTTAATCTTTGTCCTTTTATTTGATTTCTAGAGTCGCCATGTTATTTTTGTGAATCTCAAAGCTACTTAAGTCCTCATGTTCAAATTCTCAGTGAAAGGGTTCCCCCTGTAGTTCATTTGTGTTTGTGAAAATAGGAAAATCATTTGCTAACATGTTTCTTGAATGGTTTGAACAGGCTTGAAGAACCTTGCACTTAGTTCAAGAGTGTTCAAGCTCGTTCATGTTTTTATGAAGAAGGAGTAGGTGAATAGTGTTAACACTAAAAAGGTGTCTCATGATCATGGTCTTCATAGTTTTTGATTGATCAAAGCTGGGAATTAGTGGTTAAGTATGGGACTTTTAGTTTGAAGATGAAGGCAGAAGATTAAAAAAGGAACAGACTTGAATAGTGGTGAACACATAAGAATACCCTTGAACTTAGTTCATCCCTGTTTAAGAGTGTTCAATGATTTTAAAAAGTTACACATGGAAAAAATAAAGGACTACTGCCGTCATTTCAGTTGTGGGCCCTACCTAGAAAAGGCCTTATTGAAGGAAGGTATTGGCGGCGGTTAAACATGTACAAGCTATCTAATTGATGAGGAATTCATGTGACATAAAAGTTTGTGCAAGTGGCATTAAATGATTGCATGTGTGTGCGGTCACTTTATTCTCTGAGCTTTTATTGCCTTAATGATGGGCAATTAATTACCAATTCTTTGGTATTTCTTATTAAAACCCTTCTTAGCATTCATTATTTTTGAAATGCTATCGCTGTCTATATGCGTGAAGATTGAAGGTAAGGGTTTTTGGAGCTCCAGTTGCAGAATTTTCTACAGTGATTAAGGTAAGTCAGGCTGCCATTCCTAGAGTGTTTAAATTTAAGAGCTTGTGAAATTTACGGGAGTTTCTGTAACAATTCTCAGTCTGTTCTTGCAAGAATGAAGTTTGCATTCTATTTTTTTTGAAGTGTGTCTAGTTTGGTATGTGAAAATCCTATTGTAACAGACACAGATTTAGAGGGATATGATGTAGAAGGAATAGCTAATAGGCTCACTGCATTTGTAGAAGAGAGTGTGCCTTCTGTTGAATTTTTAAGTAGTGGGTTGTGTGTAGCCGCTTGCTTTCCTCCTGCAGTAGTATGTCCTGAACTTTTCCATGAGTGTATCCGACACTATGACCAGTGAACCAAATCAATTCTCAAAAGAAATGGTGAGGTATTAATGGCTATGAATAGAGGAATTGTCACTTCAGCTTTCCAAATCCAAGAGCAAACTTTTTCTGCCTTCTCTCCTATGCAATACCTTGTTAAGTTCAAACCAAATGCTGATGCACAATGTACCGCAATAGCCAAGCACTGGTTATTAAACGCCCAAAGGGGAGGTTCCTGTTTACCCAAAAATCTCAACAGAAGTCATGTGCATCCATACATTAGTGATATTATGGTGATGTTACATAGAGTCAGACGGTCACCTGAGGCCTTCTTATTTTCAGATTGGTTGTTCTGTTATGTAGAGATTGTTTTAGAAGGAAGAAATAAGCTGGATTGGGCCAAATTAATTGCAGATTCTATGAGAGAACAACTGAATAATTCCAAACTCACTAGATTTAGCTTTTTCATGTCTTCTTATCTAATGTACTATCTAGCCTATAGTAGAATATGGGATGGTATGATTCATGAGCCTTGGATAGATGGAATGTGTGTTTTTGAGTATTTTCCTATTCTTCGTAAAGATAATGTGATTCAGAACTATAGAAGGGTACATGATACCTTTATGGGTAAAATTTGTTTTGAGATGTCTGGGGATTCAGCTAGGAGAATGAGTTCAGAAGCTCAACAATTTGTGACAAGATTTGGGAGTTTTTACATTCAGTTCCCTAGGTTCTCTTATATTAGAATTGGTGGTTTTGAAGATGCCCCTACAAAATTACCCAGGTATGCCTTTGATTGTTTCATCCTTATAGAAGTCTATAGGTAGCTTGCTATTGTGCTTAAATGTTTTCTTCCTGAGGAAGGATGGGAGAAAATATTCCCATTACAGCTAGGTAAATTTTCATGCCTGACTATTTAAGATGCAATAAGTATTGGAAGTGACCTTGGTCATTTTGATTTTAAGTATTCCACAGAGAGAACAAGCTTTGATAATAAAAAATTTGCTAGCAGGAATCTAGGCCTTAGATATCAGATGTTTCCAGTTCCCCATCTAGAGGATTTTTGGGAAGACTGTGTAAATGAGTCCCAAGTCATGAAGAGAGGTCATAGTAGACTCTGCATATCTCAAATTCTATCCATGAGACTGCAGTTCAACATAGAAGGGGTCACAGATGATGGTTCCAACTTAGTTGAACCCAGTTTCAAAAGGCTCCTAGACACTGAAGAGGTGGATATTGACTGGTCAAGAGAGGAGGAAGACAACATTAAGTGCAGGACTCAACATGTACTCAAATTACCCAAAGAATGGTTGTAGACAAAAAGAGAATAGTCTAGTCCTAAAACAATTGGAGTTAAAACTTCAATTTTATTTTCCTCCCCCTCTGTTTCTAGTTCTCCTAAACCATTTGGTAATGCAGGTTCCTTAGATAAGCAGTAGAAGAAGGATCCCAGGAAGAAATCTGTTGCAGAACTTTCCCCTATGGCCTCCCCTCAGCACATTACCAGATCGAGATCCCGATCACAAAAAAAGGGAAAGATGACTCAAGAGCATACATAAACAATCAATTTTGAGGATGAAAAATTTGGAGATTTAAACTACCAAATTGGAGAAGATGAGAAAATTGAAAAAGATCTCTTCGATCTAGATGATGTAACTCTGGATTTAATGGACATCCCTGCTAAAACTGGTCCATAGCCAACAACAACAAATGATACCCCAAAATGGGTAACCTCTTTAGTTAATAAGAAATGGACCTTGATTCATGTATCTATTCTAGTGTAGGATATAGTCAGTAAGTATGCTCAAAAGACTCCTAAGGCAAATAAAGTGAAGAGTACAACACAGATGTTTGCTGATACTAAAACTGGGAAGTGGATAGCTGAAGTAGCTACCTAAAGACCAAAGGAAGAAAAATAGGATGTTGCAGTTGAAGATTTTGAAGTAACTAAAATTGAGTTAGGGACTATGGATAGAGAAGGAAAGAATTACCTTTTCAAAGAAACCGCCCAACAGATGCTGACCACATTAGTGCAGGATAGTAAGGAAAAGAAGGAACTGAAGCAAACCATTATCTCACTGTCTCAGTTCATAAATACTTTTTGCAACTTTGATGCCACCCCACTGTCTCAATCATCATAGGTATTCAACCCCAAGTCTGCAGAAAGTAAAACGCTACTGAATCAAGTTCAGAGGGGTCAAACTTTGGTCTCCTCAGTTGATGAGTGGATGTCCCAAGTGATTAACAATGGTAGACAATAAATCAAAGATTTTCACTCAGTTCTTCATGACACCGAGGTGGTAATTGGAGAATTGCAAGCCCAATGCTAGGTCTGGAATACAAAAGAACAATGGGTGTCAGCAATGACAAAGTTTATGGAGATAGAGAGGCATGGTTTTAATAAATTTTGCATGGAAAGTCCCTAAAAGGTGTTGAAGAGTCCCTTTTCTTCATCCTCAGAAAGAATATCAGTTGGCGCATCACTCTCATAAGGGGCACTATTGTAGAAAACAAAGAATATGAAACTAAAGCTAAGAAGATTCAAAAATCTACCCTGAACAAGTTGAGAGTGATTAATTTCACTTTTACCTATCCATCGGTTTTTGGTGAGCAAGAATTAAAGGGCGCTCTGGATGCTTTTGACTCAGAAATAAAAACTATTAGGGAAAAGATTAATCCTAAAGCCTCTGACTTGACTCAGATAGAAAGGATTGAATCTATGCTATATTTGTGTGCAGATTAGTTTTCCAATGTCATTGAAAAGGTGAAGAAATTGAGGTGGAGTAAAGATGCCTCTATGGCTCAGATAGTAAATTCTAAGATCCCACATCTGTCACTCATGAAGGAGCTAGTTCAAGCATATAAAGAATGGAAACCTGCTCAATCAGTTATCAAAGAAGAAGGGAGTCCAGCGGGGAGCGAGGATCGTGCTGTTGATAAGGAGTTGGATTTGGTTATTTAGTTTTACTGGATTAACATGCAAAATTTTAAGGACATGTGTCGTCTTTCTGCTGGTTTAGTTATTTAACTGATTGCCCGAGAGGTCATGTTTTTTGGGAGACCTCTCAGTGCTTTGATACTATTTATTTTAGTTGCTAAAACTTTTAAAGGGTTCAAAAAAAAAATCATTGCTGATAGATAATAGATTTGGATAGTAATAGTTGGGATTATTGAATGTTATGAAAAGAATATATTTCATGAAATTATCTATGTAGTGATTTCTAGAATATATTTCAGTAAGGTTTTTTGAATCTGTGTTCTTTGAAAACCAAAAGCAAAGTGTCCCATGTTGACATCTTGTTTATTCTGTTATATATATATGTCTGTTGGTTCATAATATCCAAATTCTGGATTTTATCTACTTTCTGTTATCTTTGGCTAAGAAGTTGTTTATATTTCATGAAATACAATTATGGAAGTAACTGTGTTTTCTTCCTACTCATTATTCAATTTTATTTCCTTCACATTTTCTTAGTAGCATATCATCAAAGAATGATATTGCAGCCTTTATAAGCTTTTGAGTCAAAAGCTAATCGATTGAACTGTTATCTAATTTCATTGAAAATCATATTAGGGAGCTATACCTATTACAAAATTCAGAGGGAAGTGATAATAAAAGATACTTACCCAACTGTTAGGGATATTTTTTCTTTTAAGGGAGATAGAGTAAACTTAAAAGGATTTTTTTAGAAAGACAAATCTATTCACTAACAAGATACTAATGCTTTTTCCTCATGCATAGGTTCATCATCCTTAATAGAAATGAATCCAATTTCATCAAAGTTATCATCCTCATCATCAGATATTCCTTCACTAGCATAATAACATTCCTTATCCTTTGAGAACTTAGATTTGAAAAACTTAGGTTTGTGCTTTGGAATTCTTGTAGGACATCTAGATGAAAAATGAGTGATCTTGTTACATGAAAAATATTTCAAAGGTAATTTTCCCTGAAACTTACCCTTACCTCTCTTTTCTCTTCTGGCAATCAGTGCAAAAATTTCATCTAGCTTTCTTTCTTCTTCCTATATCTGTTCCCATTCATCAGCATAGGCTCCAAGTTCTTATTTTAGATTAGTACTACTTGTGCTTGCATTTCTAGATAAGGTCTTCTTGTTCTTGTGCATGGTTGCCTTGAATGCTGACTCTACTTTAGGTAAAGTGTCTCCCAATTCTACGGCCTCAAATGTAGTTAGTTTTCCAATCAACATCTCTCTGGTGAAGTTCAGTGCCAAAGGTATGATCTCATCTATAGCCTATACCTTGGTTTTGTATGCATATGTCAAAGATCTTAGTATCTTTGCAATTACTTCTTCACTGTAAGTTCCTCCAGAGTTCCTAATACCAGTCACCACCTCAATAATTCTTTGTGCATATGCTCTGATGTTCTCATCTTCTCTCATCTTTAATGATTCCATATTTGTCTTCCAATTTTATAAATTTTCTTTCTTTGTAAATTTGTCTCCAACATATAGTGCTTCCAGTCTTGTCCAGATTTTGTGTGCAGAATCCAAGTCCTTTACTTCAGTGAATTCTCCTTCTGATAGAGTGCTAATTAAAGATTCCCTTGCAACCATATTAAATGAAAATAACTTCTTTTGATCTTCAGAAGCCTTCTCTAATTCATCCTTAGTCACTAACTTTTCTTTCTTCTTTGTGATCATCCAGTAGTCAAGTCCTAGACACATCAAATGTGTTCTCATCTTGTTCTGCCAATTGTCAAAGTTTTTAGGATCAAACTTCGGACTATCCTTCCTATAGTAAGTCATCTTCAGGATCACCTCAAGCTATTAAAATTTCTCTCTGAGGACCAGTAGCTCTGATACCAATTGTTAGGAATAAGAGTCCACAAGACAGCTGAGAGCGGGGGGGGGGGGGGGAATCAGTTGTGNGGGGGGGGGGGGGTGAATCAGTTGTGATATAGATTTTTCAACTTTATAATTTATAAACCAAATCTTCAAATGTAAATGATAACACAGTAATAGAAAACACCAAAACACAATATTTTTTGTCAAGGAAACCCTGTTTAAGGTAAAATCCCGATGGGATTTAACACCCACAAATAATGTACTAAGAGTATAGTATCCCTGTTAAAAGATATTATCCCTGTTAGGAGCTTGTTACAACATTACAATACATAGTCCCTGTTAGGAGATAGACCCTATTAGGAGTCAAAGGAAATAGTAGGCTCACTACCAAGGCACACTGCCCAAAGGAGGTCAAAGTCATCCTCAAGGATTTACAATCCACACAAGTGTATAAAGAAAATACACAATCAAAGAATTGTCTGCTAGCAACTGTCTTTACTTGATTAGTTCCAATGAAGTATCAAATCTGCTTGTATCTAGTAGTCAACAAGCTTCACAACTTTCACACATGCCTTCTCTTCTTTTCTCTATCACACTTCTCCACAAGAATATATCTTCCATATATACCCTTACACAATAGCTTATTAGGTCGGCCAATTAAGCTTTTCAAATACATAATTAATTAGGTCGGCCAATTAAGGCTTTCCATCATACAAATAATTACATAGCTCCTTGCTAAGATACACACAGTATCTAAGAAGAGTCTACAACATTTAAAATTCATTACATATATTTCAAGATCCACAATTCATGCTCACAATTAATTCCACATGTTACATGTCTGAAGTCAGCCAGGAAATAGGTCTTCTCTAGAGTACACACCACAACTGACATCATCAATATTCAATCAACAATCAAACACAACCCATTTATATAATATATGTCAGCTATCCATTAGTAAGCTCGTAAGTTCTAAAATATCTCCATCAGGAAGATATATGTGAAACAAAGAGACCTGCTCTGTCCAGAATCATAGTTGCAGTCCAGAAAACCAGTTTTCACCAAATTAATTGTAACATCCACAGAATGTAACATAAAGTCAAGAAACCTTATGAGTAAGGTTAGGACACATCCTTCTACATAAATCCAACTTTTATCCTTCTAAATCATCCATATAGTATCCGTATACTCATTCCAATTAAGTATTCAGTCAGTCTTCTCCATAGAAGTATATGTTGACATGAGTGACAAAACATGAATATCAACAACATTATCAATAACCAAAACTGATATCATCCAACACTTTCCTCTTGTATGTTCTGACCTTTCCTTTCTTGAAAGGTGAAGGAGTTGAATCCTTAGATGTTTGGCTTCTTGTTCTAGAAGAGCTATGGTCCTTGGCTTCTTAGTTGGTGGAGGAGGTGGTGAATCTTACTCTGTGGCCTTGGAGTCATTATTTTCTTCATCTTTACTGATAGGTAGTTGTCCTACAGTTTCTTCCTCCTTTTCAATTTCTTCCTCCTACTCGGTTCCTTCCTCTATTGCTGATAGTATCTTTTTAAGGTTCTTAACCATTTTTTCCTTTTTCCTAACAATTTTCTTAACAACCAGGCCAAATTTTATTCTGGTTTTGGCCTCCTCATATGTTCCAAACTTGGCTTGTTTCTTATCTAGTGGTTCATTTAACAAGGCATCAATTGCTTTAGATGCAAGATCAATGTTTATCTCATATTCTAATGGTTGAAGCCATGCTGTCCTTGATACAACATGCTTGATATAAGTATGATCTATATCAACCATGAAACATAATTCATCTTTATATTTCTCAATGAGTTGTTCGGGGATCCTTACCCTCTTTTGCATTCGGTCTTTGAATACAGTAAGGTATTCATCCATGACTGTCTCAAAATTATCTACCATTGAGGCTATATGTTCATTGATCTGCATGGTGACCAGTTTTGTGCTATCCCATTTCACATCTCCTACCAATGAGAATGTTTCTTGAAAGTAGAAGAAAATGCACATTATGAGTGAGCCAAAATTACACATTTTTGACCTCACATTCCTTATAGTCTTTAGATTATCTTCTAGCTGATTCTATAGAAGTTTGGATAAGTCCAATTGTGTTTCCTTCTTCACAATCTTGTAAGTTGTATCTACTACACCGGATGCAATGCTATTCATTCTGCTGGCTTGGAAGAATTTGTAGCCTAGAATGCATGCACCGAATTTCATCTCATCATTGGTTATGGTAGAAACTTTCAATCCTCTGCCATCCCATTTGGCTCCTGTAATCTTTTCAGTCTCGGCCTTTGGTGGATGCTTCAGTGATTTTAACTTCTCAGTTACAGGGTAACTGGTGACCACATGGATAAAATCTTGGGTTATCATCTTGGGTTCATCCAACCAAAGTTTATGATTGTGCATTCGACTTAGTACTAACCAAATCCACTCAGTTTTGAATGCCTTCAAGAACATTAGGGCATTAGTGAGCCCTTTCACTTCTATATGTTTATGCTCATCTTTCAGAGTTCCATCTTCATTGCATAGCTTCTTGTAAGTTTGTTCAACCTCTAAATCACCTATTTATGCAATATTATAGTGTATAAATTCTCAAACATCCTCAACAAGCAAAAACCTAGCTAGTATTCGTGAGAATGCTCTAGCATCGTCGGGTTGTGAGTTAACCTCTGGGTGAATCTTGTAGTTTGGTTCCTCACATGCCAAATTCTTGATGAGCTTGAATTCATCCTTCTTGGTGTTCTTCAATTTCATAGTTCTTGATGTCGTGGCCATTTTTAAGATTTATGGCTTTCTGTGAAATGCACGAAATAGAGTTGTCAGTTCTGGTAGGACTTACTGTGTACACTAGTTGTTGTTTATGATCTACTTAGGAGTGCTCATGGTCAAGTTATGGTCGCTCTGTGATCCTTTTTCTTTCTACTAAAAAATCTCTCTCGTCGCTCTGCTCTGGTTGTGGTGAACAATGAGACCGATCCATTGCCCTTTTATAGCCATTCGACCAAAAAGGTGTTTCATAAATGCTTACCAACTCCTCAGTGTGTAAAGATGGAGTTCTTCAGTTAAGACTTTAACTTACCTTCGGTGACAACATGATGTTTTGGGGCAGTCATTATACCTTTTGCTTTTACCGACAGGTTTCGATATTGCAAACCACTTGTTCACTTTTCTCGGTTACCGATGAGGTTCGGTTTATACTAGCAACTTTTCTTTTATTCAATGCTTCTCGGTAAGTGTAGGCAGTCTCAAATTTGAGTGTGTATCGATGAATTTTAGCATGTATGCCTGACAAAATAGTTATCACAGATTTTAACAAGTAGTACCATGATGCATCTTTACTTATGCTAATTTGGTATTTTATCAACATATTATAGAAATGATGTAAAATAATACAAGGTGTAATGCAGTTCCATACTTACTTGTTCTGCTTAGGTGGGAGTGGTGATGTCACCAGATCCATTGGATGGGGTGTCACCATTTGCATTGCTCAGTCCAACTTCATCATTGTTTGAAGATTTTCTCCACATTTTGTCTCTTTCCCTCTGGATGTTTTCAATGGTGTTTCCATTGGGATATGTGCTGGTCTCTGTCATTTGGTCTCTATAGTCTTTCTCAAGATGACCAACTTTATGATAGTGTAAGCATACCATTCTAGGGTTAGTCCACCCTCTAGAATTTCTAGTACACTGTCTCATACAGTTTGCAACAATGTAACCAAATATTCCACATGTTGTACAATTTTTGCAAGTTTTGTAATCCCATACATACTGGTTACTGACTCTCTTCGGTTGATAGGAGTTTCTTGACCTTTAGGCTTCCATGCTTGCCTTTTCTTTTTCTAGCATTCAAGAGTTGTTTGCCCATTCATTTTGCAAGTAGGATAATATTTTTCCATGTAGGAGTTTCATCTGACACTTACATTCATATGCTTTATGTCCTTTCTTGTTACATTTATAACAAAATCCTATGAATGAAGATGTAGATTTAGGAATACCTTTCATTTTTCCTTTGCATACATTTGATGTATGGCCTTGCTTTCTACGGTGATTGTATGTAAGCTTTCTTGGTCTTGAATTTGTATAGACATTATTTGGATCAGTTTGATTTGATTATCCTCCATTCTTGGTAAAACCTAGACCGGTGTTGTTGTTGACTCTTCGTTGTCCTTCAAGAAAATCATCCATTCTTTTATTGCTTTCTTCAGCTTTCTTGATAATTTCATTATGCTACTGCTGAATTCTTATTTCATGTTTCAAATTTTCATTCTCATCCCTTAGCTCACCGATAGCTTCTATTCTTTCAATGAGTTCAACATTTATTCTATTTGCCTCTTGAGTCATAAGAATAATCTGATTTGTTATCTCATGGTGATGCTTTGTAAGTCTTTGTATTTCAGACTCTTTTTCTTGTAGCTTTTCTGTAATCTTTCTTCTATCATCAATAGCTAGTGTTCTTTCTTTCTCAACTTGTCTAGCATTGTTCATGACATCAATCATCCTTATAATATGTGTCTCTTGACTGATTTACAGAGATTTAACTTGTCCAGCCAGATGTAGATTGATTTCAGTTAGGCTTGTGATATTTTCTTCTGATGTATTTGATGATTTTCTTGTAGTTGATCCTGAACACTCAAATAATTATAGAATCTCTTCCTCATGATAATCTATCTCATTATAGCGAGATTCCATAATCTTTCTTTCATCTAACAGTTGTCTCATGTTGATTCTAGCTTCTTTATACCGTTCATAGAACATCCAAATTTCTAGCTTCCTATTTTTAATATTCTTATCAAGTCTATACTTCTCCATTATATGATGTTTTCTCTTAAGCCTTTAAGCTTTTCCAAAGAAGAGACTTAGCTCTAATACCAATGGTTGGAATTAATGGGAAGTGTGTACTGAGAGGGGAGGGGTGAATCAGTACCTCTAAAACTTTTGTATCCTTTAATCAGTTAACCTTTTGTAATCAATTGTATATCCATTCATCTGATCTATACTATCTTGATGTGAGTTATATCAATTAATTAACTTAACGTACATGTGAAAATTAATAGAAACATTCATGAAAGTAATTAACACATAACACAAGATATGATATCGTAGAAAACTCCTGTTAGGAAGTAAAAACTACGGTGGGGATGACACCCAAAAAATCTTCACTATCTATAGATTGGAAGGGACCAGTTAAGGCTTACAATTTGATCATTTATGATACTCTAACTGGTTAAGAGTATCTGTGGAGACCTGTTAAAGTCTACTCAGTTAAGAGCTTTAGAAACACTATTGAGTGTGCACTCAGTTAAGAGATTTGTAGTTGGACTGTTAAATCCACCTTCCTTGAAAGGATTTTTACACTTTGCTCCACTTGTTAAAATGATAGAAAATTACAATTTGACCTAGTAAATGCAATCTCCTATTGCTGATATAGATCTATTTAAGTTTACATGAATAATATTATCACCTAATGTGACTGAGTAATACCTCTGATTCTCAGTAGCCTCTATTCTTGGTTCTTACTAACCAAATTCACCTTTTGCTATTATGGTTCTTGAAACTTTCAATCTGATCCATAAATGTGCTCATAGGATTTATTCATCCTCTCATCTATATTCACATCCTTGTATAATGAATGATTTCATCATCTATTTATATGATGGATTGACATCATCAAGTTTCACAAAAAATAATGTTAACTCTAAGATCAGGTTTACAACTTGTACCTTGATCTCCTAGTCTTTGTGTTTTAAATCAATTAGACTGATTAAAGAGCTTACATTCATGTTTCTTGTCCCTAAAGAAATGGATTTAAAAAAAAAATCAAGATTCTATAAATAGAATGAGACTACTTTTTCTGATGTGGAAGTCAGATCCACTTTTTGCAGGCTGCAACTGATTCTTGGTTCTTGACGGTCGATTATGCTTCTGAAATTAGTTGACTATCTTTTGGTTTTGTTCTATCTATTTTCTCTTTAACTGTCTCTTATTTTACACTGTATCTTGCATGTTGGGTTCCTCTTTATCCTCCTACTTTGTAATTTTGGTGTACACACAAAGTTGTGTTGTCAGTTCTCTCTATGCTTAGTCATTTTCGGTGATCTCTTTGTATCTGATTTTTTAGTTTTCTCTTGTCCTATATTTCAATGTATGCTTACTGAAAGTGTTGTTTGCATACTAATGAAAAATTAATGTCATCACTTATTCAACACATCAAAGTTCCTAAGCATATAATCTATTGGCTCATTCTAACAGGTGGATCAACAAAATCCTCTAACCAGGTGGACCTAACAGTCCTTTGTAAATATCCTAACAGAGTTGCATTTCTTATTTTATTGTATCAAATCCTAAAACAAGGTGGACTTAACAATCCTTATTTCTCCTAACAGGGCAGGCCATCAGAAGTGGTCAATGTAAGATTTAATAGGGTAAATTTATACTGCAGTACTAAATCTTGTGGGTACCATCCCCATCCTAGTTTTACTTTCTATTTGGAAGGTTTTTGGGTAACCAAATACTGTGTTATGTGTTATGACTAATCATTTCTTTTCTATGCATGCAATCAGATTAGACAATCTAATTAAGGTTAAAGAAGAATAAGTTTTATTGCTTTGTGATTCACCCCCCTCTCAGTCACATTGTATATAATATATTTCCAACATGGATTATGGAGAGACCTTTGCACCTATCATTAGATTGGAAGGAGTCATAATATTACTAGTGTACCCAACATGTAAAGGATTTCAACTTTATCAAATGGACGTTAAATCAATATTTTTGAATAGAATATTAGAAGAAGTCTATATTGAACAACCTGAAGGATTTGTTGTTGAACAAGGTAAGGATTTAGTTTACAAATTGCATAAAGCATTATATGGTTTGAAGCAAGCACCAAGAGAAAGGTATGAAATAATACATTCATATCTCGTTAACATTGGATTTGAAAGAACTAATGATAATAGTAATGTGTATTTGAAAAATGAAAGTGAAGACAAATTTTTAATTGCTGAAATATTTGTTGATGATATAATTATTGGAGGAAATGATTTGCTTAGTAAATATTTTGCTGAAAAAATGAGGAAATAATTTGAGATGTATATGATTGGAGAAATAATTTTTTTATTGGTTTACAAGTACAACAGATGCAAAAAGGCATTTACATAACTCAGTCTAAATACATTAAGGAGATATTGAAAACTTTTGGAATGAAAGATTCAAAACTTGTCGGTACACCTATGGTAACTAGTTGTAAACTATCAAAAGAGGATGATTCTAAGGAAGTGAATGAAACATTATAAAAATCAATGATTGGAAAGATACAATATGTTGTTCATAGTAGACCAAATATTGCAGATGTAGTTGAAATAGTTGCTAGATTTTCATATGATCTTAAGGATTAACATATGATTGTAGTTAAGATGATATTCAAATCAGGGATAACTTTAAGAAACCCCCTTTTAGAAAAATATGTAAAATCTTGGTGAACCCTACACTACTTTACGAGGGAAAAATTAATATTATTGGCAAAAATTTTTAATTTGAAAGGATAAAATATTAATTATACTGGGAATTTTTTTTCAATTGTATGAAAATTTTGTAAAATTCTGGCGAATATTTCATTATTAAAGAAAATCGGTTTATCATTCCTGAAGGATAAATTTTCCCATTTTATCGGCGCAATTACCCCGCAAATTATTCAACAGGGGTTTGGGGGCAGCACTCCTTCCGGGGTCCAGGGGCAACAATGCTTTTATTAATTTTTTAAGAAACCCTGAGTTCAATTTATATTGTCTGACATGAACTAAAACTATTTTTTATAACCATTGGATGATCCCAAATGAATGGCGCGAGTTCTATTTCAGGATAAAGTCTTAAAGGACACAAAGATTCCACCAAAAGTCTCTGAAATAGAGACACGCCACACATGTCAAATCTATTTCAGGCCAAAATTTTAAAAGACATAAAGTTCCATAGAAAGTCTCCAAAATAGAGACACATGTCAATTATATATATGTAACCCATACCCTAACCTTAATTGTTGACCACATATTGGCGAATATGCTTGTTAATTATGACAAGCTTTGGAAATTGTAGGCGAATTTTTTCAATGTACTATGTACAAAAATTAGATTTGGTTGGCGATATTGTAAAAGAAAAGGATAAAATTACATAAACCAATAGGCGATGGGCCCAGCAATTTGACCCAAATTTATAAAGTTCAGGCGACATGGCCCACATAATATACACATTATATTCACCAAATTTTGGGTCCCTGACATGAGACATTTTCCAAATGGTGAATATTCACCACTAAAGTTTCCCCTGATTCAAATACCTTAAAGGAACTAAAAGTTATGGTTTATGGTATGAAAGGAAATGAGATTTTAATCTTCAAGCATACACAAATACAAATTGGGTTGGAAATATTGATGAGAGAAAAAGTATAAGTGAAGGAGATTTTTATTTGGGAAGCAGATTAGTGTCATGGACAAGAAAGAAGCAAAATTGTATTTCACAATCTATAGCTAGAGCTTAATATGTTGCTGCTGTCATTAATTGTCAGTAAATGTTATGGATAAAAAAAATATTAGAAGGAATGCATGAGATATTTTAATAACATGTTGTTATACATTGTGACAACACAAGTGCCATTAATATATCAAAGAACCCGGTACCGCACTCATAGACCAATCATATAGCTATAAAGTATCATTTTCTAAGGGAGAAGGTAGATGATAAAGAGGTAAGATTAGAGTACATTCCTAAAAAGGAACAAGTTGATGATATATTCACTAAACCACTACCTAGGAAGATATTTGAATATCTAAGAGGTAAACTAGGGGTCCTATCCCTATCGGAAATTAACTAAAAGTAGATGTGGTATGCATCAGTTAATAACATTCTAACATAATATCTTAAGTATGAATTGATGTACAGGTGGACTACTCTATGGGGGATCAGTCTAGGAAAGTGAGAGGAAAAAGAAAGCAAAATTAGAAGACAAAATTGTAAGGTAGATCACCTTTGGCATTGTTGTCAAAGGTGGGGAATAAATAATAAGAGAATACATAAGTAAGAAAGTAGAGAGATAAAGTTGAATAGATAGAATTGAAAGATCATTATAGAAAAAGGTATAGCAATGGTGGATCACTATAATTTTGACAAAGTTTTTCATCAATGCGAAAGGGGGAGATTTTTGGCATATGGAGAGATTTTTGGAATAACCACTCTAGCTAATAAGGAAGTTAAATGAAGTTAATGAAAAGGTTAGATTAGTTATAGAGTTTGTCATTGATGTCAAATATTTTAATAAGCAAAGTATTAACTATTGGAGAGAATGAAGTCTTATCGATGTAAGGAGGTTAGCTATCGAAAGCTGAAAACTATCAGTTAAAAGGAGAAATCATGATGCAGCCAACAAGGAGGAAGAAAATGAAAATGATTTAATAAGATGATAAAGTTATGATCATTGGATCTAGGTTTAGTTTTTAATGATTAATGATTATCTACTTAAGGAAGAGACAAGAAGAAGTTTGTTATCGTGACAGAGAAGAAGACAAGATATCAGTTAAACATAAGAACTAATAAGAGAAGGATTGCTGCAACTAGAGAAGAGGATACAAAGGATTATAATGGTATGTTATTGAATTAATGATCTTTATTGGATCTGATATATTAGAGTTATTGCAAACTATAAATCATTTTATAGGTTGTTACTCTATAACAATTATGATAGTAAAATTCCTTGTCGGGTGAGCCTAACAGGTCTATTATAAATCCTTTAATATGGTGTCATTCTCAAAAGAGTGTCTAAAATTCTCTAACCATGTTACTCCTAATAGGGTATAAGACTTTAACGGGTCTCTAGGTAAATCCCATAAATGGGTAGCATTTAACAGTGCTTTTGTTACCCTTTGTTGGCAAGTTGACTCCCAGGGAGTATATGGCTTATTTTGTGTTGTAATTATGGCAACAAAGTCATATGAAGTTTTGACAGTAAACTATGAAGTGAAAATTGACTAAGTGTAGAAGACACAACATAATAGTGACTTGCAGTCGATCAGGGCATCAACGCACATGCGTACGATCACATCAGGATATGCGCATTCAGACTTAAGCTCCATGGTGTATTATTGTTCTTACCCTATACACGCATGGTATGGAATGGAAGTATGAATAATGGAACCCTAGCAGTCACGTCATTTTAGAATCATCGTGAAACCCTACTTAACCTAGTTGCAAGTAAGTATGGAAACCCCTGTTATATTTGACATTGCTGAAAGGAAGAGATTTGTTTTTAAGAAGCATCCATTCAAGTCCATACTAGATGATGTCAAAGGAGAATTCTCTAGGACTCCGCTTGGAGTCGTACATGTAGAAGACATCCACGCATATGTTTATTGCAAGAAGGAAATAGTTGGAGACAACAACATTGCATCTTTCATGGGTTCTATGATGAAACCAGACTATACATTCAAGGATAAATACACACATCTCATTGATAACCCTATCTTTGAGTATTCCAATGCACACGAGTTCTATGAGCTAGAATGGGTGAAGATATTACTGAAAAGGATACATGATGATCTATAATGGATAGGTGAGGTTCCTGTCTGCATCATTGCAGATCTAATTCATGAGATGACTAGACTCCCTAAGACTAGACCAACTCTTTCTAATAGAAAGGATGTTAAGAAGCAGGTTGAACAAGTCTGCTTATCTAGAAGGGATAGGCGTGGCATGACTGTTGATCCCATTAAGGAGAAAGACATAAAAATACTCACTATGATACTTGGATACAAGTTTCAGCAAGCAAGCAGACTGAATAGTGTGTCTGCAACAATAGTTCTGGTAGCAATAAGGATAGTAAGAGATAACACTCAGTATAATCTCTGTGAATTATTGTGTGCACAACTGATAGAGAATATCAAAGCCATTAAGCATGGAAAGAGCAAGATATTCAGGTTTGGCTCTTTGATCATCTATTTATACTTCCACATTACTGGTAAAGTTGCAAATCTTTACCTAGATAGGAGCAAGCCCACTATGTCTCAGATATCACTAAAAGCTACATCAGAGAGTAGTGCAAAGGATTATATGGACATGGATATCAAAACTTTCAGGATCAAGATGTAGAAGAGGTTCAGGATACCTGAGAAAATAGTTGAGAAGTACAAAGACACCATATGCTTCATGGTGGAGACTGACTATACTTGCACAGAGGTAGTTGAGCCTAGAAAAAAATGGATTCACCCTCTCGGTTATGAAGTTGATGAACATGTTCTGGAAGGTTATGCACAAGTCCTCTTATCTGCGCCCAATGATCCCAATGAACCTAGATGGGGTACTTATAGAGAAAAGACAAATCAAGTTGACTCTGTCTTATACAGTGCTGACAAAAAAAGGAAGGAATCATGGATTACCTCAAATATCCTAAAAGCTCATGGTGTTACACAAGAAGATCTTGCCAGAGATAGAGAAGCTAAGATAGCCAAAGAACTTGAGAAGACTCCCACAGAAGTAAAAATGGAAAAGACTGATGATATGCCTAAGAAGAAGAAGAAGAAATCAAATGAAGATACATCTGCACCATCAACCACCATTGATCTGGAAGCATCTCCACCGTTAGTACCTAGCAAGAAGTCTAGAGGAAGGAAACAAGCACCCACTAGTCATCCATCTTCAAGAACTACAAGGAGCAAGGTAAGGAACACATAAGCTCCTCCCGAGGTAGGTTTCAGACCTAGTCTTAGTTTCTTAAGGAACATAATTGTTAATGAAGGAAGACTAGAATCTCTCAAGAATGTATATGACAAATATCAAGAGATAGACAAATTAGAGATTCATTCTATGATCATCTCTCACATGATTAAGTTCAAAAGGACAGTATTGGAACTCAAAACTATCATACCATACAAGGTAAGGAACATACTTGATATGTTAAAGAGGCAAGAAATTGAAGAGGATATGAGGATAAGAGAAGAAAAATTGGATAGTCTTCTCTCAGTGTGCTCGCATGATGGGAAAGTCCTTCTGTTGGATCTAGTAAAGCCACACCTAAGAACCAAGACAAGAATTCTCCATATCATGAACAAGGAGTATGTTCTGGTTGGTGAAGAGAGTCATAAATCATTTGAGAGGGTATTTCTAGATAGACATATGTATCCACCAATGATGTCTACAGCTAAGGCAACTCCAGTTCCTCCTAAACAGGTTACAAAACCAGTAATTAAGAATGCACCTAAGACAGGTCCACATGTGTCAACGCCCTCAATTTCAATAAATTCTAATACAACAAAAGATTCAAGGGATACTATAGTGATTGATGATATCAAGATATCTATGACCGCTTCTGATAATGATATGGATAAAGTTGAAAAAGAATTTGTAAACATAGAAGAAACAGAGAAGGCATGCACTGATGATACATCTTTGCTACAAGATCAAGTTCCCTCTATAGATTCAATAGACTTGAATAAAGAGGAAGATAATAAAAAAAATGAGACACCAGTCATTGAGATCCCAGTTAAAATTGAATGCATGGATACTAGTCAGAATACCATATTCAAACCATCCATTCAACCATCTACCTCATTGTTGTCAAGTTTAACTCCTGACTCAACAAGTCTGGATGCATGGGGAGAAGAAGATTTAATAAAGATCAGTGTGCTATCCATGGAAAAATCCAAAGAGAAATAGGTTACGAGAAACCCTCTCTTCTTGGAATCAGTAAACATTTTGAATGACCTAGTGCCTTTGGATAAGAAAGTAGCAAAAATTCAATTAGTTGATGATGTAGACAACATCCTAACAAGCTTCAAAGCATATTTTACAAGATTAGTAGAATCAACCATGAGAATTGTAGAAGATGAGTATAAAAAGGGAAGATTAAATGAACTAGTAAAGAACTTTATCTTGTATCTAAACTCATTAAAGATTGGTTATTCTATGTTGAAAGAATTGGCAACAAAAGGCAGGAAGGTTATAGCAAACTGCATGGACAGATGCAAACTCACCTCTGAACACATCAAAAAGATAGAGGAGACAGATATATTGGTTGACAATGTTAGAAAATTAGTTGAAACATCCATGCAAGACATGAACATCTGCAACAGTATCTATCAAGGTCAACTGGACAAGATAGAAAAAGCTAAAATGGAGATCAATAAGATAAGGATCAGGCAAACTCAGTTGAGAAATGCATTTGCACCCTCCTTAGAAATTCTAGATGAGAACATCAAATAGATTGATGTCACTATTGTCACGTATAATAAAGTTCCATGCATGGATCTAATAAAAATGGAGAAGCTCACATATGCTCTATGCGCTCATCTCCAGACAGTCGATGCAATGAAGGCATTCTGACAGTAAGAGATAAAGAATCTTCAGATTGTATATCCAGATGTATATATGGAGTGAGTATCTAGAAAATTACAAGTTTTTTGACACCTTTTTCATTAATGTCAAAGGAGGAGTAATGTATATATTGAATAAAGTATATATGTATATGAGAATATACAGTTTTTCGGTGCTAGTCAATTTTGAGTAACTTGGCCACATTCCTTTGTTGCCATTAATGACAAAGGGGGAGATTGTTGGAAATTTGAATCCCAGGGACTATATGGCTTATTTTTTGTTGTGATTATGGCAACAAAGTCATATGAAGTTTTGACAGTAAACTATGAAGTGAAAATTGACTAAGTGTAGAAGATTGAACAGAACAATGACTTGCAGTTGATCAGGGCATCAACGCACGTGTGTACGATCACATTAGGATATGCACATTTAGAATTAAGCTCTATGGTATGTTATTATGCTTACCCTACACACGCATGGTGCAAAATGGAAGTACAAACAAGTTATAGAAAGAACAATTACACCAACAGTCCAGAATACAAAGTATGAATCTGACTTCATTATTTTGATTAGTGTGTAATATTTTGTTTTGTAAAGGATAAGAATCTATTGTAATAAGTTTTTAATCATGTATTAAACATTTTTGTAAACATGCTTAAGCCAATTTTTTTGGAAGCATTGTGAATATTGTTTTTGGGCTGACTAAGGTCTTGTTTATAGTCGCCTCTATCCAGGAATAAACATATATATATGCAATGTAAAGATATATTGGAAGTGTCAAAGATATAGTCAGAGAAGATATATAAGTAGAGAAGTATGAAGATATTAGAATGAGATAGAGCCCTTAAAGAAGATAAAAGCATAAGCGCATAACTAGAACTGATCAGACATCTGTGTCACATACAATAGTTCATTTTTGGATATAGTGCATATCTATTCTCAGGAGGTTGTAGCCTTCTTTCTCATTGAGCAGTGAGCTCTTAGAGAATGAGTCCTCACCCCTGAAAAGGTTGTTTGTAAAAGAATCCTAACAGCACCAGACCCTTAAACAGGTCATTGTACTTGCATTGTAAAGACTGCTCCTAACAGGGCAAAGGAACTTTAACATGTTCATTATACTAGTGCAATATTTGTGGGTACTAATTCCCACTGGGGTTTTCCTCTAATCAAGTTTTCCCTGTAATCATATTATGAGTTATGTTATCTTGTGTTAAGCTTCAATTAATATCTAATTGATTTATGTTTAAAGTGCTAAAATTAAATAAGTAGCTAAACACTGATTCACCCCCCCCTCTCAGTGTTTCCAACACCCTTAACCTGGCAAGCTCTTAACTAGGAGTATTTCAGAAGAGTACAAATTTTATGGGCACTGATCTCACACCATGGTTTTTTCCGTAATTGGGTTTCCATGAGATAAATAATGCTGTTGATGTTATTTGAATGTTTACTTTATGCTGCATTGATGTTTAATGTTATGGTAACCGATAACACTGTTATAGGTTAATTAAGCCATAATCAGTAAATCTATTAAGAGAAGATTTGAGATTGTGTTTTAAGGTTAAGTTGGTGATTACTGATTCACCCCCCATCTTAGTAAACTTTCCTATACCTAAAATATTATCTACATGCAGTGCATCGGTAGTCTTCTTTCAAGGGATGAAATGTGTCATCTTAGAAAATCTGTCTACAACCACAAAAAATGAATCATGTCCTCTCTGTAATTTTGGAAAACTAAGTACAAAATCCATACTAACCAATTCCCAAGGTCTGATTAGTACTATCAAAGGTGTATACAATCCCACATTCTACCTACTACCTTTTGCAACTTGACACACTTTATAAATCTGAACAAAACTTCACACATCCTTTTGGACTTGCAGACAAAAGTAATTCTCACTTACCAAAGCTACTGTCTTATCAATGAAAAATGTCCTGTCAATCCTCCTCTATGCTTTTCCTTAATAAGATTATCTCTCATAGAACTCCTGGGTATACACAACTGACTACCTTTGAATAAAATTCCATTTTTGATAAGTTAATCTAACCACTTACTTCTGTCTATAATAGTAGGTTCTCTGAAAGCTTTCCAAGGTTTGGTTAAGTCTGGGTCATTCTCATACAATACCTTTAATTCATCAAATCCCAATACTACAATCCTCATTTTATCCAGCAAAGCTCTTCTCCTACTCAAGGCATCAAAAACTCTATTTAACACACCACTCTTATGTTTCAACACAAATGTAGCTCTATGTAAACTCAACCCATCTCATATGTCTCTAATTTAACTTACTTTGATTGTTCAAGTGCTTCAATGCTTGATGATCAGTATAAAGCACAAACTCCCTAGGCAAAAAATAATGTCTTTATTTCTTCAATGCTTGAATTATGGCCTAAAATTCATGATCATACATTGAATACCTTCTTTTAGCATCATTCAACTTTTCACTAAAATATGCAATAGGTCTTCTTTCTTGACTCATGACAACTCCAATTGCATTTGCACTAGTATCAGAATCCACTTGAAATACCTTATTGAAATCAGGTAAAGCTAACATTGGTTTATCTATCACTGTATGCTTTAGCAATTCAAAACTCCTCTATGCTCCATGTGTCCACTTGAATTTCTTCCTATCTTCCCTCATGGTTTTAGTCATCGGTCCACAAATTGAGCTAAAGTTTTAGATGATCTTTCATTAAAGAATAACCCACCCATCAAATGATCTTACCTCTCCAAAATTATGTAGTGTAGGCCACTCAAAAATGGATTTCACTTTATGAGGATCCATCTTCAACACTTCAAAAAATATTACAAATCCCAAATACACTAATTCCTCTTTCATGAAAGTATACTTTTTCAGGTTGATTAGAAACTTATCCTCGCTTAACTTCTTTAATACTTGTCTAACATGCATCAAATGATCCTCTTTTCTCTTATTGAAAATCAAGATATCATCCAAATACACAATGATAAACTTACCTAAGAGTTTCTTCAGAACTTCATTGATTAACCTCATGAAAGTACTATGTGCATTAGACAATCCAAAAGGAATTACCAACCATTCACACAATCCTTTATTTGTCTTGAATACAGTCTTCCACTCATCACCTTGTCTAATTTTAATATGATGATATCCACTCTTCAAATCTATCTTGGTGAAATATCTATCTCTACTCAAACAATCATCAAATCATCCATCCTTGGCAAAGGAAACTGATACTTAATTGCGATTCAGTTAATGGCTTTAGAATTAGTACAAATTCTCCATTGTCTATCTCTATTAGGTGCTAATACTGTAGGCACTGCACATAGGCTCATACTTTCTCTAATCAATCCTTACTACAACAAATCTTGCACTTGCTTATTGAGTTCTTTATTCTTTGTCAGTGTCATCCTATATGCTTCTTTGTTAGGCAAACTATCCCCCAATATAAAATCCATACAATGGCTAATACTCCTCACAGGTGGTAATCCATCAAGGAAATTATTTGAGATGATGTTTTCATACTCATTCAATAATCTGGTGATTTCTTCCGGATGTTCTTCTTCAATCTACTTATACCTCTTTGGTAATAAAGAAAAACACACATTAGCATGCCTCATGCCATCCAAGAACTTTCTACCATCCACTAAACAAATCCTTGCACCAATAAACACTTCACTCTTAAGGGGTTACTCTAAAGGTAACAAATTTTGCTTCATTCCTTTAGCAATAATCATGTACACATTCTTCCTACCATCATGTATAAATATCCTATTACACTGCCATGGTCTACCTAACAAAATATGACACACATCCATAGGCATAATATCACACAAAACCTCATCATAATACTTCCCAAACTTGAATTTAACTAGGCATTGTTCACTTACCAGTACCTTGTGTTCATATTGTATCCATGCAATCTGATAGGGTTTAGGATGCTTCAATATTTGAAACTTTAGTTTATCAATTGATTCCTTTGAGGCAAGATCATTATAACTGGGACTATCTATGACAACATTTCACACATTATCTTGTACCTTGCATCTGGTTCTCAAAAAATTCTTCCTCTGTAAAGGTTCCATGTCTTTCTCTCTATGATATATGTTTCTCCGAGTTATCAAGGTTGCTCCATCCTCTGCTTGATTGTTGTTTATTGATCTAGTGAAATCCTCATATGCAAATGTTGTTTACCTACTACTTTTTTCGTTCTTCTTAGAGTTTCCTTATTTGCATTCAAAGTCTCGGTGTCCTGCTTTGCCACATTTGAAACAAGTGCCACTGAACTTCCTTCTATCATAACTACCTTGTCCTTCATTGTGATAGGAACTCCTATCATTTCTCCTATAATGATCATTATCCTTAGTTTTTGACTCACTTCCACCTTGATCTAAAAAATATCTACCTCCAACATTAGTATTGGATCAACCTCTTTGAAATCTTTCTTCTCTACCTCTTTGTCTTTTCTCATGCCTTCGGTTCAACTTTTCTTGAACCTTCAAAGCCCACTTGTAATATTCTTCCACACTCCTAATTTGTATCATACTGATTTCATCCTGTATTGACATCCTTAAGCCATTAAGGTAGTGAAAAAATTGTTCAAGTTCATCATCTATATGACCTGATCTAATATTAAGCTTGTAAAACTCCCCAGTATAATGCTTAACACTTAAGTCCCTCTGCTTCAAGTTCTGCAACTTCCAAAACAAACTTACTTGATAATCCTCAGTAAAAAACTTAGCCTTTAATTTATTCTCCATTCTATCCCAAGATTTAATATTGTCGTTACCCCTTCTCTACCGATCTATTTGTAAACATTCCCACCATAAGGATGCATGTCCTTTTAACTTGGTACAAGTATATTTTATGTTCTTCTTTTCACTAGTTTCTTCAAGTTCAAAGCACTCATCCATCTCTATGATCCAATCTATCAATTCATCAAAATCTAGGTTGCCATGATAATTAGGTGGATTGAAATGGGGTCTCTTAGTCACATTGGTCAAAGCTCTGATGAAACTCTCTTCTTCTTGATTCAACTCTAGTTGTGCCTCATTTTTCTGCCCTTCTCCTGCCTAATTCTAATTTTGTTCATCTCCTTATTCATCACTTGCATCTTCTATATGTTGTCCTCTCCTCTGAGCAGTTTCTATTGCTTCCAATTTAGCAGAAAATTGTCTCAAAAAATCCAAGATAGATGGGTCTACATTCTGTTGGAACATTGATTTTTTTCCAATTAGAAAGATCAAAATTATCCATTTGTGTTAATTTTTCAAAGACAAAGGCAGGATGGAGAAATAAAATTTGAAATTATATACAAAAGAGCATCATTTTTTGCTATTTTGCGAGCCAAAAAAGTAGAAGCTACTAAATGGAAAAATTCTTTATTTCACAAATGGCAATAACATGGTAAGAGAAACATCGAGTTTTGTTGTTTTTCAAGGAACCTTTTAAATGAACTGCAAAATGGCAAAAAGACTAAGGATCGTCAAATTACTAACATAAGTACAATGACAGATTTCTCATGCTCAAAGTGTCTCAAGAATTAAATGGGCATTCATTATAAAAGAGATAAAGAAAATCTCTTTCAAGATCACCAGATATATTTATAAGATTAATCTGAGATACAGAGTTTAAAGAATGGTTCTCATTTAATTGAAGTGATTGTTAAGAAGATTGAAAGATCCTATTAAGGATATGGAAATACATATGGGAAGCTATGTTATATCACTATTTAGCCTTTTCGTTAAGCGAAAGGTTTAAAATAGTAATCAAGGAAATGTACTCCGAGATGGACAAGATGGGATTGTCATTCCCTAGAGAAGGTATGATGCAAAGAAATTAAATTCAAGCACCTGAGGCCAGCTGATCATGCTTGCATTTAATAGGGAAATGGAATTAGGTGTTTTGGAAGGTTTTAAACTCCTTAAATGTTTCTATAAGTGGGTAAAAACCAACATGAATAAAAAATATTAAAATTTAAAGCTAGAGGATGGGTTGACCAACAGTTTATGATCCTTAGAATGAGAATCCACATCTAGTGATGCAGCCCAATATGATAGGGATAAAAGAAGATATACCAGACCTGCTTAACAACCTAATGACAACAACCTGTGAACTCAGAATAGTTATGCGACATATGAGTGTGAAATGTATGAGTAGAAATGGAGCAGGATCAAGCCAAGTTGCACAACCTCTCATGGGAAATATAGATGAATGTAAATGGTTGGGTCGATGATGATATTGATGATGAAGTGTTGGCCATGCTTGGGTTACTTCAACTGAATGAAGTTAACTTCCCGTGAATTAGTTATTAAGATTATAATTACTGTATAGTCAGAAAATGGAAGCACTTCCATGGTAGACTAGTTATAGCCTTCCAAGTAAGTGTTTTGGGGTCATTTCAAGAACCTTGAATGGGTTCTTGACTTTGATATCACTTTATCCCCCTATTCTACCCCATTTCCACTTTTTCCAACCTATTTCTGGCAGCTCAGACTGAAAAACTAGGACTTTGACCTCAGGGTCAAGGTCGACCTTTTTGGGTCAAGGTTGACCTTGACCTTGACCTAGGTCACAATTGACCTTTTCCAGGCCCGGGATTCAAATTTTAGGATTTCAGGGTTTTCAAATGTCGGTCTTTGCAAAAAGTTAATTCTCGCTTCCTCGTCGGTTGTTTCGGACTTTGGGACAACAAATCCTAAATTAGATTTAACATAGGTCCTCTTCTAGGGGCATGGGTCCAATTAGAATTTAATTCTCCTATGTCAACCTCTCTAGAAGATTGTGCCCTAATTTCATATAAAAGGAAGCTTTCTCCTCTCATTTTTTCTAAGACTTGCTAGCCATGAACTATGATCATCAAGCATAATTGCAAAAAATTTCAAAGACTTGAAGAGTGAATTCCAAAGGTGAAGAAGAAAGATTTTAAGCAAGCCAAGTAGCCATTGAAGCATTCATCCACTCTCAAGCACTTCTCAAGCATCCATTTTCATCAAAGAGATCCATTGGTGGCCATTGAAGGATTAGAGCTCCATGGAGCACTCTTGTTGAAGATTTCTCCATCCACATTCCTCCAAGCCTCTTCCAATTCAAAAACCCATTCAAGATTGGTGTTGAAGATCTAAAATAAATTGATTAAAGACATCCTACATTATCCATTATATATTATACATCCATTTGGTGCATCCATACTTGTGGGTTCAAGGATTTGAAACCTCGACAAGGACCTTTTACATGAGCAAGGTGAATTATTTCATTTACTTTGTTTATTCCTGCAATTTCAATTATATATTTGAGGTTAATTCCAAAATTGGGGTTTGACCAAGGCAAAACCCTCCCCCCAACAAACATATCATTTTTATTGTAGGTACAGGTTTAGAACAACAGATCGGGATAGAGATTTGGATACCCTTTTCGACAAAATTCCAAGATCCGAAAATAGAATTTCAGTTTGAAATTTTTTAGGTTGATTCTTCCCTATGGTGTAATAAAAAATTCTAGCCAATGGTGACATTGATTTGAGGGTACAAATTGGAACTGTCTCAGAAAAGAAAAAGATTTCTGGGTTTTGTTCGTCTCTACATTTCTATTCCAGATCTAATCTTAGATTTTCCAGAAACTCAACACACGCTTCATAAAAAAACTTTCTTCAGATCTACAATATTTCAAGGTTAGTAAATTTCTCATATTAAATTCAATTAAGGTTATCAATCTATCTAAATCTATTTCACATTCAAATAAATAAATAGGTACTTAAGATCTTCCTTTTTATTTTTATTTCCGAATGATGGATTCTTTTATGCATTGATGCTTCTTTTTGGGTTAATCAATTTGGATCTTTCATTTTCATATCTAAGGATATAAGGATAGCATCTTATTTACCCACATAACCTATTCAAATGTAAGGTATTTTATGTTAAATGAACCACTATAATAAAACCAACATTTCTTACCTTACATTTTGGTGAACCCGCGATAGACAACTCTTTCTTTTTGGTGTTAGATTTACATATTTTTATGTTAGATCTTGCATGCATATTAGATTATATTTATTTTATGTTCTTGCATTTCCATTTCAAAAATTAAAATCAAACTCTTTGTTTTCTAAATTAGTTCATTTGCATTGCATTGGTGTATGAGATTTACCTCTTCTAGTCCTACTTATAGTATTCCGGTGAGAAGAAGCCATAGAATCATGGGTTCCTTTGATCCCAAATCTTCCTCTCCTTTCCATAGGATCCTGGATAACAATTTGAATACTCATGATTCCAATCCTTCTATGGAGCATAACTCTTCTCACTCATCTAATGATGAGGAAGATGCTTTAAGAGTTCCTCCTGAACAAGTGCAAAAATTTCAACCGAACTTGATAAAATGGGAAATTGGCTTATTCAAGAAAACCATAATCAAGATTCTATCCAAGCTATAGAGGCTCTTAAGAAATTCCTTTGTGATAGTGATCAAGGTGTTAATCTCTTGCGTGGTATCACTCATCTTATGCATTTGAATGTTAAACCTTTAGCACAAGAGGCTCAAGATTTAGGATTCACTCCTATCACTAGTGAGGGACCTTCTTCTGTTCCTTTACCTAGAATTCCTACTTATACTCCTCCTTTGATGACTACATCTCTCCCAATTTCATCTATTCCTGTGAGTATTTCACTGGTATCTCTACCTACCTCACAACCTTCATATCATAGTGTATCTTTTACTTATACTAATCCCCTTCCAACTATGGTTCCAAATGTTCCATGGTTGTGTCTTCTATTCCTACTGCTTCCTACACTTTTCCTAGTGTTCCTAATATTTCTATGCCACCTATGTCTTCTAATGATTCCACAATTATTAGTTTGGCTCAAATTGTGTCATCTTTACAACAAAAACTTGCATCCTTAACCCAATCCAAGTTTAGCATTCCTACATGTGACATGGGTAGTCCCTTATCTTTACACATTATTCGTGCCACTGTCCCTCAACAAGCTGATATGCCTCATCTAGAGAATTACAATGGTAAAGGCGATCCTGTTACTCATGTTAAAACATTTCAAATCAATTTTAGTGATTATGCTCATGACCATAGGATTTTACTAAACTATTTGCTAGAACCTTTCATGATAAGGCTTTGCAATGATATTGTTCTTTACCTCCTTATTCCATTGATTCTTTTCTTAAAATTGCTAATACCTTCATTCAAATATTTCAAAATAATATTGGTCTGCAAGTTTCCTTAACTGATTTAATGCATTATAAACAAAACATTAAGGAAAAATTGACTGAATTCATTGGTAGATTTAAGTATTTGTATGCTCAGATTTCTTATCCTATTTCTGATATTGATATTCAACACATGTTTATTTCAAATTTACAAAAGGATATTAGAGATAAGATTCTTCTTACTGAATTTACCTATTTTCAACAACTTTGTGCAACACTTCATCTTTATCAATTACAAGTGAGTCAATTTGAGAGCAACACTCCAATGGATCATGTTCCAGTTGATAAGAGTGAAAATGATCCTAATCCTAATAAATTTCATAAACCTAAAAACCACATCAAGATTAATAAATAGACGAATGCGGTTGCTGATCAAGTTGCTATTGCATCTCATAATGCCACTTCTGCATCCACTACCTTCCATATGAATCGTACATTTACTCCTCTCTCTAAATATTTACATTCCATTATGAGTAGGTTATTAAGTGCTAATATGATTACCTTTCCTCCTATTTGACCTCTCCTTCCTACTACCATAGCTTCAAAATCCTTTGATTCTAAAGCTTTTTTCCAATACCATTGCCAGAATGGCCATGATACTGAAAAATGTTATTCTCTAAAGAATAAGGTTCAAGACTTAATCGACTCTAATGATTTATCTATTGAAAAATTTGATGGTAATGGGAATAAGTTTGTCTCTCCTCCTAATCAAAACCTTCAAATCTATACGAATCCTCTACCCACACATGATACTAATACCATTGCTTAACCATCTTCTATGGATATCGTTTATGATTCAAAGATGGATGATCTTAATCACATTGTTAATCATGTGGAGAGAATTGTTGCATCTCAACCTATTGTTCAGTATCCTTCATCTCCACCTCAACTTCAAGTTCCATTTAAAACTCAGAAAAAAATTAAGGATAAACGACCTCAGGAACTTTCAATTACCTTTGATGACTCTAAAACTATTAAGGCTCCTGATGGTCCCCTTTATATTTATTCTAGGATTTCTAAGATACCTATGTGTGGTTGTCTTGTTGATCCCATATCTTTAATAAACGTTATTACTGAGGAAAATCTTTTTATGAAAAACCTACAACGTGATTGTTATGATCCATTAGATGCATGGATCCAAACTTGTAATGGTTTTCTCTATCCTGCATTTGGTTCTATTAACTTACCTATTGAACTCCGTGGCAAGGTTGTAGATACTACCTTCATTTTTGTTCCTACATCTGATCAATTTCAAGCCAAATTTGGTTTTCCTTGGATAACTTCTATGCATGCTATTTCTTCTCCTATTCATAAATCTCTTAAGTTCATTCATAATGGAGAAGTAAAAATGATTAATCATAGTTTATATAAACCTTCTAGGCCCAAAGATTGTGCTACTCTTGATTTATTTTGGCCCTTATTACCTAATTCATGTCCTCCTCACCCTGACAACCTTTTTTGTTCATATCAAGCCTATAAACATCACAAGATTATCGGGTTAAGCATGCCTCAGATAGATCTTAACCATGGTATTTTTCACACTCCTTCTATACCTCCTTTATCCATTACTAATAGCTCTATTACTCAACCTCCCAGTCTTTCTTCTCAGCCTACTGTGAATCCTACTAATCTTCCTACAAAAATTGTGAAGGAATTAGTGGTTATTCCTCCTAGTTCTCCACATGTGTCAAATAAAGAAAAACGTAATAAATCTGATAACGAACATTGTAAGAAGAATAAAGATAATACTAGGGCCCATGCTTCTCTTCTTTGAAATTATTTACCTTCTTTTGATCAATCTATGCCTGACATATTGGAAGAAGTTAATATTCACAATGATGTTAAGATGAATGAGTAAGATGATCCTTTTCGTATCTTAGATCCCATTTTAATTAATCTTGATGAGGAGGATACTTTATATGATCCTATTGATCTTAGTGATGAATATGAGACCATTGATCTTGACACTTATTACCTCATATTCCTTCAACTCAATTGACAATTACACCTAGTATCGAGCAACATGATTGTCAAGACGATCCTTGTTTGGAGCTAGCTATTATTCCTACTGTATTGGATATAGTCCCTCTTGCGAGTTGCCCACCTTCCCTAAATGATATAAACCAAGATGGGGAGGGTATGCGATGCGCCTGATTGGCTTATCCTTCATGGTAGCCATTTTTTGTGTTTGCATATTATATTGTGCTTCTCTTGTAATGTGTTTGCTAAATGTTTGTTAGACTCTTTTATACGACCCTTGTTACTTTGTTGGTGCAAGGTGATAAAGGAATCAAACCTATTATATAATTCCTCTATATGTATCTCTATTCTTCTATATATAGTTTTCATGTTATGTTATAGTACTTGTGATATTATTTGTAAATGTTTTCCTTGTATGGTCTTCTTAGATCTATGACATGGTAGCACCGATTCTTTTTGGTCTCCATGTTGTGGCCCGAAAAGACTCTTCTTTGTAACTCTTGAGTTTTCTTTCCTCCATTGTGATTGTAGTTCTACTTTCTTTGGGGAATGATTTCAATTCATTCACAATAATATCATATCTATATGTACATGTTATCTTATGATCATCCTAACCCCAAAATAGGTAGATCCCTTATGTGTTCTTTGTATGTTTATGTGATATTTCCTTTGATTTGTCTTCATTTGGGGGCATATCATAGTGTAAACATAATCAGTAGAGTTGTTTATGTTTCTGTTTAAGCCATTTCTCCTGTTAAGTGCTACCAATGAATTTAACATGGGGGCATACACTCTACTCACTTTTTGCACGCACACACATTCAAAACATTTTCAAAACTTAAAACTTTTTCCCTTTATGGATTAAAGACTAATCCTTAAAGCATGGACATTTTACTTTTTAGGATCTCTTGATCCCTCCAGTTCAAATTTATATGGATCTCTTGATCCATCCAATTTCAATATACAATGTTTTGATCCCTTAAGGTTGAAAGGTGTCCTTAAGAATGGATCTCCCTGATGGGTTGACTAGTGAGTAGCCACATTCACTAGGCAGTTCAACTCCATCTTTCCAGTTGCACTTTTTCCTTGTGTGGTTCACAATGGGACATGAGTTTTCATTGGGTGAGGTAACCATACCTTCTCTCTCTTTCTCCTTAACTGGTGATGTCTCTCTTATCATGATATTAGGGTTGATAAAGAATTAAGTCCTTTGGGGGCTTGAGGATTCCTTTGTCCCTTGTGATTCCAATAAGATTATCTATTCTTTATGATCTCCTTTACCAAGAGTTTGTATTGAGTCCATACTCTTTCTAAAGTGGAGGCTAAATGTATAGTCAAAAAATGGAAGCACTTCCATGGTAGAATGGTTTAGCCTTCTGAGTAAGTGGTTTGGGGTCATGTAAAGTGCTTTGAATGGGTTCCTGACTTTGATCTGGCTTTATCCCCCTGTTCTGCCCCATTTCCACTTTTTCCAACCTATTTCTGGCACCTTAGACTGAAAAACTGGGACTTTGACCTCAGGGTCAAGGCCAAAATTTTTGGGGAAAGGTTGACCTCAACCTTGACCTAGGTCAAATTCAACCTTTTCCAGGCTCGGGATTCAAATTTTAGGATTTCAGGGTTTCCAGATGTCGGTCTTTGAAAAAAGTTAATTCCCACTTCCGGGTTGGCTATTTCAGACTTTGGGACAACAAATCCTAAATTATATTTAACATAGGTCCTCTTTTAGGGGAATGGGTCCAATTAGAATTTAATTCTCCTATGTTGGCCTCTTTAGAAGATTGTGCCCTAATTTTAAATAAAAGGAAGCTTTCTCCTCTCATTTTTTCTAAGACTTGCTAACCATGAACTATGATCATCAAGCATAATTGCAAAAAATTTCAAAGACTTGAAGAGTGAATTCCAAAGGTGAAGAAGCAATATTTTAAGCAAGCCAAGTATCCATTGAAGCATTCATCCACTCTAAAGCACTTCTCAAGCATCCATTTTCATCAAGGAGATCCATTGGTGGCCATTGAAGGATTCAAGCTCTATGGAGCACTCTTGTTGAAGATTTCTCCATCCACATTCCTCCAAGCCTCTTCCAATTAAAAAACCCATTCAAGATTGGTGTTGAAGATCTAAAAGCAATTGATTGAAGACATCCTACATTCTCTATTCTACATTCTACATCCATTTGGTGCATCCATACTTGTGGGTTCAAGGATTCAAATCCTTCACAAGGATCTTTTACATGAGCAAGGTGAATTGTTTTGTTTACTTTGTTTATTACTATAATTACTATTATATATTTGAGGTTAATTCAAAAATTAGGGTTTGACCAAGGCAAACCCCTCCCCCCAACAAACAAACCATTTTTCTTGCAAGTATAGTTTTGGAATAGCAAACCAGGATGGAGATTCAGATACCCTTTTCGGAAAACTTCCAGGATCCAAAAATAGAATTTCAGTCTGAGACTTTTTAGGTCAAATCTGTCGTAGGGTGAAATTGGAAAGTCTATCTAATGGTGACATTGACTTGAGGGTACAAATCAGAGCTGTCTCAGAATAGAAAAAGATTTCTTGGTTTTGTTCATCTCTGTGTTTCTATTCTAGATGCGGTCTCAGATTTTCCAGAAACTCAACACAGTCTTCTGAAAATAACATTCTTTAGATCTGCAATATTTCAAGGTTAGTACATTTCTCATATTCAATTCAGTTAAGGTTATCAATCTATCTAAATCTATTTCACATTCAAATAAATAAACGGGTACTTAAGATCTTCCTTTTTATTCTTATTTCTGAATGATGGATTCTTTTATGCATTGATCCTTCCTTTTGGGTTAATCAATTTGGATCTTTCATTTGCATATCTAAGGATAGAAGGATAACATATTATTTACCCCCATAACCTATTCAAATGTAAGGTATTTTATGTTAAATGAACCACTATAATAAAACCAACATTTCTTACCTTACAATTATTACCTAAAATAAGGTTTTAGTTTAGAATAGATATTTTGTAATGGTCCTTAGCTTGTTGCATCCCTTCGTATTATATAAAAGGGATATCAAGACCATGTAGAAAGGAGGGAGATAAATTTTTACATTTGAGACTGGTATTATGAAATTTTACTAGATTATATATTGGGGTAGTAACTACAACTGATGTGCGAACCAATTGTATTTACTCTTTTAATTAATACAAAGAAAACCTTTTTATAGTCCAAGGTTTAAGAAGTGAGTTCATTCTCTTTTACTAGATTGGTCCTTTACACTTCCAATTATCAATTTTTTCTTCTTTATAATTAGATGTCAGAAATATGAAATATTTTGAATATTAATTTTCCAATATCAAGGTTTGTATATGAATTTCTTGTCTATACAAATCCTTGTCTAAATTTTTTCCTGCCAAGGAATTAAAATTCATTTACACTAAAATTAATATCAGAATCAATTCATCCTTGATGTCAGTAGGGAAGAAATTTGGAGTTGAAGTGTAAAGTGTACATGATAATTCAATTAAAGTTTGAATACTATCTACCCAATTAGTTGGATAAGGGACGGACCTGTGTGTTCTTTCAAAAAAGGGTTTTTGCATTTGTGAGAGCACTAAAGTAATTTCATTCCCATATATTTTAAGTTATCAGTTTTTAATATCATATCTAAGAGCATTTCATTATATATTTTGTTTCTGCTAACAAAGCATTCATAAATATTCATAACTTTTACGCATATGTAAGAAGTGTATTTTCTTATTCTAATTAGTCTTAAGGGATATTTTCCACCTTGAGAAATCAAACAAGTTTAAATTCTCTATATAAAGACACCTTTGTGTTTGGGGTGAGGGTTTACCCACTTAGGTTTAGCGAAGCCTGAAGTATAGGGGAATTAGATTATTGCTATTTGTTGGCCAATATTGATTGAATAAATCCTATAGCAGAATTGCCAAAGCTCTTGGATTTCCAATCTGCGGTTTCGGAAACCAACAGAATGCCAACTCTACTGAGGAATTGTTCATAAGAAAATTATCGAAAGTGCGCTTAGAAGCTCTGGTGCTTTGCTAAATATTGGATTGTTCAGTTTGCCTCATCCGAGTTACAAAACAATTTGCTGACTCTACATATTTGGTGGTAAGGACAGACTCTACTGGGAAAAGGGACTCAGAAGACAGTAAGAATTTTCCTTCTGACAAGAAGGTGATGAATCTACTATTCAATAAAACATTTCTGTTAGTAACTCTGCTGAGGGAGAAGACCCAGAAGGAGATAAGTAAATTTTTCCTCTTTGAAAGGGGTGGTAACTCTATTGACAAAAGCCTAATGTATAAAGAAAGAAGTTACTACAAATTTAGATGTTTAGTAGGTACCAGAATAAATATTCACATAAAGTATCAAACTTTTTTAACCCAAGAAAAAAATATATTATGGAAATATATAGACCATAGAATTTTGATAATATCCATGGTGGTTATAAATTGACCATTTGCAGGTATTTTATAAATTTATTGAAAGTTGTCATATCTATGCAGAAGATGTGATTATGAAATTATTTGTAAGATCATTGATAGATCATGCAGGTTTTCTTTTTAGTATGACAGATGAACAAAGTATCTCATCATGGAGAGAATCTGAGCGATGGTTTCTTGATATGTTTCATGATGCAAGCGAGGAAGAAGAAAACATGTGCTATGTATAGGAAGAAACTCAAAATTGCACTATGGAAGAGGAACCTTACATGCCTCCTTGTGATGCATATGGAGAAGAAAGTACCCACCAGGTAGGTACAAAAAGAAGCCAAGATCACACCATGGATTTAATGCCTTGTTCAGATCCTTCTTTCAAAAGATGTGAGGAAAATGATAATTCTACCCATAGCTACATATCTCAAATAACCAAGTATATATGTCATGGTGCACTCATCAAAGAATAAAATGTGAAGGATAGTGAACCGGTAATTGATTCATGTGTGGCTGACTCTTATGGTAATATGACATGTGGAATGGATGCAGATGTGGAGAAGGATGAGGATAATAAAACTATATGCTCCATATTGAAAAACAATCAGAATTATACTCTAGAACAAGAGTCCTGTATGTCTTCTTTGGATGAATTTATAAATATAAGGAGGCATGAAGATGAAACTACAACACAAGTATTCATAAGGATGTTTAACAACTATAAAGAAATACCTATGGATATAAAACCTTCAGTACCAGATAAAATGCATGAATTAGGGATTTTTTATAATCCTCAGGTAAGAGTTCTTATCAAAGTTATATATGAAGGCATTTTAGAAAATGAATGTAGCGATGTTCCAAATTTAGATAAGGAAGATGTGTGCACAAGTCATGCATCATATAAAAGGGCATCCATGCTAGAGAGCTATGTTAAAACATATGAAAATGAAGAAGATTTCATACATGGTGGGATTTGTATGAAAATGCAAATAAGTGATTATGATAATGGAGAGGGTTTACTCAGTGTAGAAGATATTTCAGATTTATTAGACATTGAATATCAGAAACATGTCTAGAGAAATGTTGCAAAATTTTTCTAAGTCCACCAGAACAAACATACTAGTGAATTGATACACATGCAAGAGGAGGAATTTTCTGGAGATAATGAAGATACTGGCCTGATTGATGAAGAACATGATGACACTCAAAAGGATGATGCATACATGCAATTTGATTAGCATATAAAAGAAGGTAATTTCAATCTTCTTCAAGTTATTTTTCATGATGAAACATCAAAAAATCTAGAGGAAAGTTGGAGCAATGTACCTTGTTTTGAAGATGAACAACACAATGTTGAAAGCATGGAAATATTATCAGAAGATGCAATCAATAAAATAAGTGATGTTTTAGACTCTAATACTATGATAGCTTCAATAATGGTGGAAGTCATAAACTTTCATAGAAAAGATATGCTTTTGCAAAATTGTCACAGTTAGAATAATGACAAATAATATTGAATATAAAGGTTTGAAATTTCACGTCTATCCCTTTCATAGGATTAAAACATGATGTTAGTCTAAGTCAGAGATGAAAATGTCTATGCACAACAAAAAATTTGATAACAAAGGATGTTGTAATGTATATGACTATGGACTATATGATAAGGGAAGATATTACAAGGAGTATGTATATAATTTGAAGATACCTATTTTTAGAAAAGAAAAATTTAGTTAGCTAGGGGGAAGTATAAACATATTTTATCATACATATCTTGGTGTTATTTTTAGATTGATGTTAATGGAATGTGATGAAAACAAGATTTTCGACAGAGGCAAATGTTGTTTTTGCATTTTGGTGGCCTGGGGCTGCCAAATTGTTATGATGTGACTATTGTACTGTGACTCTATAATACAATGCATTGACACTTGGTCTACTTCTTCCAGAGATAACTGAATTCTCACTATGCCCACAGGGGGTATATGTCCCTAGAAAGAGCCACTGTTGGAACATTGAATTTTTTCCAACTAGAAAGATCAAAATTTTATGTTGGTGTTAATGTTTCAAAGACAAAGGTAGGATGGAGAAATAAAATTTGAAATTATATACAGAAGGGCATCATTTTCGCTATTTCGTGGGCCAAAAAAGTAGCAGTTGCAAAATGGTGAAATTTTTCTATTTTGCGAATGGTGATAATAGGGTAAGCGAAACAATGAGTTTTCGCTGTTTCACGAGGAACCTTTTAAATGAACCACAAAATGGTGAAAATACTGAGGATCATCAAATTACTAACTGAAGTACAATGGTAGTTTTCTCATGCTTGGAGTGTCTCAAGAATTAAATGGGCATTAGTTATAAAAGAGATAAAGAAAATCTCTTTCAAGATCACCAGATATATTTATAAGATTAATCTGAGATACAAAGTTAAAAGAATGACTCTCATTTAATTGAAGTGATTGTTGAGAAGATTGAAAGATCCTATTAAGGATATGGAAATACATACGAGAAGCTGTGTTATATCACTAATTAGCCTTTGAGTTAAGTGGAAGGTTTAAAATAGTAATCAAGGATATATACTCCGAGATGGACAAGCTGAGATTGTCATTCCTTAGAGAATGTATGATGCAAAGAAATTAAATTCAAGTGTGCGAGTCTAGCTGATCATGATTGCATTTAATTAGGAAATGGAATTAGGTGTTTTGGAAGGTGATAAACTCCTTAAATATTTCTATAAGTGGGTAAAAACTGACATGAATACAAAAGATTCAAATTTCAAGCTAGAAGATGAGTTTACCAATGGTTTATGATCCTCGGAATGAGAATCCACATCTAGTGATGCAACCCAATCTAATAGGGATAGATGAAGATCAACTGGACTTGCTTAACAATCTAATGACATCGGCTTGGGAAATCAGAACCAGTTATGCAACATATGAGTGTGACATGTACGAGTTAGAAGTAGAAAAAGGTCAAGCTGAGTTGCACGACCTCATATAGGAAATATAGATGAATGACAATGACTAGGTTGATGATGATCTTGATGATGAAGTGTTGGACATGCTTGGGATACTTCAACTGAATGAAGTTAATTTCCTATAAATTAGTTAGTAAGATTGTAATTACTACCTAAAATAGGGTTTTAGTTTATAATAGACATTTTGTAATGGTCCTTATCTTTTTGCATCCCTTTGTATTATATAAAAGGGATATCAAGACCGTGTAGAAAGGAGGGAGATAGATTTTACGTTTGAGACTAATATTATGAAATTATAATGGATTATATATTGGGGTAGTAACTGCAACTGATGTACGAACCAATTGTATTTAATCTTTTAATTAATACAAATAAAACCTTTTTCCTATCCAAGGTTGAAGAAGTGAGTTCATTATATTTTATTGGATTGGTCCTTTACACTTATAATTATAGAGATTTTTTTCTTTATAGTTAGATGTCGGAGAATTGAAATATTTTGAATATTAATTTTCGAATATCAAGGTCTGTATATGAATTTCTTCTCTATACAACTCCTTGTCTAATTGGTTTCCTACCAATGAATTAAAATTTATTTAGAATAAAATTAATATCAGAATAAATTCATCCTTGATGTCGCTAGGGAAGAAATTCAAAGTTGAAGTGTAAAGTGTACATGATAATTAAAGTAAAGTTTGACTACTATCTACCCAATTAGTTGGATAAGGGACTGACATGTGTATTCTTTCAAAAAAGGGTTTTTGCATTTGTGAGAGCACTGAAGTATTTTCATTCCCATATATTTCAAGTTATCAATTTTTAATATCATATCTAAGAGCATTTCATTATACATTTTGATTCTATTTACAAAGAATTCATAAGTATTCATAACTTTTAAGCACAAGTAAGAAGTGTATTTTATTATCTTGATTAGTCTCAAGGAATATTTTCCACCTTGAGAAATCAAACAAGTTTAAATTTTCTATATAACGAAACCTTTGTGTTTGGGGTGAGGGTTTACCCACCTAGGTTTAGCGAAGTCTGAAGTGCATGGAAATTAGATTATTCCTATTCATTGGCCAAGACTAATTGAATATATCCTATAGGAGAATTGGAAAAGCTCTTAGATTTCCAATCTACAGTTTTGGGAACCAACACATTCCTTAGTCCATCTCTAGCATTCCTCCTAGCCATCTTTACAATCTCTAGTAGTCGTAGGCCAGATCCCCTTTTTTGCCACCCCACAAGAAAACCCTACGTTGCAAATTCTTGCTCGGATACCACTTGATGAATTCAAGGATGGAAGGAACTCAAAGAGTTCTATCCAATCCTTGTAGCATGAGTCATACAACAAAAACAAAAAGAAACAACATGGAGATATGAGAGATAAAACTTCCTTCTTATTATTGGAAAAAATCATATATAATAGATCTATAATACGGAGTCATACATGTCAGGCATACAAGCCTTATTACAATTAGAAACCCCTACAAAATCCTTAGCTACAGCTATAAAAAAATATATTTTGAAAAGATACCCCTTTAGGAACAAATCCATAAGCTTATAAAGCCTTCACAAACATTAGGTCGGCCTAGAAGATCACATTTCCCAATAAGAAATAAAATGTATTACAAACAATAGGTCAAGACCCAAATCTTCAGGATCTACTTCCAATGAATAAAAAAAGAATTGTGATCCCTCAAGTAGGTTTAACATAAATTTAGTATCATCAAGAAATGGGCCATAATATTTTTCGATCGAGAAAACATTCATGAGATCGAAAAACATGAAGACTAGCCAAAAATATGATGAACAAGATAGTCTCACCATGAATATGCAAGATCTCATGCACAAAGTAACTGAATGATGCGTGAACCTAGGAGAAGGTTCAACCTGATGTCATGAACACAATGTAAGGATCGTAACTCTGAACATATACACAGAATGATCACAAAAAGAAACACCAAGACTGATCAAAATGGAAAACAAGAAAACAAATATTTTTGGTTGATGCAAGATTGCCAAGATCCCAAGATGCCCCTACATCAATAGATCTAGTATAAAGATTTTGGAAACTTTCAAGCATTTGCAATACAACAGGTCAAAGCTATTCTCCACTTCCTACACCAACATTCTCTTTGCATGTGAACGATTGAGCATTGAAGCAGATTGTGGGAATTCATTAACACACATGAAATACACTAAATGGATTTATTGAGAGGCAATTTTCCTCCTTGAAAAATCTACGTAGAGATTTTTGAAAAATGTGGAAAGCTCAGGAAAGGTGAGGTGACCGTAGATAAAATTCCTCAAATAAATGTATCCCATAAAAACTATGTTTTCAGGATTTAAAAAATGCACTAAATAGATATGTTGAAAAGGTTAGGAAATATTTCAAGAACATGAATTGGTAGTTGAAAAACCAAATTCCATACTCTGCACCAACATTATACTTTTTTTCCAACAAAATATGGAGATATAGGAAAGGCACATGGGAATTTGGAATGCCCCACAGTCTGATTTCATTACAGTCATGTTTGTTGTGTTACGCATAAACTAGATTTGTTTCAAAGGATTTATAAAATCCAAGAAAATGTAATTTTAATCCATCAAAGCACAGGGTATTGGAATCCATCAAAGCACTAAAAATTAAATAAATTATGGCATGTATGTTGTCAAACCAGATGAGTGGAGGATGAATTCAAACACCTTTTCAAGTGCAAATTGGGCATGAAAGAAGTTTTATTGGACGCTTCATACAATTGACATCTCATGTGAATGAAGAAAGGATAAATATTTGGAAAGATATTTTTCACTCAGAACCTTAATATACAACGTTTTCAATTAATGTGAAATATTTCAACAAGGGGGTAAAATGATTGCACAAGGACAATGAAAACAATTGGATAAGTGATGTTGATTCTTATTTTCGCCCAGGTAAATATTGCTCTAGATTAAATGTAGATGGAAAAGTTTTAATCTGTAAAAGGAGAAACAATGATACGAGATACATTAATGTTCTCATTGTGAAAATAACTTCCACCGAAAGAGGTAATCAATTTTACACAGAATGTCTGAGGTGAGAAATATTTAATAGAGCCTTTAAAATTGACCATAAGTAAATATGTCATGTGAGCTTGAAGTATTATTTATGCATTGGGAAAACAACATTGGTGATGTTACAGAGAGGAACAGATTGGTGAAGATTGACACCTCTTACCACAACCCTAAATGCATTTCCAGGCCTTGGAGGTATGTTCTGTATGTCCTCATTAGCTATATAACTCTGGATGGTAGGTTCACTAGAGCAACAGGGCATCATTTCATGCTGTTAAATCACTTTAGACATAAGGTGAAAAT